>CAACVS010000019.1:0-120109 GCA_900660405.1 Pseudo-nitzschia multistriata | reverse complement strand
CAGAGGTGGGACAGCTTGAGGAGCATCAGGAATTTCTCCTGTGCTTGTTTTGTTGCTGTTGTCAAAAATAGGTTCGTTGTCATTGTTGTCGTCGTTGCTTCTACTACTGTCATCATTGTTTCCGCTGCCACCAAAGTCATCGTTGTCTTGAGCAGAGGCGGCCATGTGACATTCAATAAGATTTCTTTCTATTGGTGGAACAAAGACATCGTGGATGACCTGTCTGTTGAGTATGGAGTGAAGGTTATTTGCTGAAGGCCTTGGTCCAYGATTAGGATTAGTGAAATGGGACGGCAGACTTGGTCCGTTTGTGACCATTGTCTGACCAAAATCAGTTGGAGAATGGTGTATGGGAGGAATAGATGTTTGCTCTCTAATTGAAGTAGAAAAATTGATGTCCCGTCCCTTAATGAGGTTCTGGGATTTGTAGACAGAATAGCATTCTGAATTGTGTGAGACATGTCTTTTTAATCCTGCTGCGATATATTTGACATCGACATGAGTAGTCGATTGAGATTTATAGCCTTTGAACTTTGATTTCTTCCCCTCTAGTYCCCAACACMCABRGCAGTAGAATACAATAGGGGTTCTGATTGCAGGAGGCATGATAGTGGTACAATGCACAGTGGCAATAAAAAGAGTAAATGAAGAGAAGAAGAATATTGACAACAACGGAATAAAAGTTTGTTTCGATGCAGCAAAAAAAATTTTGTTCGGTGTTGATTAAGTGCAGGATGGGTTCCGTACTGTASAGATGAAGAAACATCAAGAGTGGAACGAGGATCTAAGATGATTTTATATGTATCCCTAACCTTGAGTGTAATAAATAGACAAATAATCTCCGTTCCAATTGGTCAAATCAGAAGTTTTTGRAAATTCAGGTGACGTAGAGGACAGAAGCTTTCGGAAATTGGATGACCCTGAATCGTGTGGTGTATTTTTATTAATTTAGTCGTGCAGAGGCATTTAATTATTTTGAAAGGTGCATATTCTAAAAATTAACGTCGCGCGAGGTTAGGAGAGGTGCAGAACACTCTCTTGGACGTAGTAGTAGTAGTCGTAGTAGTAGTAGTATCACTAGCTCTAGCTCTAACTAGAGGAGGAGCATCAGGAGGTAGTATAGCTTATTGTTGAACTACAGCTACAGCTACAGCCAGAGATACTACTACTACTATGTTTACTAGCTCCTCTAGTAGCTGCTAGCTCTAGTATTATCAATATTAGTAGTATCACTACTACTATTATGTGAAAAACAGAAGAAGTAATAGTAGAAAAAGCAGTACTACTAGTACTTGTTGTAAACTCAATACTAGTGCTACTACCACTTTACTAGTACTACTACTACTTCTTTTTCTGAAACTATTTCTATTTTCCACATAGCAGTTGTACTATTACTTCTTATAGCTGTAGCTATAGCTCTACCTCTACCTTTAAGGCCTGCTAGAGGTATCTTTACTACTAGCTCTAGTACTAGCTCCCCTACTAGATGGTAGCTCTATTAGCAACATCAATCACAATCGCTATCACTAGTAGCAGTAGTATAACTAGTAGTAGCATTATTGGTAGAATAATCACTAGTACTAGCAGTATCATGATCTGTTTACCTGTAGGTCATGTAGCTAATGAAGCTTGAGCTATCACTAGCAGTAGTATCACTAGCAGATTCACTATCTTTAGCAGTATCACTAGTAGTAGCAGTATCACTATCACTAGAAGTATAACTAGTAGTACTGTAATTGGTTCCCGAAGGGGAGAGGGGGCCTGGGGCCTGGGGGATGGGGGATGGGTTTTAAAGAAAATTTCCTATCGGTGTCGCTTCAAGCTTGTTGTCTGCTCAGACCAGGAAGCAGCAGCAACAACAAAGGCACCGACAGCAGTTGCCATCACCGTGCTTGGCACTGTGCCGGTGTCTGCTGCCGGAGCCACCACCACAAGATCGCCAAAGGCGGCATCCACCTGCGTAAACTTTAATGGCTTGGTCAAGCTCAGCTCCATATTGGGTGTAGAATACTCGGGAGTCACTACGGTTTCAAAAGAAGAAACACCCTCTCCAACAGTGCCTTCACCGTCCTTCTTGTAACTTATGGGATTAGTGGTGACGGTTGGTGTCAGTGCCGTCTCATCTCCATCTTCCACCACCTTGATTGTCTTGGCACATGTAACCGTTTCAAATCCAACCACGGCAATATAGTCATAGCTATTCTTCTCTGCCTGAGTAGGACCAACGCAGATGGAGAAGCTCTGGCCAATCTTGTAGGAGCGGCCTGGGTTTGCAGAATCAGGAGACGGACCACACAGATACTAGTAGGAGTCCAGCTCAATACTAGTAGTAGTCTCCTTTTGAGTTTCTTCCAATGATTTCATGCTGGTGCCCACAAGCAAAATGTCCTTCTCAAACATCTGGAACTTCCCTTCCGCATCAATGGTCACCTTAGGCGATGTATGAAAAAAGGAGACATACATGTCATCATGCTTCTTGGAAACCCGAGCACCACATGCCTTAAAAGTACCAATTTTTGGGTTGTCTGAATTTTTCTTTGTCCAGGCTGAATCATCTTATAGCTTCATTACGAATTCAGCAATACCTAAGAAGAACAGTACAATGGAAACACAAAGGAAGAGTATGATGAGGATTAATTTCATGGCATCCACCCATTGTTGTTGCTACTGGCCTAATGTACCAATCCCTCCATTGCTTGTAACCCGCAAATCGTCAAATGGAGGCTGGGGACAGGGGGGGGATATCAATATACTTGGAATAGTCTTGGTTAGATTGCTTGGTTGCTGGAATGGAGCCAGGGAGGTGGATTTTCCCCTTCGGAAGGGGATGTCACCATGGTGGATTTGGATGCCAGCAGAAGGTGTTGGTCAGGTATGTATGTACATAGGAATCAGTAGGAAATCTAGGTGATAATTTTGAGAAGCAAAGTGTAATTTCATGCGTTTGAAAAAATTTGAGATGAAAATGATACTGATAGTGATAGTAATATAGTAGATACTGATAGCTATAGCTTGCTATAAATAAATGAGCTAAAGCTAGTAAGGCAAAGCTAGAGATACTAGTAGATAGATATAGAGCTTAAAGCTAAAAGTACAACTATGTGAAAAATAAAAATAGTTTGAGAAAATGAAGTACTACTACTAGTAGTTAAGCAGTAGTACTAGTAATCTAGTACTGAAATTACAACAAGTACTAGTATTACTTTTTCTGCCACTCCTTCTGTTTTTCACATAGTACTACTAGTAATACTCATACAAATATTGTTAATGATACAGTAAGGATATTTTACTGCTGCAGCACACTAATATTGCTGTTGTTGATAAGGAGATTACTGCTATAGCTACTAGCTATGGCTACTATGGCTATGGCTAGTAGTAGAGTAGCGCTAGTAGAGCCAGTGTTACTGTTAGCTACCAGATCTAATGAAGCTACAATAGCCACACCTACTACAGCTAAACAGATGATACTTCTGCTAGTGTTTTTTCTTGTGATAGTAGTAGCTTAAAGTATCTGGTAGTGCGTCGTTTCGTAACGTCCCAGTCAAAACTGTTCTGGTCTTTTCTATGTTTCGACTTCCATGGTTGCAACGAAGAACGAAAGTACGTACGATTATCGAACGTGCGACACAGTCGGATTGTGGCGCGAAAGAATTTGTGGGCTATGATTACGAGTATCGCACGGTACTTCAATTGACATTAAGTACTGTAAGCGTCAACACTAATTCGGTACGTACTAGCACCCGTAGAAAGTACAGTTCCTCTAATTAATGAAAGGTACAGTACTACCGTACGTACGGGTGGTAACTGCACAGTACCCTGGTAGGCTAAGATTCGATTCGTACCTGAATCTGAAGCACAGTACCGTACGCTACGTACGTAACATGTACTTTATGTAATAGTGCTGTACGTGTACTACTGAAGCATTCCTTGTCACTTCCTCGCACGCGAGCCAAGCCAATCATGGCTATTCGTGTGATTGTGATTGTGATTGTGATGTGAGATGTGAAGGACAACAATGCAAGCGACAGCAGAACTACTGCGTAGATGTCGTACGGTACTCGTTTGTTCCGGTACGGAACTAAACAGGAGTAGATTGTTGCCTTCCCTCCGCCCGCGCGATAGTTTTTCCTCGTGAAAACAAAAACCGATGCCCAACAATCACGGTGTCGTCGATCGAATCCACAAATACTGTAGTGACAAACGTTGTTGCGAACAACACCTCTTGACTCGGCAAAGAAACGCATTCTCCTTTCTTCCAACAACGAACACAGCCACGATTGCCACTACACCGATATGGCGTCTCCCTCACCATCACAACCGAAGAGAGCCCGGAAAACTCCCAGAAATTCCGACGCGATGAATCGAAGCAACAGCCACAGCAGCAGCAACAGCCAGACTCCAAAGCGCAAGCGGAAAAACAAAAGCGCTGCTAGCGCTGCTGGACCTGTTCCGGATGTCATTGGGAACAAAAGATCCGCGGCAGCTACGGTGGCATTGGGTGTTATTGGAATCGACGCCGCCAAGCGCATCGTGCAAGAAGCCTGTCTGGACGCTGCTGTTGCTGCCGCCGCCGCTCCTGCTGCTGTTTCGACCGCCGGCGATCGCCTTCCTCCCACGAATGTGTCGGAATCCAGATCCAGGAAACCCGGACGGGGGCGGAACAAGGCCGCAGAGAGGAAGAAGACCAGGCGCCGGAGCAACGGGGCCGGCAACGCCACCGAAACGGAATTCGCGGACTTTGTGTCCCTGGCAATCGCCGAGGCGCTCGAGAAGGCGAAGCGAACCACCGTGCACCACCCCACTCCGCCGCGCGTTTCCGTTTCGCCCGATCCCGAAGAACAGCAGCAGCAGCAACAACAGCATCATTGGCAACAGCGGGAGCCGCAGAGGGGCACGGGCCTTCCGGTTCGACCCACCCACGGGCAATGCCTGCGGAGGTCCCGGAGGGAGCGGAACAAACCGCCCCTGCGGAGCAAAGTCGAGGGCCTCGAGCACGCCGAGTCGGTGCTCCACTCGATGTGCTCCCTGTTCTCGTCCACCATCGAAACACCCTGCGTGGACCTCGAGCTTCCCGAGCTCTGCGTCCCCCGAAGGATCGCGGCACCGGGCCGCCGGAAGGGGCGCAATCTTGCGCCGGTCCCGCCGCGGGCGCCCTCCGTTGCCTCTGTCCCGGAGCCGCCTTCGGGAAGAATCACCGCTGCCCGGTCCCGCGCCGACCACCATCCATCTACCCACCCTTCTCTGGTGCCGGACGCGGGCTGTTGCAGAGACCTCGACATCGACGACTACCACGACGACCACGACTCGCTTCTGCCGCCGTTGGGAACAGACGAAGACGAATCCTCGTCTTCCATCGATGTTTCCACGACCTCGGACGAATACGATTCCGGATCGCCCCCGCCACCGCTTTCGACGCCATCGTTCTCGCCCGCGAGAGACAAGAGACGAATGGAAGGAGGTTCGAACACGAACCACTCCAACCATTCGGTTGTCTCGGTGACGTCCACGCTTGCAACACGGGGGGGCAAGGGACCGGCAACAGCGACAGCAGCAGCAGCAGCAGCAGCAGCTACAAGTACCGACGATTCCATAGGGAACCAGGCTGGCTGCTACCAGAGGGGCGAAACCAAGCCAGAAAACGACGGCGAGAAGGAGGTCACCGGCAACATCATCCGACTGACCAGGGTCGGATCGGTCTCGCTGGCCTTGCTTCCGCCGAAACACGCATACACATGCACTGCACATGCACACGCGCACGTTCCACCGCAACCGCAACTTCGGACCCCCTTTCGGCAGGCGGCACCGGTGCTGCTCTCACAGGCGTCTTCCTACCCGTTGTCGCCACTGGCGGCGGTCGTGGCGGCATCGGCCGAGGCGCTGCCGCCGGGGGGATGCACGATGGACGTGTGCACCTGAAAAGCGGGGGCGGGCCGTGCCTTTCGTGCCGTGCCTTTCGTGCCGTGCCGTGCCTGTTCCGCAATGGTGGCACGGACCGGGCAACGATCCGCAGCAACGGCGGGACAGAACAGAAACGAACCGAACCGAACCGAACAGAACAGAGACGAGCTGTCGGTGACAACGGGGTTGCCAACGCAGGGAGTCGGCATGCATCCATGGTGCGTTCGTTTCGAACAAAGCGTCGCGGTAGTTTGTTTCACGGTACAACACAAAACTTTTTGTCATGATTACAGTAATAGAGTTTATTTGTTTGGGTTTGGCATTTCGCTTCTGTAGTTTGTAGTCGCCGTGTTGTTGTATGGTTGAACAGCCGGCGGAGAGTGCTCGTTTGTGAGAAGCACCACATACCGTACCCGGGCATCGGTGGGATTGGTGCAAACAAGAAAAACAGAGATTCTGTTTTAACAGATTCGCGCCGAGGAGCGACGGGACGGAATCCGATCAAACGAGTAGCGCGCGACACTACCAAATAATAATCATACGGCACGTCCCATGCGTGCGTCTCGATGCCAAGGGAAGCGGCACCTAGCTGGGAAACGAACGCAACGATACAAGAAATGCGTTGTCTCCGAACGATCGGTGCCGATACAGTCGCTCGTTCCACACACAGTATAACTATTACTACTACTAATTACTACTACATATCACAATGCATCATAGAAAGTAGGTATGGTAGGGTATAGCGGCAACATCCTAGCATACCTTTCGAACCGAAGATCCCGGCCGTTTGACTCCGAAAAAGAACAACGAGAAAGCCGTCCGATGTTCCGAGCGCGCAACGCGGAATTCCAAAACGCGCGGTTGTCCTCGTTGTTTCGCTACGGACCAGTAGTTTCCTGGGGAATCTCGCGCGAGCGAAGTTCGGACGGAATTCGTTTGCGCAGTGTCGCTCGGAGTCCGTTGCGTTGCGTTGACACGGGGGCGGGGGACCTGTACAGTGCTGTACGATGCAACACCACGGCAAGAAGGCAAGAACGACTCGACACCCTTCCCAACGCCGGAGGCTCTCCCATTGATTGCAATCCTTCCTACGGCAACATGGAGGGCCATGAAGAGCACGACCATGCTAGCTTGATGCTAGAGGACGATCCTCACAACCACGGAGGGATGGGGGAGGAGGAAATGGACATCGAGCCGAACCGGGTCGTGGTCGGTGGAAACGAAGGGAATCGCGAGGAGTTCTGGGCCCACGAACCGAGCAAGGAGGAAATCTGGTCGGTGAGATTCCACTTTTATTTATCACGTGAAATTACGTAGTTTTTCGTTCGCATCGTGAGATTTTTCGCGCACGCTTTCGTGAAAAAAATATGCTTTTGAAGATGACGGTACTAGAAGTTTCTGTTCTTGTTTTTGTGAAGGTATTTTTCGTTTTGTTTGTCTTCAGACGCTGTTTCCAAATTCCGCGTTCCGTTTCGACGTTTTTCACATACTACGGTAGAAATGATCCATCAGCCATCACATTTCGCATTCCAATGTAATCCAAATAAGCTTCGTGTCAACTACAGTAGAATATATTCCTGAAACAACCATTCAGAGATGCCTTTTTCACGAGTTCAACTGACAAACACCATCGTCGTTTGCACAGAACATTCTCCACCAGATGTTCTCTCTACTGATCTCTCACTCACTCAATGCTTCTGCTGTACCTGCCCCGCAACTATGACGTCGAATCTTTTTTTATAACTCGCATTGAATGTGCATCACGGTGTGCTGCAGATGAAAAGGGCGAGCAAGCGCCCCTCCGAGTGGCTGAAATTGCTCTGTAGGGAATGGGCAGAGACCGACGTAAACCTAGAGTTGATCGAGACCGTGGACGATAAATTCGAATCCTACAAGCCATACATGAAGGGAAAACTTTCGAGCCAACTTCTCTGTCGTCTCTGCATTCCCTCGGACGGCGATCGAAAAGAAGTTGGGGAAGCCACCAACAAACCAGACTTTTTGAAGAACGTTCTCGGTATAGAAGACGACTTTGACAGAGCTTACGTGATTGCACAAGTCGAACGATTCTGTGATTTTTACGATATCCGTGGGATCCGTCAACAGGCCGAAGCGCCGGTTGCGGGGGCAAACGCCAGTGCCGTTGTTAACAATAACAACAACAGCAACAACAACAATCGCTTCGTCGTTCCCAACAACGAGGCAACAGCTGCTGCGGCCGCCGCCCTCTACGGTGACATTGCAAGCCTCACGGACGTTCACCAGCAGGCGATTGCGGCAGCAGCGGCAGCCACTGCCGCCAACCACCACCTCCCACACCAGTTTTTGACGGCCGATGCAACCGCGGCAGCCGTAGCGGCCGCGCAGCAAGCCGTCCAGCAACAAGACGGGGAAAGCCAACACCACAAATCGTCGGCTACGAAACACTCGCACACTGGAAACGGATCCGATGGTTCTTCCGCTGGGGCTGCCTCGAGTGGTGCCATGGCCTTTGCTTCCAACCAACAACACACCAACAAGACGGCCCAGGCCCTCCTGACCAAGGCGCAGCAGCAGGCCAAGTCGGCCGAACGGGCCCTCGAGCACGAGCGCCGCCAGAACGCCAAGCGGGAGCAGCGCCGCCTCTCGCAGGACAAGAAACTGGCGCGGCAGCGCGATCGGGAGTTTCTACAGAAGCAAAAGCAGGCGGAGAAGCTGGCGCGCGAAAGGGCTCGGGAGGAAAAGAGGACCCGCAAGCTCCTACAGAGGCAGGAACGGGAACGTTTTGCCCAGGAACAAAAGGAGGCCGCTCTTCGAAGGGCCGCGGACCTCGTGGCCTCTAACAGGGTTCCGATCGAAATCACCAGGGCGGGGGGGCGAGGACGGGGCCGAAAATCCAGCGTGGTTCCAAGGATCAAGTCCAAACCGGGAAGCGGCGGTGAAGGCAACGAAATGGTGAAATCCTCCACCGCCCACAACGATGGAAATGGTGCCAACCATTCCAACGGCAGCAACTTAGCGGCGAACGCTGCAGTCGGCCCAAAGAAACGCCAGCGTTCTGCTATTATCGTTTCGACGGCGTCCGACTTGGATCGGATCGTTACCCACTCTCAAAACTTGTGGGCCAAATACAACGCTATTGCCAAGGAACACAACCAAAGGGTGAACTGGATCACCGTTGCCAAGGATTTGGGAATCCACGTGAAGGTTAGAGAAAAATATGCACGGATGCACTCTAGGGCCTGTCAGCGGAACTTCGACTTTGTTGCGAACGGGCACTGGAAAATCAAGGACCATCCAGAAATCTTCCAGGAACCGACTCCGGCAGAGCAGAAGGCTCGAATGCCTCCGCCCTTGCCACCACCGGTACAAGAGGATGAGCGATCACCGGAAGCTGATCACCAGGCTTTGGGAGCGCAATCGGTGGCGATTGTCGAAGAACATCTTGAGAAGGAGGTATTGCAACTGAGCAACAACAATACTAGTGAAAACACGATGGGATTGACCAATGACCAAAACGAGAATGCAGTTGCTACGAGTATTGTGAATGACAACAATGCTAGGATCATTTCGAACGAAAACAAAGTCGCAGCTGTAAGTGGGCACGGGAGTGAAGGGGAAGCGCCCGTGTGTGTAAAGGAAGAAGGTGTCGTCGGGAGGAATACCATCACCAATGTTGTAGTAGGGAACACAAACGGACAACCCACAACGAGTTCCAGTGCTGTTGGTACCGCTCCTTCCCCTATTCCTCCTCCCCATGATCCTTTGGACGCAGCAGCTGCGGCAGCTACGGCAGCTGCTGTGGTGGATGCCGCAGGAGTGGGTGGAGCGGCCATTGATATGCACCACGTGGCGGCAGTAGCAGCAGCCACCGCAGAAGGAGCGGGTTCCGCCGCTGCTGCAACAGCGGTAACAGTCGGGGGAAGTGAAGACGTCGTTGTCGGATATGGTATATGACGCATACCTGCAGCTACATTGTATTTTATTTGTATGCTGCACAGAATCAAGCCTAGCCTTCCTCCATCAGAGAAAAACAAGTGTTATGAATTAAATCAACCAACTTGTGAACAAAATATGTATGCTCAAAAGTGTGTCGCAACGGAAAACGCGACACGGTGTTCTACTCTTGTTCATTGTTAGGAATCCAACTAGTATTGAGTTTTAGAAAAAGAACAGAAATAAAAGTAGTATCAGTTGCAAAAAAGGGCATTTCCATACCAGACGTTTCAAACATGCTCAATACTGAAGTTTGAACACATCTCTAGTACAAATCAATTGCATACCTGTCATCAACACTTGATGTTAGACACAGTACTACTAGCTAGCAGCTTATACATTTGTTTATATGCAAAGATAAAGGAGCACACACAAAAAATAGTACTGCTGGTATCTTGTGACTATTCAAAACATCAATTCTGCTAGTAGTTGGTGCCACCTACCAAATTTTGGACTGTTGTACGTTAGTAGAGCTGTTGGGCTGATTGGACTGTGTGCTAGTCTCTCCTTTCGTTCTACTATTGGTCCGATCTAGAAATGACTCATTCACTAACTACTCGTGATCTAGTCTCACAGTCATTACAATCAAACAGGCCTAGGTCAAGGGACATGTCACAACTTGCGCGCGTCGTCCCTCGAAACAAAAAAGAAATGCCCTCCAAAAATTTAATTCGGCGAATCGTTTGACATACATGATTGCTTTCTGCCTGCCGATACTCTCCTACCGGTTAGAGAGACCGTACTCGTACTCGTACCGGCCGGTATCGTAAGAGGAAGAACAACAAGTTAGACGGAAGGGAGACCCACCGAACACCCGCATCGAAACGATCAATATCTACAACATTAGAATCGAAGGAGCACACGACAAGCAAATCTGAGACAAAGCAGCCCAGCCGAGCATCTTTGCCAAGAGTTGACGCTACTCGAGAGCAACAGCAGAAGCACAACGATATTAATTTGAAATTGAAAATATTTTGATTAGAACCAAGATGTGCCGATTCATTCATGCAAACAAAGGAACAAACCACTCGCTATCGACGATATCTCTCATTCTGGTTTTATCTGCTATGCTATTCACGGTGGTCCCGGTTCGTGGAGACGAAGCAACTCTGGTCGCCCCAGTGCCAGGAAATGGCACACTGCTTAGCATAAATGCCTCGGAGGTGCCCTCGGCCGCGCCAACGATCAGCTACTGCAAAGGAATCTGCGGAGAAGGCGGACCGAACTCAGAAGGGTATCTTGTGGACCCCGATTTTGCTACGGAGTACCAATGGAACCTGCGGGTCCCCGTCTGTTCCGGAGCTTCGTGCGAGAAGGCCACCTGCGCGGAACTGTCCATGAGGCTCCGGACAAAGGACCTGAGCGACTTTGAGTGCCGGAAGCACCAGGTAGAGCTCCAGCGCACCGCTTTGTGCACCTGCACCGATCCAAGCGAAGACGATGATTTCGGCATGGGGAACGACGATTACTGGGACAATCGCACCACGCGTGCGTTTAAACCGGCCGCAAGATACACCCTGCTCGGGGTGATGTCCGCACTGTTTATTGCCTGCTGGGTAGGCCTGTATATTGGAATCCAACATGATGATGCGGAAAAGGAAGCCAACGGCGACAACGATGAAGATGTCGAATAACATGGCAACGAACGGAAGTGCAATTGAAAGATTGAATCGGTTTTGAGGAAGACGATCGCAAACGCTAAAGGTGGAAAAAACCTGCTCGATCGATGAATAATGATTGCGCAACAATACACATCCGTTCCGTTTGAACCAGAATCATTCGGGTGAATTTGATGATTTGATTCATAGGAGTTGAGTTTCTAACAATAATTATCAACGACTTGAAAAACAACCAGCTGCATTTTCTATTTCGTTTCATGGAAGGTTACCCGTATTTTCCTTGAGAAATGCATGCGAGAAAATCAGTATGTTAATTCTACATCTAAGGACAACACCAAGTGCCGTCCTCAAAAGAAACGAATTAAAAAGATTTCGGGCAAGCCATTGGTCGTCCCCCCAACGAATCTTCCGCGTGGACATAAAGGAAACTACGGCATTGTGATTGCGATAGTCGCCGATACGCTTGCTGCACAATTCTTGTGAAAACGCAGCGGATCTGTATCTACAGTTGGCTTATTGTCTGTTTTGTATGTGTAACATCTGATGTATCGTGTTTTGCTGGTAAGGGGAGTAGAATAGGAGGAAGTACATCGAGAAATCACAATACGAAACCGATTGGTTCAAAGTCGGCATACATGCAGTCGAACCCTGATGAAACATATCGTTTCGACGACGGATTAACCCGTAGTTTTGCCCACTCCGTACCGCACAGACCAAACCGCATTGAAATCTTTTTGCCCTCGATTAGCAAACAACAACCCTAGCCAAACCAAACCACGTTGTAAAATGCAACATGCCACAGCCCACCCGGTCGCAAGCCAGGGTGATGTCCTTCATCGGGACAAGTGTTCCTTCTGTTCCGTGTTCATCGTGATTGTTATGTTTGGTTTTCTCTGCACTGGGTTGCTTTTGTTTGCCTTGAAAAGGATGGTTGTGTTTGGTCAACATTTTTCGAAATTTCGTTGAGGGCAAAAGGATAAAGGATGATGCCGTCCAACCAATAGATCGTATATACTGTAGGTATGTATGTACTTACGTATGTGTGTACTTTTCCAGCTCACCTCCGGTCCGAATTCCTCGTAGAATGGTCCGTCCACCGTTGACCTCTTGCTGGTCGAATCTATCCAGACCACGATTGCTTCCAGAAAAAAACGCACAAGGACGTGAAGGAATCGTGCCAACACGCTCGACGAGGAATGGGAATCGACGACTGATGGAATTTGATTCGTCCACCGACGGAATTTTCGGCGAAAACCCACCTGCTCGAAAAAATTCACTGTGCGCGACGCGATGACCTCTTGGAGAACGTCACGCGGACACGATTGTACGGTACGAGTCGTACCGTACTAGCTCTTCCTTCAATTTGGCCGTCGGTTCGTACTTGCGATGGCGTTAGGTTATGAAACTTTACGCTATCTGCTAGAATTGTTCCAATTGGGCATTCCCGATAACATATATCTGTGTAAATTTTGGCACGCCCGGCTCGCATTATGACCCAAAATACATAAAAGTTGGTTGTGGTGGGCCCACGACAACCAAGAAATATGTAATTTACATATTTTTGAACTGGAATCCTTGACTTAACCATTTCAGTCTCGGGAGCTGGTTTGGTGAAAATCCCAAAGTTCCCGCCACTTTGGAATTTTGTCAAATTAGCATGTATTTATGCAGGATTCCAAATTCCAAAAATGGGGGGRAAATATGTAAGTTGAGCTGTCTGTCTGTGTCTTCTGTACCACTGAATGTGATTCCCGAAAACATACCGGAAAATATGTTATCGGGAATGACCCATTACCGTACCTACTATCCTAGTTAATGCGGTTGTACAGAAGAGTGTGAAAAGTTGAACTAGTAGTACTACTAGTAGTTGAAATGCTTCAACAGCACTCTGCAGCACTAGGTCTCTGTCAACAACATGGTATTAGTTCAAGAGCCCGCATTAGTACTACTATTAGATGCCCAGAGCGTGACCTTGATTTCATGATTGTAAATGAAAAATGAATAATATTAGAATGGCTCTTTTAATACCTGTGTGAGGACAGATGTAGTCAAGTTCTACTTGCAAATCAGAAGGGTAATCCTTGCTGATTAAAAGCCCTACCAACGCAATGGAAATCGAGAGGTTGCTTTCGTGCTCGGTCGTCCGTTGTTTTTCGTTCGACATGTGTTTACGAGGTAAAAGCTTCTAGTGAAATGACTGGTGGTATTTTAATAGTGCATTGGTGTTGTTACAGTCTATTACAGTAGTCTATTCGTAGGTTATGTTTGTGTCTGGGCTGCTGGCTAGTAGTTAGCAGCGCCCGCTCAAAGCATGGCTCGTGTTCGAGCTTGGTTGCAAGCAGCGGTCGTCGGTTGCCTAGGCCACCACCCGCATCCGCTTGCACGGCGACTCGGAGCTGCTCGTTTTCTCCGCTTGGTACGGCCTCAGAATGGCGCTGCGCTCGCTCAGAAAGTCGAGCCACCGTCCGCGGTCCTCGCCCCGGGAATAGTCCAGCGGAGTAAAGCCCCGCTTGTCCTTGCACAGCAAGAGGTCTGGAACGTGCGGCTGGCGCAGCAGGAAATCGACGACCTCGTAGGAGGCCGTCGACGTCCAAAAGGCGTCGTGCAGGGGGGTCCGGTGATAGTCGTCGCGGATGGCGGTCACGTCCAGGCCCACCTCCTCTACGAAAAAGCGGACCATCCCCAGGTTTCCCCTCCGGCAGGCAATGTGCAGGATAGACTCGCCGAAACGGTTGCAGGCGTTGCACCCGTGCTGGAAGCCACCCGCCCGGTAGAGGGCCTGGGCCTGCTCGAGGTTATTGGACCGGACGGCGTTGAGGATCTCCGTGTGGTAGGCCTCCATCATGGCCGTGGTGACCGGGAGGAAACGGGGCTCGCAGTTCTTGGCGATCGACTCGAGGTCGGAAAAGCCGTTGGCGCGAAAGATGGTTTTGAGGTATTCCGAGGGGCTGAGGTCCGAAACATCTGTGGGGAGTGCCGCGGTGGGAGTGTTGGTAGCAGAGGAAGAAGAACACGCCGAGGAATCGCACTCTCCGTTGCTGCTGCTGCGGGGGCGCTTCTTCGAGACAACAGCGCTAATGTTGAGGTGGTTGGGAGAAAATCCCTTGACGGATTGAATCGAGGCGTTGCGGATCTTTGCGAGGCGTGCGAGATCTAAGGTGAGAACTGGAGTGGAGAGCATGGTTTTGCCGTCAGCAGTGGTAATGTGTGGGCAACTTGTGGTGTTGTGCCGTTTCCGAACGTTTGAGTTTAGCTTTTTTGACATTATGAAAGGCATCGGGACGGTTTATGTATTGATGTGAGTAAGTAACCGTTAGTAGTTTCAACTAGCGTAGTCGTGATTCTTGTAAGTCTCTATGGTGACTATGTTTCTTTGCTGATATGTTACAACTATGGTCTGATGTTGCAACGATGATGTGATAGCACTGGTCTTCGTCCTCTGATGCAATCACCAATGTGCTGTTCGCCGCAGTAAGGAAAGTACGTAAAAAATGGAATGCAAGAAAAAGAATGCTCCACCGACGTGTTGAAGAAAGCAGGTTCGTCCCACTTTTGAGAGAATGCCCCAGCTGGTTGTCCTTCGATGGTGTGGAGGTGGCATGGCTGACTGACACCAAAGAAGAACGCGTTCTTCACGCTTCCGTGATCCAGATTCTTCCACAGAGCTTGCGAGGGCATCGGAAGCGCGCGGTCCCAGTTATTTTTTAACTTGTTTCTAGGGAATTTCATTTAACAAATTTTACGTAGCAGATTACTATGGGCTATTATTTATTGACTTCGATACGCGTTCTAAGTCGTTCTTCTAGCGATCTGGGTGAGACCAAAAATAGTCGTCCACTCATCAAATACAGGTACTCGTAGTGAGTGAGCATAGTGCATTCTTCTTATGACGCTCGATGTGTAAGTTCTTCTTCAAAACTCGATATTGGCGTCACGGTTGACAGGTTGGACTGGACAGATGGATTGATTGATTCAGAACGACAACGACGACAGCAATTTGAAGCCCCCGGAGGTAAGAGTACTAGTCGATCAGTAGGTTCAACGAAGCGTGGATTGTGCAGTCCGACGAGTGAATCGCCCTAGGATTGACTAAGATTGGGAAAAACCTGCCATCTTTGACTCGACTTTAAAAATCGTTACTTAAATTTAATTTCGAATGCATTCTTCTATTCATCAAAAATACCGTACGATCGAAAACAATGCCTACGCACATTCGGAGAATCAGCCTGTTGTGACACAAACCTGCATCTGTTTCTGCGTTCTGACCGTTTGGAACTAAATTCGCCGAGTCAGTCGGGAGTTGTTGTACGATTGCCGTTGACTTCTTTTGCCTTCTTCGGATGTTCTGTCGTACTGAACCACAGTCTCTGTGCTGGGGTGTGCATTTTCGGACATGCCGCTGATCCCACTTGCTACCCTGGTACCCATTCGACAGCCGTACTTCGGAAGCAAAAGCGAAAACGAATGGCATTCTTCTCGTATTCGATCGAATCAATGAACATGATGCGACCGTTTGCGATCGAATCCGATCCCCCGGAACAAGTACTAGTGCTGTGGCAGTGGTAGTCACCAGTCAGTGACATTCGAACTAAATTCGCCGAGTACGTCTCGACGAATCGGTACACATTCTACTGTTCGGAAGGGTTCGGGGGAACCGTATCGTAAGCAGCTGTGCAACGCCAGAACCCGAAGGCATGTGGCAAAAGCTGCGGCCATATGCTTCAAAAGCGCATCGCATTCTTCCCTAAGAGAACGCGGGTTCTGTACCAGGAACGCATGTTCCCCGACCAAGACACAAAATCATCCACCACAACACCACCACGGAAGCCCTTCGTACTCGTTCGGATACCTTTGAGTCGATGCGGTTGCCTGCTTGGGATTCCTTCCTTGAATACACGGCGACCAACCACTCTCCATGCTGACTACCGACCATCGGAGTCGCAACGTGCTCCATCCCATCTTCCTGGGTTCTTCTTTCTACGATTCGATCCGTTCTCCAAGTGGGTATTGAGAAGAACGACGAGGCAAACATCTGCGGCAAACAAATACTAAAACGACTACGCAACTACTCAACGTCATAAGGTATCGCTAACTAGAAGTACCACCGGCGCTGGCACATGAAAAGATGCTAGCGCAGAGGCAGATGGTGGTTGAATCACAACGAACAAACAGCACAGCAGAGCTCGTCACGATTGCACATTGGGCAGTCGAAAGCAGATGCTGGGCCGCACCGACACATCCTCGACTAAAATTCTCCTCGTCGGAACGAACGAATCCACCCATGAATCAGAACCATGGATGAGACGCAACAATCAACCACATACCACTCCGCCCCGTGCGGTACGCTTGCTCCGTACGAAACGAATTGTCGATCCATCCGGTCTGCTCCTTTTGTGCCTTTTGTGGCGTACAACGGAGGTGTCCGGATCAAGCCAGCTTTCCGGCGACGGGCGCAATTTGGAACGCCTTGCGAATTTCTTAGACAGTACAAACGAGGACTATTGCAGAAACGACAGAATACTGTGTTGCGCCTCTGTGCTCGGCAAGAGCCTTGAAAAGATCGATCGAATTACTAGTGCGTGAAGTGCCGATACCTGTGGGCCGGTACTGCATAGTTTCATACGGAACGTACGTTCTTGGTTCCGTGATGCCAATGGAACCGATTCACGCGGGATAAGTCAAGTACTTTTGACGAATTTATCTGATTGGTTCGTTTGATCGTGCCAAGATTCAAACCATTGATTGAACTAATTATGAGTGACGCTGAGTCATCTACGCCTATCCATGTCAGCACGTGCATATTACAATGAACTTGTTAAGAATTGATTTGATTGGTTCCTTGGCTCTTTATGTATTCAACCCGTTTTCCATACATACTTGTCAGTATTGCTTACTCATCTGTGCCTACGAATAAATATGAAATGCGCATAACAACTGTTGCCACGTACAAGCGAAAATTCAACCTTCATGCTTTGACTCAATCACTACCTTCCATAAAAATCAATGTCGATACCGCTCCGTACTGCTTATACCGCACCTGTGCAATCCTGTACGAGTTCGAACGTAGGGATAGGAAGCAACGCCATCGTCGATTTGAAGCTTCCTGGGAATTTGAAGGAACCGAGAGATCGCCAAGGAAGCAAACTCCTCACAAACGAAAGAATGTTCTCAACCCATCAACTAAGAACGCAGGATCCATTGCCCAACATGAACCGCTTGTCGTCCAACCAAAGAACCGAAACCCTCTCGTCTAGGGGTCAGGAGGCCATCCGATCCGAGCTGCTGGACAGCCTGGGGATAGCGCGAACGATGAAGCCATCCGCATCGCAGGATTCCTTCGGCAAGGCAATGGAGGCGCGAACGCTGACCTCCACAATTCCCCAACGCTTCCAGTCCAGGAACTACAAGTGGGAGCTGAGCTTTTCGTCGGCGAGGAACCACAGTGTTCTCAGCAACGACGAGGTTGCCAAGCTTTCACTCAACGGGACCAATAACTTTCGATGGGAACAGCACCGATGAAGGAACAAACGAACAAACAATGCACCGACGCCAGGATAAGATGGCTTCCTGGTGCCCTTGGTTGCCCTGAATGGTTACGGTCCGAGATCGCTTCGGAGCAGGGCAACCGCGCAAACCTCAAATTGCCACGACGCCCGACGAGAGGGCAACTCGGCCACACACAAAGCAGAAGAAAAGACTTGCATTCCGAACCCGGCGCCAATGCAAATGGTATTCCTAATCGAAGACACCGAATTGCGTCACGATGCACACAGAACACGCGATTCATTTGCGTCTCCTCGCCATCGAGAACTACCACCGTAGCACGCACGGTTGATTCGAACGCGGAAAGTAGCACCACGAACCATGCGAACAGCTTCCCATGAGTATGGGAGGTGACCATTGGGCGTCGCTTGAAAGCAGTATACGTGGAACTAAATATGATATATGAACTACTAGATTGAAACCGTTACATGCAACATTCATCGGGCTTCTGGATTGGTACTAATAACATCGAAGGGATCTCAGTATTTATCATTGACGGAAGATGATCTAGAATAGTTGATTGGAAATATTAGAGTTTAAAGTGTATTTTCTGCGTGCAATCCTCACACAAAAAAGCTTCGAAGCTTTGTTAGTTTAGTGGTAAAATATCTGCCTTCCAAGCAGATGTCCTGGGTTCGATTCCCAGACAAAGCAATTTTGGATGTACAACTATTGTACCCTGATCTTTTTGTTCACACCATGTTACTTTTACCGTATCACATCAAAGAAAGATAGATAGTGTTCTTGTAAGTGTATCTGTTGTGCGATAGTATCCTTGCAATCCTTCTTATTGGAAGAAACTGAACCCCTCACTAAATTATGATGAGAAAAATGCAAAGCTATCAACACCAGATTAGTAACAACAAAAACGAGAGAAAAAGTAAGAAAATTACTATCTTCTTGCTGTGTGGTCAACATTCTTCTTCATTGTTGTTTTTGTTATTTGAGTGCAAGAACTCTTGTTGTTCTTCTTCTTTCTTGATAAAATAGTAGTAGAGGACAACAGCAGCACTGGTCAAAATCTACCCAAGAGTTGCATTGAGTAATTCTCAGTTACTTCTACTTCTACTACTTGTACTAGTACTACTAGTACTAGTACTGGAAGTTAAATTCATGATTATCTTCAACAACATGAAGAAAGGGGATTTGATAGCTGTTCTTAGTAGCAGGTTTCCTTCTTCTTTCACAAGCCAACATTGCAAGTTGAAGCCAGTGGGTTATGATGAGCAGAAATGCTGGATTGCTTCCACATGAGGGAGGATTCAACTCCATGTCCTTCCAATCATACAGGTGCAAGCAGAAGTAAGAAAACATTGACTGATTCTTGTTGTACTGATCATAATGTGAACAAAACATCTCAATTATATATTGTGTCTTGTGAACTAGAAGATGCATTATGATGATAGCCAGAACCATAACTTCTGTGGGGAAGAATTCCTAGCTGCTCCAATGGGCAGCACCAACCTCAGGATGATAAAGAATACATTGAATTGAGGCACCAGTGTGGTTGTTTCAGAAGTCTGAAAAGAAGTACTAGTAGAAAAGGTGGAAGAAGTATATGATGTTTCATTTTGGAGAAGACCAGCAACCCTTGCATGACACTCTCAAGTGGTGGTTCTTTACTGTGAGGCAAGGTTGGAAAACACTGCTGGGTAAAAGGGTGTGTGTTGAAGACAGATATGAGGGATGCTTTGCAGACACAACCACAAAAACATTGAATTCATGGAACCACTGCACATTTATTTTACCCTTATCCATCCTCCTAAAACATATCAACTTTGTGCAACAACTGGTTTGGGGGTTGGTGAGAAATTCCATGATATGTGGTTTTGATACTAGATTTTCTACTATTTTGCCATTTCTGGTGGTGACAACAAGTAAACCCAGCCCACACAACCACCAAAACATTGAATTCGTGCAACCACTGCTCATTATCTGTCCCCCATCCACCCTCTTAGATCATATCAACTTTGTGTGACAACTGGTTTGGGGGTTGGTGAAAAATTCCATGATATGTGAATGTGATACTAGATTTACTACTATTTTGCCATTTCTGGTGGTGACAACAAGTAAACCCAGCCCACATAACCATCAAAACATTGAATTACTAGTGAGGTAATACAATAGAAAGGAATAAGATGCTTGTTCAGATATGAATGTTTCATAATCCTTTCTTGGGAATAAGGGAGCATGAGATGGACAAGTCTCCTGCTGTGATTTCAGGGCAAAGAGAGTACAGGTTGTTGTTAAATCAAAGGCTGGTTTAGTGTTTGTTTCTGAGAATGAGTGCAGCTATGAAGGTCTTTATTTTGCTGTTGCCCAGTATGAAGAATTCTACTAAGTAACTTCCCAGCAGCAGAATTGGGGGATGACAGCTGAAATGTAGATCAGGTTCAGTGATCCATTGTTGAAGTGGAGGAAGGTGGCTAGTACTAGCAGCATATTCTTTTACTCAAGGGTCATGATGCACCTGATTCTTGCAAATGAATCCAACTATTGTGACTTTGAATGGGCAGAGGAGCTCAAGCTACTACTACTAGTACTGATGCAAGATCCTCAAGAAGAAGCTTTGAAACAATGCCACCTTTTGTTCTCATATTTTGACATGGCTTGGTATACATCGACTAGTACCTCCTTCTTGGAGGTTTGTGCTTGAAATAACATGTTTGAATTATTTGGCTAGTAGTAGCAGTCTTGATAGTATTCTTGCTTGTTGATGTGATTATGTCATACAAATTTGATGCTCCACTAAAAAATATATGTTGAACAAAGATCAACCATGGTGTTCACATATCAGACAAGGATAGAGGTGTTGATTATTATGCATCACTTGAACAAAATTCAATTGTAGCATCTTTGTATTTTCTCCTGGTTGCTTGACAAAGAGGAGGGGAATTCCTACTAGTACTACATAATTGCCATTGGTGGCCTTGCATGTGGTGATGCATTCTTACTAATGAAAGAATGGAGGGTGCACTACTGGTGGAAATAAAGGAAAAATGGGGGAAAGTTTCAACATCACCTTCTCATCATTACATTGCTAATGGAAATGTGACTCAAAGGCATGTACTGCTAAATGGTATAGTGGTGGTGGTGGAAAGTATGAAATAGTGACAACAAACCATTCTGTAAAGGACAAAGAGAGAAATTCTAACTCATAAATGAGAGAATTGAGTCTCTGGTGACTCACTCCTCCTCATATTAGTAGTAGTCAGACTACTACTAGTAGTGTATGAGGATGTCAAGAAAAAGTGGTTGCATAAGAAGTCACAGTTCTGCTGCTATACAAAGAATAGTCTTTGAAATGACTTTGATAATCATATGAAGAAATGTAGAAATGTAGAATTGTGAATGAGATCAAGAAGGTTCTGTAGTAGTAGTGGTACAATTATGACTAAAACAACTACTACTTGTACTACCATCAACAGGAAAAAATAGAAGTTAAATCATACTACTAGTATTATCCTTGGTTCTGCCTCCTTGGAGGAGGTATCACCCCTCAAAGGGATATCTTTCTGCATAGAAGAGGAAGTGATTGCCTAGGTCAGCAGTCTACTAGTGCCTCTTCTAGCTATAAAATGTTTGTTGTTTTTGCATAATACTAGTACTAGTAATATCAGTTCTACCAGGGGTTTTGCTTGAGCATTTCTTAAATGACAAACAGAGGAGATATGCTTCTTTTCTTACTCTTTATGGAGGAAAAGTTAAGAATAGATTGAGAGGGGCCTGGGATCAGATTTTTCAACAAAAAGTACTAGCTACCTCCATTCCTAAAATATTAAAGTTTACCCTAGTACGACTCCTGCTAGTACTCTTTTTTTCCAAAATAATGCTTGAGCATTTAGTACTAAATGGTTTTGGAGTTTTTGGCCATTGAATTCCACAAATTACCACTAGTAGTATTATGTACTAGAATGCATAGAATCAGTACTGAATCAGTACTATATAGAAAATTTTTCATGCAGTGATTAAAAATTATCATTGCTGCACATGAAATTATTATGTTTGAACACACCAGGAAACAAAATAGTGTTGACAATGGTATGGTTCACCTTTTTTGAAGAAGAGTGACCAATAAGAAAATCATCTAGTACTACAATAGTAATGTGAAGTGTAGTGTTATATATCATCTACTACTGGCTACTACTGTGTGCAATTAGTGGTGTATCTAAATGGCCACTACTAGTAAAAGCAAAGTGACAGTAAAATCACAATAGTATGCCAAAAATGGCTATATTTGAAGAATGGCTACAATGATCTTACTAATAGTAATATAAGGTACATCATACAATTGTCTAACTGTACGCTGTTTGAATGAATAGATCAAAGAACCATTGAAATTTTGGCTTAATCAGCTCAAGAGGTGCTACAAATTGCTGCTGTACTATTGTTTACTAGGAACAGAGGAGATAGTTGATACTAGTAGCTAGTACAGAAGTTGGAGAAGTCCTCCAACATAGATCAACATATAACATGGATCATTCCATGTTTTTTGAATACACATCTCCTGGGCTGGTGAGGAGATAGTATTCATTCCATAATTTTGCTTTGACAGTACTATCATGTTAATAGCAAAGATATTTTTGTAGTTTTGCTGGTAATTTCTGCTAGTAGTTGTCAACTCTTTTCACATGCCAATTGAACATACAAACACTCTGTAAATGATTTTGCAGTGGTGTATTACTAGCTAGTAGTACTATGAACCTACCTATCATTTAGTTTGTGTGTTATTTACCAGCAGCGCAAGTACTACAAGTACTACTAGTCATCACATGTCATCACCAGCACCTCTGTGGCTTTGTCTGCATTTTTCTTATTGTTCATGGCACAATTCTATATCTATTTCAATTTCAAAGAAAAATATAGTATGATCATGGAATGAAATCCAACTGATGTTTTATTACAACAAAAAGAGAGCTTGGTCCCCGATGATCACTTGCCAACAGCAAAAAAGGGTAATTTTCTTGAAAACGTAGTATTCAAAGTGGATGTTGGCATGTGTGTGAGGAGAATGGGAATCAGTAGGATATACAGTGCTATTGTTGTGTGTAATTGAATAGGCAAGAAATAGTACCATTGGTTGATTTCCCATTTCTAATGGTAGTACCACTAAATTCTTTGAAAGATTGAAACATTTAGCATAAAATGTACTAGATCAAGGGGAATTAACTTTTAAATTGTACATGTCAGTCTTTAAGGAATATTGAATCTAGTACTAAATTAGTAAGTTGTCAGGCAAGAAATGGTATATGCCAAAACATAGAATTTTCTCCCATACCCAAAATCAAGGGTTGTTTGAAATCCCAGTCTATCAAATGGAAAATCATGATCAATCACTCATCATTGATTGTTGCCAAAATTCAGCATTGTACCTATTTGTTCCATAGAATCAATTTCCTACTAGTACTACTACCCTTCAGCAATTTAAGTTTCAATGATTTGTTCCAGTAATGATGACCCCATTTGAGTTCTTCTATTCTAATAAAAGCCATTATTATCACATTGACTGTTGGTTTCTTATATTCAGAGGGAGAAGTAATAACCATTGATTACTTATTGCTTTCCTCATGTAGTAGCAACAGGAAAATGAGTATTTTCCCTCTGATTTAGACAGTATTGACCCTGCTACAATTGTTCCACTCCTTACTTGGTTGCTCCTCAAACAAAACTCCTCAGAACAATGTACTGCTGCTCAGATCAAGTACCAGGAGCACTCTTATTTATTTACCTAGATTTATGGCCCTGGCCATTATAGCACCTCTCTGAGTTCAAGAGGTTTAAAATAACATCAAGATTTTAGCAGCACAAGGACAAAACTCCAGAAAGCACCAGAAGACATGTGTAACAAACAAAAAGAAGACAAGACTGATATGATTGGCTATATTTGACGTCATCTGAGGAGAATCTATAAGAATATTTGTCCTTGTCAATTTGTCATTATTCAGAACCAATGTCACCACCTCCTCCATTATTGAACGAATATTCTGGGTTCAATAAATTTTTGGGCAATCCTGATTCGATTTCACGAACCTATTGAATATTGGTGAACAAAGTTCAGTCAATACTTAGTTGTATTTAATGGAATACAATGCATCAGTTTCCGAATAATAGTTGAACGCATCAAAACTGATCATACCGTAACAATCGTCATAATTTTTTTTTATGGATCTGTCCACTGGTTATATTTTATTTTTCATTGATGTTGCTAATGCGCATAGAGATCATCTTCCCTTCACCGCTTTTGTTGGGTTTATACGGTTGCCTTGATGGTTTCCTTGGCCAACTTCTTTTCATTGAATTCTCTGAGAGCATCCCCCCACATGTATCGAGCCTCGAAAATTCCGTTATCCTCCACCAGCTTTTCACAGGTTTGACAGGCAGCGGCACACCCATATTTCATAATGGGGTGGTCAAAGTGGGTTTGACAGTCCGAGCTCAGAGCGTATCGTGCGCAATTTGGATGGGACATCTTACAGACCTCGCGAATTTCTTCGTCTTCGATAGATTCGACGTACGCTCGGGTTTCTGCGACCTTTCCTAAGAGCAGATTGAATAATTCCTTGTCGTCCTCCATGCCTGGAAAGCTCTGTGGAAGACCAATTCCAAGATCAATGTCACGGTCGTCCAAATGAATGTCACAGACCTTACAAGCCTTGGGACACATCTCAACTATGTATGCTCCGGTAAGCTTTTTGCCATTCTTCCATTTATTCCAGTTCCCTTTGCTGTGATGTGTGCGACACAAATTAATAAAAAAACACAGGGGTTGGTATTGTTGTGTAAATTTAAATAGTGTCGAACAGAAGCAGACATTGAAAACGCAAAACAATCAAAGGCTAGAAATCCATTTCTTGTGATCCAGCTGCAGCTCTATTTTCCAAGCAAAAGCCAATAGAATTTGCCAGACGATTCGATTCAGCCAAACGGTTGACTCAATATCTTGCTATGCGTGCGCAAACGATGACCTATGTTTACGATACAGACGTACCACAAATTGTCTACCTGCGAATTTCCCTTGGTGGCCCAGTCATCACATTTGGCGTGCCAGTTGACGCAGGTATCTTCATTATCTGTTTCGGATTTCGACGGCTTGCACAATCCGCACGACTTTCTGCATTGAAGGTGCATGAATCCAGGGTTTTTGTCGCTGTCATTGTTTTAGAACGAATCAATCGCAAAACACCATGTGAGGATATTTCGCTTAGGTAGGACGTCAAATGTGCCCCAATCATCATATTTTTCAAACCAACCCAAGTGGATGCCGATAGATAGTTGAATGCAGATATGAAAGCTCGAACTTACCATTCTCCATGCCAAGCCCATTCCATGCAATCCGCTATTTTCTCATGTTTGTCAACACACGACTCCGCATTCGCAAACGGGGTTGATCCCAGCACGACAACAGCGGCAGCGAAGACACAATCGAATTTTGAAAAAAAGAGCATTTTCGATCTCTCAAATTGTTTTGTTTGAAGAAGCCGTGAGATTTTGTCCCGACCATTACATCACATAAAATCGCATCCTGCGGGCGAAATCAGGAACAGGATTTGAATTTTTTTTCTGTGATCTTGAAACGAACAATCAACAAACCGTTAATTGGGTCATGAAGTTGTACTCGTACATACGGTACTCGTACCATACCCAAGAAGAAAAATGAGGTACGAGTAGGTAGGCAAGCAATATCATAAAAAAATTATACGTTTATGTATGTTATCATTCAACTTCGTGTGACTGGCTGACACTTGTGACTGAAACACTTCTGACCCCTGCCTTACGCCTTACGGTACGTACGTACTCGTAAGAGTACACCCATACCTCCTCGGAGGTAAGTGCAAAAAAATGAGACGACCGTGACAACAAGTCAGTTCAGGTTTCTCTTCGCATCGTGTGATGCTTTGATGCTTCACATTTTTAGCTTCTGCTCTACCAGTACCGTACAACACGTTGTGGTAGAAAGCAGAGTTCTCGAACATCAAGGCAGGAAAAATATGTTCCACCATTCTTCGGCAAAAAGAATAGAATGTAGAGCAAGGCATTCTTTTTCCCTTCATCATTATTTGTCAAAAGTAGTAACACGAAGCAAGACTTTGGAAATCACAACAGAAATCAACACAACGCAAACTACCGCAACATGACGGAATTGTTCTTTCCAGCAAGCAAGAGAGCAGCGAGACTTCTTACCATTGGTGCTCTCCTCACGTCCCAGGTTGCATCTGCTGCTGATTCTAGTCAGGGTGTCAGCCTCTACGATTTCGTTGAGTACACTACCCTGCAGAGGGAAGATATCACTGGACTGTATTTGACCATGGGAGGAACAGCTGAAAGCGAAAACAATTGCATATTTGGCGGTCAAGAATACAAGGGAAGCATGCACAACGTTGTCCACACCATCGAACCTGTATATTTCAATACAGCGACCGACACTACTCCCCTAATCACCGTTTTCACCTACCCAGAAGGACTAATCCAGGAAATAGTGTTCGGGGAAGGAGAGAGCGGAAAATTCATCAACCTCCAATACAACCTAGACTTGTTGAAACGAAAAGACACGGAACCCACAAAAACTGACGGCCCGGACTCTGGAGTAGCAACGACCTTTCCCAAAACCCAATCGTACGGTGTTTGGATCGGTTTTCCCTTTCGCCAGCTGGAACAGGTCTACCTGGCGGGTGATATTGTCGTTCGGATCAAGGAGGGATTCACCAACATGGCTTCACTGGTTGCGACGGACCGCGTTGCGGTCGAAGCGATCGCAAGGCCCCCGATTCTCGACACCCTCGAGAGCGAAAACAGCAATGTCCCCGACGAAGCGTTCGCCAACCGAACGCTCGTGGTGACGGCCGCTCGAAACGCCAGTGTCACCCTGGAAGCAGGCCACGAGCGTCCGAAGCCCATAGAAGCCGTTGCCAGCGGGAGCGCCGATCTCTCCATTGCGGGCAGCGTCGAACATATCCAATGCACCGACAACGCGGTCTGCATCGTCGACGGAAAGGTTTCCTACGGGAACTGCACCGATTCTTTCGTCGCTGGGAACGCCACGCTCGAAACGGACGACTGCTCTTGCGTGGCAATCCTTGTCACCGCGGCGAATGCTTCAAGTCCCATAAACGGCGTCTCAGTGGACCCCGGCACCCCAAAAATCCAGCGCAGTTCCGCCTTCGGGGACGAATTTTTCATTCGCACCGCGGACACCGCCAATTGCCTGGACACGACGTACGTTCCTCCGGTGCGGGCCGTGACCGATGGCCCATCGACCACCCACGCCGTATTTTCTTGCCCCGCGCTGCAGGGGATGTTGGAAGACGAAACCGGCTTCTCCAAAACCAAAGAAAACCCTCACGGTGGCATGTCTCCCCCCGCCCCGTTCTCCGTGGCCACCGGAACTTCGGGGGGATATTTTGCTGCACCGTCGACAAGCACAACTACGGTGGTGCTGTGGTTGGCAACATCGTTCCTCTCCGTGGCCTGTGCACTGGTTTGATTCGCACGCACATGCGCCGTGCCTCTTTGCCTGCCTGTTCTCTACTATGACAGGTGCGGCAAAGATTGTGCCGCCTCGATTCGAAACGAAGCTTTGGGCCCCGCATCCTCCGATTGTCGTGCGGTACGAGCGAATCGACGCATTCTTTCTGCGATTCTCTTCAGTTCGACTTCCTACATTCTCCTTCAAGACGATCGAACCATTATTCTACTTTTATGATCATGCATACAACGCCATCGAAAATTTCACTGCAAGTTTTATTGTTCTTTGCGCTTCTTTTCTTCTTCTGGATTGCTTTCTATTCTTTATTGTACCCGCTGCATCGTACACGTATCATTACACTATAAGCATTGCGTTTTAGCACGAAGTCTTATCCATCTCGAATGTATTCCGATACCGTTCCATTCCGTGCCGTGCAAGAGCTTTTCTCACGCGACGTGCTCGGCCACCAGCTCCTCCAGAAAGCTCCACAATCGCTTCTGTAGATCTTTCTTGTAGGCTTCGGTTTCCCCGGCCAGCGGGTAGTTGTCCTTCATCCACCTCGATTGCGGATGGAAATACTGCCCCCGAATGTCGTCCTCCCGGAGCTTATCGACCGCGGTCCCGAGGTACAGGAGGGTGAGCGCCCCCTCCTCGGGGGTCCACATGACCGATTTCGCGGACAGGAGCAGGGATTTCAGGCAACCGCCCAGGGGAAAGTCGAAGGGATTCTTGTCCCAGATATCGGTGGCCACGAACCCGGGGTGGGCCGCATTGGCGTACACCGATCTTCTCCCTCCCCCGCCGCTGTTTGAGAGCCGTTCCGTGAGCTCCCGGGCCCACAGGAACTGCGCCAGCTTCGATTGTGGGTAGCGGAAGGGACTCTTCCCGCTCACGCCGTTGAGCGTTTCCAGATCGGTGGCGACCCTGTACGGGTAGAGCGAGTCGTATGCCGTGCAGGAGGAGGTCAGCACGATGCGTGCCGGCACCTCGCTCTCCCCGCTGCTGCCGACGAGGAGCAACGGCTCCAGCAATCGGTACAGGAGGTGGTGCCCCACGACGTTGGTGGCAAAGATCAGCTCGATCCCGTCCGCGCTGAGCCGGAGGGATCCGTCCACTGATGGTCCGATGTCACCGATCCCAGCGTTCAGGAAGAGCATGTCGAGCGGCGCCAATCGGGCCGCCAGAAACCGGTCGCAAAAGGCCTTCACGCTCTCCAGGGAGGAAACGTCCACTATCTCGGTGGTCGGGAGATCCCCCCGGCCCCTGGCAATGCGCCGTGCCACCACCTCGTCCGCCCCGATCTTCTCGGCGGCGGAAGCGCACTTTTCTGGATTCCGACAGGCCATGGTGACCCCCACACCCAGCCTCGCGAGCGCCAGGGACACCTCGTACCCCGTCCCGGAATTCGCTCCGGTCACCAGGGCCGTCTGCCCCTCCAGCCGGTTCCGATAGGCCGCTGCGTCGCCATCGTTGTCGGCTTCGTCGCCGTACAAGTCGCCAAAGGTGAAGCCCCACTGGTCCTCGCTAAGGATCGTGGCGGGCGAGCATCCCACCAGTTGGGGGCTGATGGACTCCGAGAGCCACCGGTAGAATCCCAGTTGTTTCGGAACGGTGGAAAGGAAGAAGGCGACCACCACCGGGACAAGAACGATGGCTGTTTTCGAAAGCTGCGACAGAGACGACGAAGAATTGCGCATGGCTGTTTGAGTTTGTTGTTCCTGCTAGTGGTACGAAGTAGGAGTGCCTGCAATTGATAGAATTGATAGAATAGAATATACCACGATCAATCTCTGCATACTCGTACTCGTACTTTTGCTTCGGTGCGATGCCCTACGGGTACCGGTAGTATTGGTTGAAGGTTGAAAGAATGCAACACAAAAATCTTCGATTTTCAGACATGGTGAACAATCACCCCTACTGACTAGTAGTAAAAAAATACAGTACTGACTAAAAAAAACACTAACACTAATAGAGCTAATCCAGTGACGGCAACCTCATGTTGGCCAAAAAAATGCAATACGGTACTCGTACCAGTACTTGTACGATACCCGGTATCAGGAATAGATACTTCGAATACGTAAATAGATACCGTGTGGATGAACAATAAACGAACACAATTTTCTTACCAGGTAATCGTACGTACTTCTACTTCTTATTTCGGTACTGGTATCGTATGGTACTGGGTACGTACGTACTTGTACGTTCCTTTCGATAATCGAATACAGTACTGTAATGTACCGGAACTTGGGTACTGTAATGATTTAAAAACCAGCCCAATGAATATCACTTTGGGGTTTGCTTAATTATTAATGAACCTTTTTCACAATGAAATACTTAAAAATAATTATGTTGTTTCGCCCCACGCAAAAAACATAAATAGGAAGTAACCTAATGAAGACTTATAATTGCATTTCAAAAACACTTTTTTCACTATTTCACTATGAAGACGCCCTAATGAAATAAGGCTTGAAGAATTCAAGTCATCACTTAGCATTGTCAGTAGAAAAGATGCGAAGACACTTAAGTAAACGAGAACTAGGAAATTCTTCACCAAATTCACCAAACCTTACAGTATGCAACCATCCGCACGGTGTTCTCTTTTTCAAACCACAATAACATCCTACACAATTCCCCTGTTTTCTCTCAGTTGTCTCTCAGTTGCAGAAAGTCACAAACGTTAGTTATTTTTTACTCCACATTGCTCTCAATAGGGGTGTCTACGTAAAGAGTGAGGGTATTCACTCACTAGCCTCTCGCAATTGTGTTTTAGCCTTTCAGACCAAACAAAAGGACTCTTCGCTTTCGTTTCAAAAGTACGAGGACAGTAAGAAGTTCACGCGTTGTTGCGAACTGTGAAGCGAATATATTCACTACTTGTCTTTATGAGAACTGCTGCTATGGGTGATGTGATACAACACCATCACAATAGTGTAGTACTTTAGAACATTCACGTCTCAAAATGAAGCGGCAAGCCCAACCAGACCACCAGAAGGGGAGCGAGAATCTCGAAAGCATTGATATTATTCCTACGGCAACATCGGATGACGACATGTTTTCAACGGCATTGATGAAGCTGTCGTTTACCGATCGAAGTGCAATCGAAGAAGAGCTCCACGGAGTTTCTTGTATGGCCGTGAAAGAAACACCCGAACTCATAGAAGATGCCCTACGGTGTTTTGACGTTGAACTGCACAAGATCGATCATAAACCGGGCTACGATAGAGCACAAGAGATATTGATGGAAAACTCCGCCGTTGACACGACCTTCTGGCTCGCACGAAAGGAATTCAAGCTGCGGTTCTTGAGATGCGAATTTTTTGATCCCCAGAAAGCCGCTGCTCGTTTCGTGAGGTGTCTCGATCTACTTCTCGAGGTGTATGGGGAATATTCCCTGCGACGGCCGATCCGCTTGACTGATATGACTCGCGACGAATTGTCCTTCATGAAGTCAGGTCAGTACCAATGGCTGCCATATCGTGACAGAAGCGGACGCCGAATTTACTGTATTGTTGTAAACAACAGAAATGATGTTCCTATGCGGGTTTTGGTACGTATCAAGAACAATTTGATATGAATTGAATCAATTGAACCAATGGAAGCACCTTGGTCGATTCATTCTGATCTATGTAACAGCGGGTGTGCTGGCTACATGGGACTCACAATTTTGCAAATGCCGCACTGCACGAAGACCAAGTGAAGCCATCGGCTTGGTAGGCATAGAATCGGGAAAACGAAAGCCTACGAATTCGAAAGACGCTCACCTATTTCTCGTTCTCATTCTCCGTTGTTATTTCGCAATTCCAGCTGAAAGTTTTCTTTTACTTGTGGTTTGTTGCTTCGGGTGGCTCTGATATTACTAATAATGATATCAAAAACCTCGAAACACAACGGAGAGGTGCGATAGCGATTGTCTTTCCGATTAATGAACACATGAAATATGAAGAGAACCAGCACGTTCTTTCAAAGATCAAATTTGCGCGAACCCGATCAGGCGCGAGTGCAATTGTTGGGGATGTTGTACCGCTGAGGGTAACTGGTATACATATCTGCTTGCCGAAAAGCGCACTGACACAACTAGTGCCTACGTTTGCCATCATACTTAAACAATGGAATGCGAGAACGAAAGTGCACTTGGGCAATCCTCTCGAGTTGCGATACCAGCTTCATTCATTTGGCATCCAAGGCGAACTTATACCTTGCACCGACACTGGAAATATTAAAAGTGTCAACCTAAAACAATGGCTAAAGCTGAGGAGACACGTGGAGCAGGAGGAGCAAGTTTGGATGGAGAAGAGAGGTATTCCTTATTCGTCAGACAGCGACGTTGGCGCCAGTACAAATGACTCTTCATCGGTGTCTTCGGAGATTGTAGAATGTCCCCTGTCCGCCGATGTTGTATTTAGAAGGGGCAAGGCATTGAACCAACATCCTGGGAATGTGGGTTTTCATGATCTAATAGAAGCGAAAATCCACGAGCACACCATCGATCCCTCTACAACACATGCGCGCAGGCAAGCTATTGAGATTGAAGTAATAGAGGAGGTGCGGACAAACGGCGGACGTTTCTTGAAATGGGATACTGAAAAGAGTTGGTGGGTGAATATGGACGTGAATACAACAACCGATTATACTAAGAACGAAGCAGACAAACAAATTCAATCCAAAGTCCATTATGCGTTTCGTGACTTTCGAAAGAGAATGCTAAGAGCGCAACAGGAAGTGATTACCAATGCCAGCTCCACGGATTCATTTCTAGTGCAACAATATGGACAAAAACGAATTCGGCCCAACGATGTCACGGGCGGAAGAAGAGAATCCGGTATTGGAAGCTTCTGTGAAATCCAGAACGACGGGTGTGGGGAGTTTGCAAGCAACCAATGTGGGCACTTCTTTTAAACCGACGACAAGACTCTTCTCGATTTAGGCAGCGTGAGCAGTAGATAATGATGAGTAGATATCGAAATTCAAGAAGTATTGAAATTACAAGTGGCCCATATCACTTGACTAAGATGAATGGCAATGCGGCTCACGATACTTGTCAATGGTTTTCATCGCATGTTCAATGCACGCATCGTCAGCAGTATCGCGTGACTTTAGTTACTTCGTCCTTTTTCTAGTTTCTAGTGTATAAAATGGTTTCCTGAATGACTCCTCGAATCACACCTTTATCTATGTGAGCCTAATCACGAGTAGATAGTGAATAAGCTCACTCTTTGTTGTAAACCACGTATTATAATGGACTGAAGAGCCTATAATCATGCACTGAAGAGCCTATCAATACTTCACAATCTATAATATTATTGTAATATAATTCGCCTTCAGCACTAATTCTTCATGGCATTCATTGGGAAAGAATTGATTTTTTCCGTCGCGGTAGATGGAGGAGCAGTAGATAATGTTCGGTGAGATAAAACGCTGTCCTGCATATCCTTCCTGGAATTAGAAACGGAAGAAATATGTGCAATTCCAGGCGATGACGTTAAGGACGAAAGATGCGAAGCAGCAGATGGGCCTTCCCTTCTACTTTGTGGCATTGATTCAGTAGGCACCAAGGCTGGCTTGTAACTCTCGCTGTTTCCAATGTTCGAATCCGTCTGAAGAGACCAAAAGAGAGATGATCTGGTAGGAACGGAAAAATGGGCCGGGTTCGCTTTTTTTCTATTCGCAAAGGACGGACTGTAAACATTCTTTTGTGGCGCTGGGGGGTTGTCAGTCTTGCCGCTTGTATCGATAGTAACATGATCTCTTTCTTCAAGTAGTTTGCGTGCCTCTTTGGCCTGTTGCCTATCTTTTTCTTCCCGCTGTCGTTTTTCTACTTCCTTGTCTAATGCCCGCTGCAATTCATCCCGCAATCTTTGTTCGTGTAGTTCTCGCTGTTTCTTCACATGTTCATCCCGGAGCTGACGACGCCTCTTTTCCTTGGCTTCCATTGCCCTGCGGTGAGCCACCTCTCGTTCCCGCATTTCAGTTGCCCTTTTCTCAGCAAGAGATTGTTCTTCTTTTCTGCGTTTCTGCTTGGAAAGTTCTAACCGACGTCTTCGCTCTGTTTCTTGCTGCTTTCGTTCTTCTTCTTTACGTCGTAATTCCTTTTCACGCAGTTCTCTCTCAGCAGCAACTCGAATAAGTCGCTTCCGTTCCTCTTCTTTTGCAAGTTCTAACGCTCTTAGTTGCCGCAATCGCATTTCTGCGTTGCGTTTTTTGCGTAGTTCTTCTTTCTGCTTGAGTTCGGCGGTTCGACGCGAGCGATCAGCTGCCTCCTTTGCTTTTCGTTTTTCTTCTTCTTGCTTCGCCAGCTCGGCATCCTTTGCTTGCCGGCGCAAACGTGCTTCCATCATTGCTCTCCGTTTCTTTCTTTCTTGTTCCGCAGCCTTGCGTTTGTTCTCGGTTTCAATTGCTTTCATTCTTGCCTCCTCCTTGGCCATCGCCAGCTCTGCCTCTTCTTTTGCCTTGCGCTTCGCATCAACTCGCTCCTTCGCTTGTTTGCGAGCCAGTAGAAGCGCCTCTCGCTTCATCCTCTCTTCTTGTCTCTTCTTCTCGGCATTCTCCAGGTTCTTCTTTGTTTCTTGTTGTTCTTTCCGCTGAGCGACTTCGAGGGCCCGTTTCCGTGCCAGCAACTGAGCATTTCGTCTCGCCTCAAGTTCGGCTTTGCGGCTTGCATTCATTATTGCACGCTGAGCCTTGGCATATTCCATCTTCTTTCGCTCGGCTTCTTCTGCAACCTTCCTGCGCCGTTGTGTCTCCGCGTTGGCTGCGGCGCGTCTTCGCCGAGATTCGGCAGGATCTCTCTGGGGACACAAGCCGGCGGGTAGTGGCCTTCTGCTTTTCGATAGCGAAGTTGCCGGCATTGTTTTGTCAGGAGTTGCCACGAACGTCACGTCTTTCGGAGATAAAAGAATCGGCACAAAACTAGCATCGGTAAAATGCTTAGTCGCGCGGGCACAAGAATATGATGCGCTGTACAGCGGCATCTGAACAACAGGATCGATCTCGGTGCGCAGAGTTTCTTCGACATCGGGAAACATGGATAAGGACAGCTGCCACAGCACACTCACCAACCCTCCCATTCCTTCGTAAAGCGAAAATGCATTCCATACACCCGTGGTGGTTGGTATCGACTGTACATACTTCGTCCATTCGTGATGAGCGTGTTGGGCATATAACATGGCTCTCGATTTCCACAATCTTCTTAATGATGTATTTGGAGGCAATGAGACTTTATTCGCTTCGTTCTTTTTCTTTGATTCCCCCTCTTCCTTGTCATTACTGCAGAGCTGACTCAATTGCAGAAAGCACAAGGCCATTCCGGTTAAGCCAACAGGGCCTTTCTTGCCATATTTGTGGTCATTGTCGAAGTTAGTAGCACCAATAGTTGTACGTTCTCTCAAGCCACGCGGATATACAACTGCATCGCAGAGCCGATGGGCCTCCAACAGATATTTCTTGCACCGATAAACCTTAGCGGCTTCAAGAAACATCATTGCCAATCCTGTCGCCCCATGGAACCAACCAGCCGTTGTGTCGCGTTCCAAAGAGGCATCAAATGTAGGTCGGAGATTTCCAGCAGATTTGAAAGCGGAGCCCGTGGTTGGTAAACGAGAAGCATCGATTGGCGACGAGACTGATGTCGCCGTCGAGGTTTTCATATCGTAAACGAGCCGATGATAAAGCGATGGCTGCATCAATTCCTTCGCACTTACACCACTCTCGCCATTGCTGTTATCGCTACTGGCTGGAGAGACGCGTGCACTTGGAAGAAAGGCATCGATCGTGTTGCGCAGTATTCTTCGCGCGTTTGGGACCTCCTCTTCGATCAGTTCCCAGTCCTCGTAATGCAGACCCAGCAGCGTATGCAAAATTCCAACCACGCCCCTTCCGGCACCCAGATAGGTCTTGAGCGATCCCTCGCTATCGCATACCCAAAACAGGACCGCATTGTAGTTATTGTCGTCGCTTCTTCCGCTGTTGCAAACAATAGGAATGGTATTGAGAGTTTTGAGGTTGTGAAATCCCATCGAATCCGCCGTTGAAAGGCCTTCGCGGAGAATCTTTACCGCAAGGGACACCACGAGGTCTTGTCCGAGCGTGGTGGAGTGTTTTCCAAATTCGTTCCGAAGCCAAAAAATCGTCTGCAGTGCACCTGCTCGGCCACCGAGAACGTCCTGGTTCCATACCGGCAGCACAGTTTCCGAGGCCGCGGTGGCACTGGATCTGACGGTTCCGTCGTCCTCCATTTCTTCGGGGCAAAAGAGGTGCTGCTTTTTCAGGCGGCGCAAGATCCGGGCCACGACTCGTTCCGAGCGTGGCTTCTTCACCATCGAAGCCGTGGTCCTTGCGGTTGCAATTGATAGCGAAGAAACGGACACCGAAGACGATAAACAGTGATCTTCTACGGAACCAGGGGAGCGTAAATCCGAAGGTGCCGGAGACTGATGTCCCCGAATATTGTCCCTGCTTGTGTCATTGCCCTGCAATGCTGTGGCGTCTTGTTCCTGCTTTTCCTGGAATTCTTCCAGGCGTCGGTAGCAGACGGCCAACAACGCATGAGAACCAACCCACTCCCCACCCAGTAGCGATATGCAACCCCGCTGATTCGAGAGTATGATTGAGTTTCCCCGCTTGAAGCGGCGGGTGGCCTCCTTGGCACCTTCCAGGGCTTGCTTGAGAAGCCGTTTGCATCGAAAGGGTGTGTTCACCTTGGTACCGTGGCTGGTGAACTGGCAGACATTCGGAGTAGAATTGTTGTTTTCGTTCTGATTGTTTTCTTTCGCCTCGGAATGCATCCGCTGCCGTTCCATTATGCAAAGGTTGTATCTTGACTGTTCTAGTAGGAGGTAATAGGCTCCCAACCCGCCAGAATAGAGATTTCCCGTGGGGATCGATCGGTTTAGGCACTTGTGGAACATATCGAGGGCCTTCGAGGCGAGTTCTTCGCTGGAAATCACATCTGGCACAGATACCTTATTGCTCGCGACTCGTGGTGGTGGTGGTGGGGGAGGTGGCGCCCGCGGCAGTGGCGGATTTGGTCTACGCCGTATTCTTTGTGGTGGTTTCTTAGGAGAGTGGATTCCCGAACCACGAGGAGGCGGTGGTGGAGGAGGCGGTGGCGGACGACGGACAGCGGCAGCACCAATTCCACCCGATACTCTCCTCGAGGATCGAAAATTGTTGTTGCTGGTAGCTTCATTGTCTTCTGACGGAGTCGACCTCACAGGATCGTCCTGCCGGCTTTCTGGCTTGTTGAGTTTCGCGGCGGGTGGAGGAGGAGGAGGCGGCGGAAACATCCGCAAATACAACGAAGACATACCGACCGACTATTGCTTGGCTTGTTCTAGACTTAGCTTGGATCAATATAACATGAGGCCGATCAACCAAATGAATCAATTCAGCGAATAAGTGGATTGAGGAGTGAGTCGTGTTCTCGTTGCAGTTTCAACTCCAATGATTCGAATACAGTAAGAAGTGAAAAAGAGTATCCCAAAGAATCAGGTGTCGCCGCTTTCTTGATTTCCTTGTGTTCGTCAGCTGATTCATTCAATTCATCGAACAGAACAGAGCAGATCGAGGAAAACCACTTAGTGATGAGTTTCTACAATACGATGTATTGCGATGCAAATTGCGAGGGTATCTAACTTGGTTGTTCGCGATCTATTTGCTTCTTAGAAGTTCAATCTCTCTTTCCCTTCCAATTTAAATTTAAAACGTCTCTAGCTTGATGCGGTTTGTCCTCGTTCCTTTCCTCGGACTTTCTTTGGTCTTGCTGTGATTGTTCCTATTGCAGGCTACACATCGGGCGGAGGTACAGTAGTAATGAAAGAAGAAAAGTTTTCGCCCTCAAGTTTTTCTTGGCTTTGTGCCGTAGGATGCACATACGGTACGGTACGAACACAGCTCCTTGAACGTTCGTTTTATTGGCAGAGAGTCTAGGATATGATGAAATGCCAAGCGTAAGGACTGACTGCCGACAGTCTTTTCGGTTTCCGTTTCAGAAGTATTGTTAGAGCTAGTACCGCGCAAGTCACTTGCGTCCTTTGATATTGATATTGATACACATTTTGAGTACCATTGAGTAGTACAGTCTTTTTTCTTTGCCTACGTAATGCCTGAGGCATTGTTTCAGGAGCTCCTGGCGTCCAATGAAAAAACCTCTTAGATTGTTTTTGTGATTTTCGACGGAAAGCGAATGGTTATTCTGACGTTGAGGGTCACGCGTGCCGCTCCATCCAATCGCTAGCGCTCTGGCGCGCACCTCTGTCAGCCAGTACGATACAACGATACCAAAGAGAAAATCTTTCAGTACGGTACKGTACGTACATTAATCGCATACTAGAAGGTTACGTACCGGTACGTACTCGTACGAAACGAAAAATTACGTGCAGAACGGTTCGAAATCCAAAATTCAAAATCATTCGTTCTGTGCGTACGGTACTCGTACTACGCGTACTTGTAGAAAAGTAAGATAGCTACCATACGAGTTTCAGAAAAAACGTTGAAAACCGGTAGGATTTCACGCTTCACGTGAGACTAAATGTTGGGGTTACTCACGAAGAAAGTAGAGCTACTAAGTACGGGCCCCATAATGGCAAGTTATTGGCAATCCCCGTACAAATACTAATAGAAATTTTTAGCTCATTTTTACAGTTAAAACCAGTTAAAAAAGGCATCCAATGGACGAAAATAAAAATATTTCCATTGTTTAATTTCTCGCTAGTCMMAAAATATTTCTATTGGTKGTCCTTAATATTCGAGATAAGCACTGATTTGATATTCCCACTAGTAAGGACCAGGAATAAAAATATTTGCGGACTTCATAGTTTTTTGTGTGGATGGGGGGAGAGGGGAAATAGAGACGGGAAAATGAGAAAAAATTGACGTACGGAAATTGCCAATAACTTGCCGTTATGGGGCCCGTACTTAGTAGCTCTAGAAGAAAGACGTCCGTACGTACTCTTACTCCTGCTAGTACGTACAGTACAGTTCAATCAGAAGAAAAAAAGTTCTGTATCAATTTTAGTTTGACAGTCTGCTTTGTACAACCTAGAAGTAACTAATCACTTTTTTCAGATTCGACTCTGGCCATTCACAAGTCTTTCCATCCCTTTTGTGTTTTGTGCCGTGTTCTCTATGGCCGACGATTTGTTGTTCTGCTTCAAACAACCCACACACTGATTATTAAGCCCCTGCCGCATTGTCGGACGGGACCGACGCGATGGCGGCCGCGGCGATGATCAGGCCACCCCCCACGATTTCCAACAGTGACGAGGTTTCCCCCAGCAGAAGGACCGCAAAGACCGTCGCAAAAATTGGCTCCGCGCTCAGCAAAATGTTCGCTTCCGAGGGGGTGACAACCTTCTGCCCCTTTTGCTGGAGAACGTCCGCGATCGTTCCCGGTCCGACCGCACTGAAGAGCAGCGCAAACCACACCATGGGGCTGCACACCATCCACGACGGAAGAGAGGACCACGAGAGCGCTTCGAGACCACCACCACTCAGGGCGGCTGATGCCATCCACCAGACGGAATAGAGAACTGCTACCAGTCCCGTCTTGACCCCCTGCAGCGCAAGATCAAGGTGCTTGGGGCCAAGAAAGGATATCCGGAACACGTACATCGACCACGATAGAGCACCCCCCAGGACGCAGAGGTCCCCCTTCGAGAAGGAGAGGGAAAACGCAGAGGCGGCAGCTTCCGCCGAACCACCGCCCCCGAGGGTTAAAACAACCAACCCCACCAGGGCCACCAGGCACCCGCACCAGACGCTACGCCCAACTTTTTGTTTTCCGATCAGAGTTGAGATCAACGGGGTGAACAAAACGCTGGTCTGTGTCAGGAAGGAGGCCCGGGCCGAACCCGTCGACACAAGCCCTACGTTTAGCAGCCCTTGCGCCAGAAAATTCCAAAGGGCCAGCTCGACGCCCGATCGGAACAAGGGCCCGATGGCGTCGGCTTTCGAGGGCAACGAAGAAGCTACCGTTTCGACCTCCACAACCGTATTCGAGTTTGATTTGAGCTTGTTCCGCAGCAGTGGGGGCAAAAAGCACAAAAAGGCAATCCATCCTCGGGTTGCCGACAAGGCAGCGGCCGACGGCGGTACCTCGGGGAGGTCGTAAACGAATCGCAGTGAAACGTTTAGGGTTCCGTACAGCATGGCTACCAGCGCTAGCAGTATTCTTCCCTTTTGGACAGCATCGTCGCTGTCACTGCCACCATCGGTGGTGGTGGACGCCAAGCCCGTGGAGGAGCGGGCATTGCTGCTGTTGCTTCGTTCGATGTGATTGCTGGCATCGGGTTTGTTTCCTAGCGGCCTCGACCTCGAAGCCGTTAGCCGGGTAAGCGGGTTTCTTCGCTCTTTTTCTAGAAACCTATCGTCGACGAGCGAGTTTGGGATCTTTGTAAACGCGGCGAATGCAAAAGCATATTGGCAACAACTACTGCAGCTTAACAAGATCCAGGCAGTTACCACCGAGAATAAAAAAGCCGAGCACAAAGGCGATGATGATAGGCGAAACATTGTTGCCTAACGCTGGTTTGTGACGATGTTAAAATGGTTTTGTGGTCATTTCTATCAACAAGCATTGGCGGCTGTCCTTATCGATGCGATGTTTGGAGTGCGAGCGGTGTCTTGATTTTGTTCCTTTCGATCAAAATTGGCGGAGTTCTTGGTGTCACCGAAGAAATGGAGTTCAGTTTTTGCGGTTGTCAAAAACAATACAGCTAAATCAGTACCATACTTTCTTCATTATTCCCCATGTGAGGCTACATCAAAACGAGCAACAAATTTTTTTTGTTCGAATTATTACTTCGTGTAGGTACTACTCGTACTCGTACCATCCATCATGCTGTACGGTAGTTTGCGCTTGTTTTTTACGCACATTTCGGCCTCTGACTTTTTCATTCCTAAGCAAGGCAGAATTTTGAATTTATAACCCCTCCATTAGAAAATTTTCTTTTGTGAACGCAATGTCCCGAAAAGAATGTAAATTGAGACCATTGAATCTCAGTCCATTAACGTTCTCCGCTTACAGCAATAAAGACGACACGTTTTTCTTTCGAAGCTACGGTGATATTTTCACACTGGGATTGCCGAGCATCGTTTATATCAATTGTTCTCTTAGTAGAAGAACCTCGTACTTCGTACAGTAATTAAAGTTCAGAATTGCTGTGCAACTTTTCGAGATATTTTAAGTAGGACGATTGAATGGAGAGAATCTACTCCGATGCTAGTACCAGTAATGAATGGTACCATAAGTACGTACCAGGTACATCGTAGTTCGGTACTTGTGTTGAAGACTTCGAGTTTTTTAAGCTGAGAAGGACTGGAGGACTCAGTACAGACTTATTCGGGAGTTCTCTAATTGCATATAGTTTTTTAGTTTGTTTCTCGCTGATATCATGGCGGGTCAAGTCTATCAATTTTGTTCGCCTTCGCGTAAATACTTTCATTTAAACAGCAACGAACAAAGTACATTGCCGTATGATCTGTCAATTGCAGATTGTTGTCTTGGTCGAATTACTGGCAATATCGAAGTTGCGATAAGTCACTTGTGCTTTTGGTCAAGCGCACCGGCAACATTGAATCGCATCCAATAGAACGAAACAACAAACCAAACCAAAAAACAGCAAACCAAATCGAAACATAGACACAACACCAGTCAACGATACACTGTTACTGTACACGATGAGCGGATCGGTCCTACAGGGCGATTTGGTGGCGGATTCGTCGGTTTCCGTTGGAGAGAGTCCGCTTGCACTCTCCGAAAGCATGAAGCTGACCCTGCTGTGGTACCCTCGTGTTACCGGGGCCGTTGCGTTCGCTAGCTCGATGTGCATGATTTCCTTGGCGTGGAGCAAACGCAGCCATCTCTTCCACCGCATAGTGCTGGGTAAGTCCTTTGTGTTTTAAGCAGGAACCAATACCGCGGGCTAGCACGGTATGAATGAATGGACGGATGGATGGACAACGAAATAAATGGTGAAATGTAATTCGTAGCCATTGTGCCGTTTTCGAATTTTCTGCCCTTGCGTTTCTGGTATCATTGTCTCTGACATTTCTTTTTTGTTTTGATCAGGAATGTCGTTCCATGGATTGTTATACGGGATTTGTTACATGATAGGTGCTCTGGCCATACCGGGGGAGGAGTATGGTTACGTGGGCTATTCCCAGAACGTGGGGACGATCGAAACCTGCACCGCCCAGGGCTTTATAATATACGTTTCGATCCGGACGGGGGTATTCTACTACGCCTGCCTTTCCTTGTTCAGTTTCTTGGGGGTGCTGAACAACTTTGACAAGAAGAAGTATGCGGCCTGCGAAAAGTGGATTCACGCCATTGCACACGGCATTCCCTTCTCGTTTGCCTTTTATTTTCTCGCCGTGGAGGGGTTCAATCCTGGCTATAGTTTTTGTCGACAAACAAGCCATCCTTTGGGTTGCTCTACCGATGAGAACCTAGCCTGCGAGCGGGGGCCCGATAGCCACGGACCGCTAGAAATGTTCTGGTTTTTCTTGTTTCCCATGGTGCTTATAGTGGGGATTTCAACCGGCTTGATGGTTGCGTTGTATTACAAGATCAAGAAGCGGGAACAACGACAACTAGAGAATCCACAGACGGAACTAGTGTGCGTTATGCAATCTGGGCAGGTTCGGAAGCAGTCCTGCATCTATCTTCTGGTGTTGTATTGGGTGATAACGCCGTTTTTCGTCTTCCGGATGATCTTTATTGTCTTCCCGTTCGACGACATTCTGCCCGTTCGGGTGTTCGCCGAAATAAATTACGCGCTCTTTTTCTTTTGGACACTGCTGATGTACCGATACTTTACGGCCGATGCCGTTTCGGCGAGCCAGGCCGGGTCCAATGCCGGGTCGCAGGAGCCCAAGCCCTCTGCCCATATCCAGAGCTCGGAGTTCATTTTCAACTTTGACGACGCCGAAGAAAAGGACGCGGGAACGGCGTCCCCCGATCGCAACGAAAACGGACCGGCTCCGGAGGCCGGCAACTCGAACACGCCGGAGACGCCGCCGTCGCTGCAGCGATCCGGATCGCAGCAGCAGGAACAATTCACCTTCAATATATTCGACGGAACGAATGCCACGGGGACGTATTCGGGATTCATTTATTGCGGGGATTCCGACGACGAGGACGCCGACCAGAGAGAGACGGATCACTGGAACTCCGTCCAGAATCTGCGATGAAACAGAGCGAGTGCGGGCCAGGCCAATGAAGCAGCCTTGCAACGTCCGAGGTTGTTAAACGAAAGGAAACAAAACGAAGCGCTAGCAGCATCAAAAATAGGGAAAACAAAAGGATGCTACTGGTGGTTCCCTCGTTTAAAAAAAATTAATAATTACTACTTTACTTCTGTATTTTTTTGAAACTTCCTTGAAATTTTTGCCAAAATTCTGTACAGCTCGTTTCGTAGAATTGGTACTACTATACCCGATGGTAAACTATTAATAGTACATAATAGAACCGTTGAACACTACAACCACTAGAAGAGGAGCAATACTACAATAATACTGTTTGACTGTTGTAATTAACTTCAGCGATGAATAAAAAGTGTTTCTAATACTTAAATGCTCTAATTAAAATGGATGGATTCAGGGAATCTATTCCGTACAGCACTCATATATTCTATAACCATAGGAATAAAACTCATTCTTCTCACACAGGCATCTACTACGTCCGTTAACTGTTTTTCGACCCCCTTTTTTTGTAAATTTCCAGGGTTTGTACCTATTCTCAACCCCTGAATGAACATGTTTTGTGAGTGAAAATAACATGTGGGTTGCGATTCCCGACCAGACTTACTACCTCACTTGTCAATTAATTTTTTTTTTAAATTATTCGATGAGTCGTGGGTTGAGAATTAATTTTGAAAGTCACGGGATGGCTGCTGTCAAAATGTCAAGTCACGTGGTGCCAATTTATTTTTATTCACGTTTGCATATTGGGAGTGCAAATTGTATTTTTTAATTCCATGGTCTAAAGATCGAGTAAATTTCCAATTTATTTGAATTCTATTTTGGTGTGGTTGAGTTCATGTTTTTGCGGTACATTAGAATCCCATGGTACAAGTTTTCGAATCGCGTTTTTGATTTTTTGAATTAAATTTAAAATGTATGGTTCTCTCGACAGGCCCAGCTAGAATCATATGGTACGAGCTTTAGAATCACATTTTTGATTATTTCAATTAAATTTTAAACGTTTGGTTCTTTCGAAAGGTCTGGGCGAGATTCATGCATTTGTTTTTTTGACACCATTTTAGGTTCATTAGATTCCATTCGTTTTAAATAAAGTTTGGCTACCATTTTTATGCATTCTCACAACCATTAGTTTAAATTTTTATTTTAGTGTTAATGCATTCGGTACCACTGGGGCTGAGGTTTTCAGGCATGAGAGAAAGAGAATTACTACTGCAGATAATCCTTAAACCCCCTCAACCTGTGTGCATTCCAATTCGCCATGGTTGTTTTTCCATTGATCCCTAATCAATGGGTCGATGTAGCATTCGTCATCGTCATCTGACTCCTCCTCGCCGTTCTTACCATCATAGCTATTCACATCCGACATCACTAACATGAGAGAAACTTTCTTCTCACTTGATAGAGATGTTGCAAGATTCGTTGGGACTTTCGATGGACCATTGAACTGCTGGGACACGTCAAAAGTGACAGACATGAGCTCCATGTTCAAAAATGCTGTATTCAATGGAAGCATTGGAAATTGGAATACATCCAACATCGGGAACATGCATTCAATGTTCTCTGAGTCATGGTTTAACCGGCCAATTGGCAAATGGACAGCATCCAAGGTCACAATCATGGGAGTAATGTTCTCTAGAGCTCATTATTTTAACCAGCCAATTGGCTATCCCACAGATATCACAACACATATACCTAAAAACTGGATTAGAACAGATGTCAACCATTTGACAAATACCACATGATGATCAACAACACTTCCTTTATTGCTAAATACAACATAGATTATTACATTGTTCATTTTCTACTATTGTAAACTGAAATTGTCAGTCTCACAAAAAAATTCAACAAAGAAAATCACACTTCTTGACAATAAAATAACTTCCTAACAATGACAAGAACAATGACAGCTAACAATAATGCTAAAAAGGTAGCCATTACTAAGAAAATGGCTCTACCAAGGATAGTCTGACCAATGCAGATGGCTCCACCAGTACTCAACACTTCACCACTGGCTATTCCACATATCAAGCAAGAGTTCAACTTTTGCGTTGCTCCAAAGGCAAAATCCTGTCCATCCACCAGTGATTCTATGGTTTTTGCTGATACTCTTTTGACAGAGACATGCAGAAAGAAGGGTGAATTTATGGTTCTCACAGGAATTCAGAAGTCTGGAAATGGAGCTTTTATCAGACATCTTTTCTATCCAGAGACACTGAAAACTCTTGCTGATCATAACACCTTTGATTGATCCATGGTTGATTTCCTGTATTTGCAGGTTGTTTCAAGAGAAGCTGACAGCTTTGTACCTGTTGGAGGTTGAACTGGTAGAAAGTTTGACCAAATTGGTCTTCTTTCTGTGCCAGAGAAAAACAATATTGCTGAAAACCATCCAACTGTATCTGTGTTCAATGATATATTCTTTGAGAAGCTATTCTGTGATGACTGTTAGAAAGAGCTCATGATCTAGTACAATGAAGAAAGGCATCTGCAAAATGTCCTTAAAGGCAGAGACATGAAGACTGTCTATATTGCTGAATGGGATGGAACTACTAAACACTCCAAGACAACAACTCCTTACTGACCTCTTGACCATGTCTTCACAGATGAGAGTATCAGCAAAGTTATCATGACTTAGTATTTCAGTACTGACATTTGCAAGAAAGCCTCAATGTATGACCTTCTTCCTCTTAAACACCCAGGATTTTTTCTCTCCAGCCCAAGATGCTTCATACTCTACAATGGCTCAGTCTTTTGGCTACACTCCTTCTTGTACTGGTGGTGTCCAGCAGTGTGCTGGAGATATGGATAACAGTGATGTTGATTCACTATGAATCATTCTTCAGCTCTCTAGTACCACCAATTGAAGGTATCTATTGAAAATCTCTTCTTATACATATTCTCTTTTTCTCCCTGTCTCAGTTATCACTATGCCTTTTTTTGATGTGTCCTCTCCAATGTTCCAATGCCTTGTTCTCTACAACTCATATTATCACAATTCCTTCATTTTGGGATGCCATCAATAGAGATAATCACCGTTTATGTCTGTGTTCTCAATATTTGTAATTATGGTAGTAACAATAATGAATACTTTGTTCAGTCTTTCATGTATCTTTCTATATGACTTTCATCACCAAAATACTTACCTTACCTCCTGTTATAGACAATATCTGACACAAAATGTCTGGCCATCATTACCACCATATCCCGACACATGTTTCATCTTCATACTTTCATTGTACATCATTCTATGATCAATTCTATAACCAGTCTTTCCAGATACCTATCATGCACCCCTCTGTCTTTTCAACTACATAAACTATGCAGAACTTTACTACAGTAGTAGTACACTACTACCCTTTAACCACCACTCCTCCTCCTAGTACTACTACTACTAGTAGTACTTAGCCATGATCAAGAGGAGAACAAGAAGCTCTGCAACAACAACAAAAGGATGCTACTGCTGGTGGTTCCCTCATCAAAAATAATTAAAAATTACTACAGTACTTTTGTATTTTTTTGAAATGTTCCTGAAATTTTTGCCAAAATTCTCTACAGCTTGTTTCATAGTACGGATGGTGGTATGTTGTACTGGTACGGTTGGGAACACAATGGGTCATTCCCGTTAGTCTAGAAAGTCTAAATATTGATAGACAGACAGACCAAAAATAGACCATCTAGTCTCAATTTTTAGACTTTCTGTAAGCCCCCCCCCCCCAGCCTTACAGAATTTCTAAATCTAGACCAGAATCCAAGAATGAAAATCCGTCGCATGACTCATTATTATCCAATAAAAATTCGTTGCGTGCGCGCTTTTCTAGTTTCAGTCATTTCTGTTGAGATTCCGGATTCCATTAAAGTAGAAGAGGGCCTAAAGAACTGTCCATTGGGACCCTGTTTTTAATGATTCCCGTTAAACTAAAAAGTCTAAACTAGTAGACCATTTAGAATTTTAGACCATCTAGACTATCGGGAATGACCCAATAAGCATTCAGCATACAGCATTACACTCTACATTATTATTTTACGTTCATTGAGTATGAGCATAACTACAAATGAGAACGAGAACCACTTAGTTTTACGCTCCACGAGAACTCCTACGGTAGTAGTCGTACCGATCGGCACGTAGCGTATCCATAGCGTAGACTGAGAGTATCAGTTCTACAGTGCTGTACCGGCCGGTACGTTCGAGTAGCTGGTACAAGTACGAGTACTCAACACACGTACGGTATTCGGAATCATCGGGGAACGACACAACGGAGTTTTCGAAACAAACATTCGTAACTGTTACAGTTTGTCATATTCTTTCTTCTTTCGTCTACCAGTACTGTATCGATCGATCAATTGATTCCGTACGGTTCGGTTCGGATTGCTCGAGCTTTACTAGCCTGTCTCGTCGGCGCGTGTTCCGTGCCGTGCGATGCGATGCGATGCGATGCAATGCAGCACAGTAGAAGCTGTACGGTGCCGCTCAATGCTTCTGCTTCCCGCTTGCGTCGCCTAAAGCAATGGTCTCTTTTGGCGGTGGGTTTTTTCCTGGTGCCCCTTGTCGGGACGTACTGGCACCTCTGCAAGTGGCTCGCAGCGGAAGGGTGCGTTCTCCATCGGCACAGTGCCGTGTTTGTGGACAACAATAGCACTCGGTTATCTGGATCAGCACCAGAAGCAACATTGCATGACCACCAATCACTCCGGGGCCTCGCCTGCAAGGGAAGAAACGGTCGCGGAGGCAGCAACAACACACCCTATTCCCACGGATATTTCATTGACGCCGGATCTTTTTTACGGAGCCCTCCACCAGGCATTGCCCGATTGGTCACGATGGTAAACGATGCCCGAGCCTCGGGGTTGCTGTTGCAACCACAAAACAAAAACCAGCTGCGGCAGCTGTTGCAACAGCAGCAGCAGCAAAAAACCAGTAACGCTGCTGTTATTGTCGGTGAAAACTCTTACCGGTTCGACTACGCGGAAGAATACAGATCGCCGTGGCCGTTCGTGTTGCCAGGATTTCGGACTTCCGGAACACCGGACGAGAACGATGTTTCTGTTTCCCCGTCTTCCGGGAAAACCGACACCGGATACGGCTTTCGGAGGAACCCCGACAAACCCACCGGTCGAATGTCCCCTTCCGAGTCGACCGCCCCGATCGCAACGTATTTCTGGATGGTCCTCAACGTGGGCCTCTACGGTTGGTACTGGCACAACAAGGTCGAACCTTCGGGCGTCGCCCTCGACGGAAACCTGCTCGGAGACGGTGAAACCGGCAGCGACTTTGGCCGGGCACTCAGCGGCAACCTAGCGCATTTCGAGATCTGGCACGTGGGACTCAACACAATGTCCCTGCTGTCGCTGGGGACTATGCTGGAAACCACATCGACCGGAAGCATCGGGCTCTTTCTGTGGACGGCATCCTTTCTGGCGCTGACCACCGTTGGGGTGGTGGCATTGCACGGGATCGACCGCAGGTTGAGGTGGCGGACGCAACAACAAGAGCAACAACAGCCACGGCGACGGTTTCCGTCCATGGTGGGATTTTCCGGGATTTTGTTTTGCTGGTCGGTGGCCTCGACACTCTCGCTTCCGGATCGGACGCAGACCTGTCCGATCCCGGTCCTGGAGAGCCTGTGTTTCGAGACCCACCGATGGGGTGGTGCGAGCAACGGGACCTTCGGCTTTGGCCTCGACTTTAGCTGGGCACCCCTCGTCCAGCTCGCGGTGGTCCAGGTCCTGCTGCCCCGCGTCAGTTTCACCGGGCACCTCTCGGGGCTGCTGGTGGGATTTGCGTGGCACTGGGGGCTGCTGCCTCCCCTGGAATGGTCCCAGCCCTGCATCTCGTACCCGGTTCTGTGGGCCCTGGGCAAGCAGGCCCTGTACCGAGGGCACGGCCGCCGCGGCCGCGGAGACCACGAATGGGGCAATCCCTCGGCCGATGACGGTGCCTCCGGTGTCCCCGGCGGGGGCCGCGTGCTGGGGGGCAGCAGCAACGGCGGCGGCAGAACGGGCAACCGGTGGGGATCTTCGTGGGCCTCCGAGGCACAGACCAGCGAAAGCGAGGACCAACTGTTGGCCCTGCTGAAATACCTATGCGGTGCGGCTTGCCTCCACGGCGCGGGGATGGTGTGGGCATACCGGGGGATTCCAGATCGATTTGTGCTATCGGAAAGCGTCGTTCTTTCGGAACTGCTGCTGGTTGGGCTCCTCGTCCTCTTTGCTCGATCCGTAGAAACCAGTGGCAACAGGAAGACGAATGCAATTCACCAGCACCACTGCAATCCGTTTGCATCGGTCGGGATCCTCGGCCGTGCCTACGTGGCCTTTGCCGTTGTGGCACTGATCACGGATTCCATGACCCTTGGCGGGTGGCTGGCCACGGCCCCGCTTTGGAAACCGGGAGCGCCTCTCGGGGGGCCCAGCCCGCTCTTGGGGCATGGGTTCGACCCCGGTCCGCCGCCGGCGGTCCTTCTGTGGGCCGCGCGGCTCGGCCTCTGGGTGGCTTCGGCCGGTGGCGTTTGTTTTGCGCTGGAACGGGCCGGCGAATTCCAAACGGAGCGGGAACGCGGAACCGCCGGGATCTGGACCCGCGTTCTCGGCCGGACGGTGGCCGAACCCCTGGCTTCGCTCGGGAGGCACGCCGCCGGCCCCCACCGGCGGCTGCCCCTGGTTTCGCCGGCTTCCGCAGGGGTCCGAGGCGCGAGCGGTCGGCGCGGGGACCCGCCCCCGGACCGGAGGGAGATCGGCGCGAGGCGGGCAAAATTCTTTTCCGCCCGGAGCAAGGGGAGGACCAGCGCTAAGCCCCCCGAGAATGCGCCGTTTGGCGGTGGGGAGGCCGCCGGCGTTGTGTGAAGCACGCGACGACAGAGGCAGACACAAACGCAGACGCAAACGCAGACGCAAGTCCACGAAACGCGGGGCACGTTGCGGGAGACGGATCGGGGCTTTGGCACCACGCGTTCGCACGCGGAGAGCGAAACGAAGCAACAAACCGACCCATCGATGCCGAGTGGATCGGATTGCGTTGTATTGTATTGCATTGGGCTGCATTGCGCAGGGTGACACGCTTGCTCTTGACTCTTCATTGTTTAGACGGTTACAGTTATTTCCTGAATTATAGTATCCATATAGAGCAACTAGTAGTAAATCACAACTCCCTCTTTGTCACTTCCTCGAATGCCATGGATCCATCGATTGGTGTTTCGTGGGTATGCAAGCTTGTGCGAATCTCGATTCGTTTTTCTCCGTCCTGGTAAAACAGTGCACAAAGATTGCAAAGAGTCGTTCTGTATCACCCTGGCACAGTACTTGTTCTGTATGTGGCTACTCACATCTCGATACGGACGACGACAATGCCGTGGTCGACCAAAGCCATGTCCAACGATTCGTGCGCACCGTTCACGGATGCGGTCGTCGATTCACTTGCCCATGGTCTTGCCGACCTCCAGCCCCATCGCAAAGAGGTACAGCCCCATGATGGCCATGGGCGAGGATCCCTTGTCCAGGAGGGTCTGGAAGCCGTCCTTGAGGCTCACCCGGTGGACGGTGATGTGCTCTCCCTCGTCGGGGGTTGCCTCGAAGAGGGCCCCCGAAGGATCGTTGTAGGGATTGTCCAGGTCCACCACCACCACCACGCACTGGACCGTCTCGTCGCAGAGGCCCGGGGACATGCAGACCTGCCTCGAGACCACCGGGGGGATCCTACAGGCTTCCCCGACGTAGCCGGTTTCCTCGCGGAGCTCCCGGAGGGCGGCCTGCTCGGGTGTCTCCCCGGCGTCGATGAGCCCGGCCGGGAACTCGAGGGTGGCCCTCCCGACCGGGGGCCGGAACTGCTCGACCAGAAGCGTGTCGAGAACGTCGTCTTTGTCTTCCTCGTCTTTTTCGTTGCCGGTTTCGCCCTCCTTCTTGTAGGGCCGCTTCAGGAGGGGGATGATGACCACGGCGTCCGTGGAGGACTTGCTCGCCTTCGTGGTGCGGGTGGCGTAGTCCCACTTGCGCTGGCTGCCGGTGGCGTCGGTGTACGAGAGGGTTTCTAGCTTGAGCCACCTGGTGCTTCCGATGGTTTCGGATCCGTCGATGCGGGGGAGATCGCTGGCGCCGCTGCCGCCGTTGGTTTCTTCGGTGGACATGGTGCGGGATGTGGTTCTACCAACAAAAGAATACGGCTTTCGGTTCGGGACGATTGGGTTGGCGTGGATCTTTTTCGGGGGTGTCTTTCTCGTGCGGAGAACGCGAACTCCCAGGCGCAATTGTGGGAACGCGAACGCTAACGCTAACGGATGGATGGTTGTGCTGTTCTCGCTGCAATGAATCAATAGTGCAACGCAGATCAGCAAAGACAACAGGCGGCAGCGCTTGGTGGGCTCGGATCGGGATTGCATAAAAGAAGTACGAGTATGCGTGGGCTCGAAGTGTAACATACGGTACCTCGAAGGCTCGTGAAGAGTATTTTCTGAATAAGAATCCACGGCATATTATGTTCCGCTACCTACCGTACGGTAGTGCTGCCAGAAATTTAAGATTGCTCTAGTACATACCGATAGCGTGACCTACCCTCACAGATTGTACGTGTACGGGACTACTGGTACGGGATTACCGTTTCAACTAGAGCGTCCACCGTTCTAAATCTATATCAAAATTTATTTAAAAATATATTTATAAATTATGATGATGCATCTGGTTGCAACGCAGAAGCAAATCCGGTATGATGTAGGTGGTTAGCATACTTGCCTCTCACGCAGGATACCAGGGTTCGAGTCCCTGTACCGGAACATTTTGCAGGATGAGGAATGTACTGCCGTCATGTTACTACTGTTTGCAAATCCCTCGACAGTATCGCTTTCTTTTTGTAGCCACTGCTACCACGTAGTAGCAGTGGTGTCATCCCTTCTTACTACAACTCAAAGGTGTGGATTTTTTACTAAATCAGCATCAATAGTAAACTACTACTACAGTAACTCACTTCAGTTGTATTTTCATTCCTTCGTCTTGGATTCACCAGACACAACAAGAACTTCAGTGAGTTCTTAGTACTACTACTAGTAGTATTACTATGTTGATCTTAGTATTTAATACTACTACTTTTAAGATGTGTTATGCCTTGTAATGTCATACCAGTAGCAATGAAGGAGCAAGCCTTCAAAAAGACTTATTTTTTCTTATCAATTTGAAAATACCGTCAGTTGGGTTCTAGTACTGGTCGTCACTTAAAGACCGGACCGGTGTCTATAGAAAGCCAAGAGTGACACCACATTGTTGAGGCTGTAATTCTCTTCAGTGTTGAGAACTTTCTTGCATTTGTCATTCTTGTTCAAAAGAGGTGCACCATACCATTGTCATTTAATTGCTTCAAGTGTTAATAGACTGCTGTTTAATTCCATTTGCAATAATAATTTTATTTTTATCTACAGTACTGATTGTTATACTGCTATGTGTAAAACACTTAGGTAAATTCTGACCAATTATTACTGGACAAATTGAGTACTGCAAAGTGTACAATTATATCTGGACAGAGGTAGTACTACTAATACTTTATCTCCTAGAAAAGAACAAGGTTTTCTCTCATTTCTTGAATGATAGTACTACTAGTCGTATACTACAAGTAAGAATTGACAGTTTTGAGTTTCAGGTTTGGTCTATACTACTACTAGTAGTAGTACTCCCTTAATTTGCTTACACTGCTAGATTCCTCTAGATTTCTTGTGACAAGTACCCCTCAAGTATGGTGGTGAAAAAGATCATCTGCTGTGTACTGAATTTGGGTCAACAATCTGGCAAATTTTTCTGGTTGCAAATGTGGTAAAAGATGCTGGATTTTTCAATTTCTTGGAATAATACCAAATATACTAAAATTGACTACTTTTTGTTGCATTATCTTAATTTTCAGGTAGAGCTCAATGTGACCATCCCATAGTGCAGTGGTAGTACTAGTACCAGTACTAGCTAGTACTAGTAGTAGTAGCAGCAGCAGCAGCAGTAACAAAAAGCAAGAAGGAAGTCATTGTAGTAGTGATTGGTTTCCATAACTACTACTAGTAGTTCTAGTAGTAGTAGCCACTTGTGGTAGATCTTGATATACAACATTGCTTTTTCATTATGGTCAAGGCTTTTGGTTGCTTAGGATCATATTGGGTGTTTGGATATCAAACTGTGTACAAAAGAGCATCCCCACTAGTCCTAGTAGTTTTGGTACTACTAATGATGGCTTTCTTGTTGCTGGTGCTTGCTGCTTGGAAAACATCAATTCATGTGACCCCTGGAAGAAAGTTCAATCCTGACCAAAATTATTGTCAGCAATTCTCTTGCCAAAAATTTTGGAAAAAGTACCCCAACTAGTCCTCCAAAAGTTTGGTGTTAATCTCACTTTAGGGACTGTTCCAAAACTAGGAGATGCTCCACTCATTTGATTCACTACACTTGTTCCTCAAGTGTTGCTACTACTACTACTACTACTAGTAGTAGTAGTAGTAGTAGTAGTAGTAGTAGTAGTAGTAGTGGTATCACAGAGGTAGCAAAAAGCAAGGAAAAATCACAATTTCTTGAAAGTGTTGCACTGATATTAGTACTACAAGTACTTACTAGTAGTGTTTTACTCCATTCTTGACCTCATAACTCCTAAACTACTACAACTACAATGGGTCAATAAAAAATCATATTCCATCCCGGGTCAATTCAAAAAATCATATTCCATCCTTGGTCCCAGAATTAAAAAATCAGCTTATGGATTTTTTTAAATTCCAATTTTTACTGGATAATACTAGTAAAACTACCATCCAGCTTTTTACGTAGTCATAACTTTATCAAAAATAGTAGTAACATATTTTTTGGAGACACTGTCTACACCAGTTTTGTTCTTATAAAGATTCTGAATAGTATGTCAAGTATCAAATGGATATTTAGTGTACCTTTATAACAGTATGATTTAAAGCAACAAATGACTGTTGTTTAGTATTATGCAGCAAAAAATTCCTGAAGCTGATTTTTTAATTTTGGGATCAAGGATGGAGTATGATTTTTGATCATTGTGCAAAATCTTAGCACATGCTGGGAAATTGTGATGTGTACCCCTCCTATTTATGACCCCTGACTATTACTACTTAACAACAATCCTCTGTTTGTTATTTGGTGCCTATACAATTCAAAAAATATAACTCCATTTATGATTGAAAGGATTCCATGGAACATCATTAGAAAAACAGTATTTGTTGGTCTTCACTATCAAATTGCATGCTACAGAAATAACTCAGCTCTTTCACTTACAACTACACAAGTACCAGAAATCTTTTCTCCAGTATACATTTCCTGTCAACAAAGCAGCAGTACTACCCCCATTGTGAATTCATTTTCTCATTTAAGCAGGGATAGTATTACTAGTACTTCATTCTTTATGGAGCTCTTTTCTGTAGGACCACTACTACTACTAGTAGTAGTACTACTACTAGTAGTAAACTCAATAATCTTGACATCTGTAAGAATATAGTCCATAACCACTACTCATTTCTAATTTAATCCTTAATTGCTTCTCATTTTTCTTGTTCTTTGGTTGAACCTTATTTACCCTGCCCATTCTCCAACAGATAGTTCAAAATGCAGGATTAATGTAACTGTTATTGTTCTTCTTCCTTTTTGGTTTACTACAAGTACTGCTACTAGTAGTAGTGATTGCAAGCAATGCTACTAGTACCTTTCTCATAATTACTACTTCTGTCCTTCCAAATACTCTTTCTTATCTTCACCTCCAAGTCCTTGATCCTCACATAGCTTGACCACTTTCTCACATAGTTCATTGAATGATAGTCAACTCCTTGTTTGCTTCTCCCATACAACCATCTCTGTTGCTACTGCCAGCATCACAATATCTTTTCTTGTTACAGTCAAGAATCTCTCAATTGATCTTCCTCTACTGCTGCCTCCTGAGCATGGTGATCATTGAAAAAATTGCTAGTACTGGAAATGCCTCATCACTGACTGAGAAAATCTTGCTGGTCAGCAGCCAGTTCTTTGCCTTTATTTTTGCTGAGCAAATGATAGATAAGATTCTAGTTACAAAGCAATGGAATTCTCCATTATTGATGGGTTCTGACCTTGAAATGAAAAGCTTCATTCTATTCATCTTAGATGTTGGTTCCACTACTAGTACTGCTGAAAACTAATCCCTTTGCTCACCACTTTTGTAAGTATCAATAAATGATCTATTTCCCACTGCTAGTACCTTAACCCATCCTTTGTGACCAAAGTTGTCTCAGAGCTGTACCTTTGTGAGAAAAGTTGTATCAGAGCTTTCACTACTAGTAGTTGACACTTGCCCCTCCTCACCTAGTGCGAACTGCAGGAAAAAATCAGGAAAATTAAAAGAACACTTCTCTGGTCATTTATTTGTTCCCTACTTTTTGCAATTTCTAAATTGGACCATGTAGCACTACCAACCACAAATTTCAAACCATGATAGCATGTTTCATACCATACCATAATCCCATCATCATGATAGATGATGAGTACATTTGAAAGTAGTATGAACTTATCTGATCATAGTTCTATTAGTTGTGACCTCCTTCTTGCCCATAGGATCCCATCCACTACTAGAGATGGCAATGTTTGAGTAGTTGTTTTTCTACTAATAGTTATTCTCTTGGAACTTTTTTTGAGGCCACCTAGTACTCTGATAATCATCTCATCATGACTGGCATCATGAATTGGAAAATCTTCACCACAATTATAAAATCCTCATCAGTCCTATCAGGACGAGGCCCTCTACTGCTGGTATAAATACCAAAACTGGTTTGGAAGTTGGGTGATGATGGTGCTGGTGTATCATAGAGTCAGCTAGCAAATGTATGCACCAATTGTAGATTTTGGGCCCTATTTTTTCTGTGTAATGACTACTTTGACTAAAAAACTAAATACATACACAATGCAAGTGCTCAGTAGTACCCCTACCAGTTCTTGAATTTTTGAATCCCACCAGCAGTCGTGCGACCAAATATTTTTGCTTGCACATGCCACTTTGCACAGTATATCTGTACTCCTAGTACATTTTGAATTTTTAGTCATTACATGGTAAAAAGATGGCCCAAAATTGACACACTAGTACCACCACTCTACTGCTATTGTCAATGGTACTAGTAATAGTACTATTGTTACTAGTAGTACTGCATACTGCATTCTACTACTAGTAGTAATACTAGTACTACTAGTATGATTATCTGGCATACTACCAGAACTACCAGCTTAACCACTATCATACTTTCTGGTTCCTCTTTGTTAACATGGTCACACCAACTTCAAGAGAAAGTGAAAAATAAGATACTGTGCAGCAAAAATGAATAGATGAACTCTTAGTAGGAGTAGAGAAGGTATTGAATATTTGAAAATTTGAATGTCTTGCACAAAAAGGGATCCGATATGATGTAGGTGGTTAGCATACTTGCCTTTCACGCAGGATACCAGGGTTCGAGTCCCTGTATCGGAACATTTTGCCTATTGGGTTTTCCCCGAGCTCTAAGGCTTTTCCACAGCTTTCGGAGAGCATGTCGCAATCTTGCAGCGTTTGTTTGCAGACGCGAGGAAGAATTCTTTGCGTCGGGAACTTTCTCTTTTTCTATCTCACAATTTACTTGTTACAATTCAATCAAAAAGTTCGTAGTTTTGATGTCTTCTCTTCAATCCATCGAGATTGCTCAGAATAACCAGGAGTTAAGTGCCTACGGTGCAGTACGTACAGTAGTTACATTTCAGACCAAGCGCCCAGAGTCGATTTCGAAGTGAACTCATTGTCTGTCCGTCCGTTGCGAATCAGCTGAACGGAACGAATATAACCTGCAAATGTTAATATGCTCCTTACTGCGTGTTAATACGTGGTTTACAATAGAGGAGTGAGGTTATTCACTAGCTACTCGGGATTTAGCCTCACATTACATACATTACATAACCGAGGTTTGTTCAGAAAGTTCTTAAAAACGGGATGGAAAAAGACAGATTGATAGAATAAACCAATTGTCGGTACCGCATGTCAGTAAATAACCAATAACTACGCTTTAGCAGTCACATTTATCATGACATTTTTAACTTTTTGAAACAAAGAATGTTTTTATGTTCCCAACTGCACATAACGTTCCCAAGAATACTTACGATTATTTTTTCTGAGTGGGATTTGTTCTGGGATAGGTAGAAGAGTTTTCAACTACTGAAAAACTCGAAGAATGTTTTTTTATGTTCCCAACTGCACATAACGTTCCTAAGAACACTTACGACTATTTTTTCTGAGTGGGATTTGTTCTGGGATAGTGTAGAAGAGATTTCAACTCCTGAAAAACTGTGAACTTTGATTTGGGGAACCGAGGCGAAGTTGGGAAGCGGTTCATTCATATCGACTACTGTATTAAGTTCAAGTAGTGCTCGTACATCTTAATGCGGTGAAGTAGAAGTATATTCTTTGATGTTTCATGGATTATCTAGCTGGTCTTAGTGTTGTAGCACTCGACCCGAATCATCGTCTTCCTTGGCTGTTTAAGAATAATACCGAGGAGGTACACCAGTAGTTTGTTGTTTCTTCGTTGCGTTCCGTCACGTATCCGCCAGCTCCCCCAGGATTTTGTCCCCCTCCTTTATGTAGGTGCAGATGGTACTGCAGGGGCCCTTGTGGCCGTTCTTGTAATGGATCACCTGGCAGGACCTAGAGCAGTACCTGGCCACCTTGCAACTTCCGCAGATCGAGAAGACCACCCCTTTTGGCTGGGGCTTGGCGCAGGCCGGGTTGAAGCAGATGTTGGCAAAGGGAAGAGCGATATTGCGGTTCGCTTCCTTCATCTGCTCCTTTCCGTACTTGAGCACCGAACAGCGCTTCTTGTGCCCCCCCTCCCTCCAATGGGCGGACTGGCACTCGCGGCTACAGTACTTGACCTGCTTGCAGCTCTCGCAGAGCGAGAATCGCTCGCCTTCCTGTTCGACCATGTCGCAGCCCGGGTTGGAACACCTCGTTGTGCGATCCGTCGTGAGGTAGTTCGTGATGTTCTTTTCCTTGCCGAGGTGCCGGAGCAGCTTCCGGGCCTCTGATTGGGTCCGCACCGGCGCCTTGCGGAGCTGGGCCAACCCGTCCCTCGCCTCGGTGCAGCCCAGCCGGGCACCGATCTCGAACCACTTCTTCTCAACCTCCCGGTTTGTAGGAGCGATCACACCCATGTTGAAGGCCATGGCCAGATCGAAAGCCGCTTTTCCGTTCCCGTTGCGCACGCCCCTTGCCAGCCAGTACAGGCCCTTCTCGAAGTTCTGGGGGACCTCCGGGTGGTACAGGCCTGTCATGTGCAGCTCGCTCCCAAGGATCTTGATGGATCGCTCGCAGTTGAACTCGTGGGCAGCCCGCTCCAGGAGCAGGGATCCCTTTCTTGGATCTATCAGGGAGGGGGGGAGCCTCCGCTGCGAGTCAGGGAAGCTGCTGTTGGTGGTAGAGCCGAGGAGGAACTTCCCGTAGGCGTACAGATAGCACCGGGTGGAAATGGGATTTCTCGGGCGCCTCCCGGTCAAGCGGTCGACCTGAAGGTAGCAATGCATCCAACGACAGAGCTCGACAATGTCCTGCTTGGCGCCACCCCTCCCGGACGTGTGCAGCTCGATGAGGTGCTCCATCGCCTCTTGGTCCCCCTCTCCGGCCCGTTGCAGGTACGACTGAAACGGAGGAACTACAACCGATACCGCCGGTTTGGAAGGAATGAACTGGTCATGCATGGACAACTTTGGCGTAGGTATTGGTGTATTGGTAATGGCGGTGTTGAAGTTCATGTTGGCATCTAAGTGGCTCGAAAGCTCTAGGCTCGACCTAATGGGATACAATGGGATACAATGGGATACAATGGGATACATATATTTTGCGGCAGATCATAGTGTTTCGGTGTCAGTCGCTCTCTTCCATCTTGTGTCTCCGTTGAAATGACATTTTCCACATGCAGCATTTTGTTGCGCCTTCATTTGATCTGCGATGCGCTGGTGTTTATTGTAATTTCAAGTATTGGACTGACTGTGATCAAAATGTATTGTTCTACGGTACTACACCGGGACGTTGAAGACAAAAAAATGTGCTTTCAGTGCTTCGATAAATAATGGACCGATTTTATTTACTTAGGATTTGATGTATTTTGGGGTTAATTGAAAACGTCATTCTAAAATATCAAGACTAGAGCTGGTTGTGTTCTACATTCTCTTCAAGTACAAAATATGAAGAATAGATCAAGCATATTGTACTTATAAAACTCTTCCTTTTGATATATGTAATATTCTCGCAAAAAGTGCGAACATCGAGGGCATGTAACGTACACGGTATCAATGCTTTACGAACCCCAACCCCAACCCCAGATTATTTTGCTTTCTCGAGTCAGATCCAATTCAAGAATCCCCTTGACACTGCACCATGTGTTCTCAATCAAGCAAAATTCCTTTTTCCAAATTAAGCACATGCAGCGAGCAGAACGACTAAATAGACCCCTGAGCGGTTTCGTTCGACAATAATTCGATTTTTTTTATTCTCCCATCTCTATTTCCCCTCCCCCCCCCCTCCACACACAAAAACTAAGGAGTCCTTAAATATTTCTATTAGTGGTCCTTACTACTAAAGAGGTAAATTCATCGGTTACTACTTGCTGAGAATTACTATTAGGGCTTACTACTGGAAAACCTCTACTATTACTACTTACTACTGGGGATGTTATAGTAATGAGCACTGCAAACTGCCGTGTTAGGGGTTTTTGTTGGTGCTGCTCCCTTCTCGCAGCACAAATTAGTCAGACTAATTGACTCGATGGTTATTGATGTAATAGACTGGTTGCTCAGTTTTTGCCAAGTAATTGCATCTGGGTGGTGGGGATCTGGCACTGCTGGTGGTAAACAAACTACAAGCACTGCCTCCTCCAATGCAGGGGAATGCAGGGCTCTTTCCCCTCCCAGGTCCCTCCCTGGATGCTGCAAATGAACTACAAGCACCAGCCTTCTCCAATATGGGGGAATGGGCTCTTTCCCTCCCTGGTCCCTCTCCAGATGCTGCTGCTTCTGTTTTGATAAAAACTGGACTGATTTTATGTTTCTGGTACAAATTGGCTGTAGAATTCTACGACAAAATTGTAAATCAAGGCACTATACTGCTAATTTTTGCTAAAATCTGGATTTTCTATTGTAGTACGTTTAATCTACTGCAAAATGTAGTACTGGATATCGCTAGCCTCATAATTACAATACGAATAGCTCCTCCACAATTAGGACCTCCATGATACTAGTAGTACACACTCTTTGACATTGATTAGTACAAATGAACTGCAAGCACTGGTGCCTCCATTGATGTGAGGGAACAGGCTCTTATCTCTCCCTGGTCCCTCTCCTGATTCAACAAACAAACTACAAGCATTGCTGCCTCCCCCAATTTAGGGGACTGGGCTCTTTTCCCTCCCTGGATCTGGCAGATTACATTGTTAGACAGCATGGTGGTTCGGTTCTGGCACTGGTGATCTCTTCACGCATCTTGCTGATACTCAACTTGCAATGCATATGAAACTGCTCAATTTTGTGAGTTAGCTCTCATCCAACAATTGCTCTCAACACTTCATTATGTGATTGTTCTTCTTGTTTGGAAGCAATTCCAATTTACAGTTGCTCTCAAGTAGGTCTTCATTCACTTGTCAAGCTCATCTTCAAGCTCAACAACCTTGTCAGTGTGGGCATCTCCTCCTATGTGCTTGAGTTTTTGTTATTGTTGCTGAATGGTGGCCTCAAGGTCATGAACCATTGTGGTCAGCACTTCATTATCACCATTGGTATCCTGGAGCTCTTTTTGTTGCCTTTTAGCATCCTTGCTTACTTCTTTTAGGCTACTCTTCTGTTTTTTTGCTTTCTTCTTCAGCTCAGCAATTTCTTTCTTCAGAGCAAGCTTGTTGGTTGGTGTGGAAAACAAAGAAGATGTTGCCTTGGCAACTTGCTGATCACGAACTACAACTGATGGTGCAGTGCTTTCCTTGTTGTTGCTGTTCTTGTTGTTACCACTATTGCTTGAAGAAGAAGGAGGAGGAGGCTTCCTCCCAGAGCCACTTGAAGCTGTTTTTGAATCATTGAGTTATTGTGAATATAAGGCTGAGCTGACTTGGCATTCTCATGCCAGATGTGGTTCATCCTCATCTTATCAGTAACATTTTCATTGGATGCAAGTGCTGTAATGCAACAATGGCAATTTTCATGAGGAGTAAACTTGTCCCAGTCAGTGAATCCTGCTGCCACCTTGGCAAACTCTTTGATCCACTTACCAAAAGGATCCCCTCCAATTTGCAAATTAGATTTGTAGTGATAAGGATTGCCTTTCCTGCCCTTGTGGTTCATGTAGTAGAAGAATCTCTTCTGTGATGGGCTGCAAAGCTTCCTGTAATAATAGATTAGTTTCACAATACAGTACTTGTTTTCTCTTTGCTCAAACACCATTCTTGTCTTTTGTGTATTCACAGTTGGACGAGCTTTTGTATCTCCAGACACAGCTGTCGTAGATCTAGTAGCTCTAGGTCTAGGTCTACTAGTAGTAAGTCTAGCTCAAGCATTAGTTCAAGCACTACAAGCTCATGCACTAGTACTAGCTGAAACACAATTACTAGCTCATCAGTATCAGTATCACTATAAGTATCACTAGCAGCAGCACTGTCGCCAGAAGTAACTCTAGTAGTAGTATCATCAATTAGAGCTAGAGCTAGAGCTTCAACAAAGCTACAACAGGATCTAGTGCTATCATTTTCATTTATCTTTGTTGAGCAGCTACTAGTACATATATGAGGTACATCCATAGATTGCAAGCGTCAGTTTTAGTACTAGTATGAAGTAGTGGTAGAGTGATGCAGCTTAAGTTGTACTAACTGTGTTCAATTTTTTAGTAGATCAGTAGCATGTACTGGGAGCAAGCACCTGTGAAGAACAGACACATCCTAAGCAGGCATGCGGCTGACCCAATGTGATGATCTTAACAGCATTACAGGAGGTGCTTCCTCAGTACTGTGGCAACATGGTAACAAAAGATCAGTAGCATCATGTACTTGGGGCAAGTATCTGTGAAGAAGGGACATGTTATAAGCAGGCATGCGGCTGACCCAATGCAATGATTAGATCTCCTCTCCATCTCCATTGAACAATCTCCATGATTGAACGATCTCCATTGAACGATCTCCTCCATTGAACGATCTCCATTGAATGATCTCCATTGAACGATCTCCATTGAACAATCTCCATTGAAAAATCTCCTCTCCATCTACATGTTCATTAGCTGGTTATTTTATTCAGTGATAGGCCAGTGATTCAGATCTCCTCTCCATCTTCATCTACTACTAACTGGTGGTGAACGATTGTGATGTCCTCCTCTTCTTGTTCTTGTTGTTGGTGGTGGTGCTGCTTGATATGATATTGTTTTCCTTTTGTGCTTGCAACAAAGAGGGAGGAGAGTACTGGTTTGTGGTGGCAATGCAGAGGGTGATGATTTGGGCCTCTGTTGCAGAGGGTGCTGCTTGCGGTTGCTGATTCTTGATAATCTTGATAACTGGTACTCTGTTGTGGAAAAGATAAGACGACATTCCCTGTATGTTCGTACCAACGGCAAAACTCTACTCTACCTTACGTACGTACGTAGGTGATCGGAACCGTGGTTGTGATTGCGATCGAAATGGAAGAGGTAGTACGGTACGGGCTGTTGCTGCTTGTGAGTCTCGTTGTTGCTCATAACCTGTGAAATACTGATAGGCTCCTTAGTGTACGTGAATACGTGGTTTACAATAAAGAGTGAGTTATTCACTAGTTACTCGTGAATGTGGTGTTTACTGTCTCACACCAAGTACTGTCTGGTTTTGTCTACACGACACAATTGCTGCTACAAGCAACCGACCAACCGACGCGACCGTTTTGACCATGACCGTGGTACCAAGCACCGTTTCCTCCACTCCGCCGCTGGCAAATTACGGGATCCTGACCGGGCAGTTGTTCTTGTATGCGGGGGGCAGAGCCGCCTTCGAATCGGCTTCGGCGTCCGGCGTCGGGAGCGAACTTCCTCCCCGGAAAAAGTGCATCCTTCTGGGTGGACTGAGCGACGGCTTGCTACCCGTCCCCTACACCGGGATCTTGGAGAAGGCCTGCCACGAGAACGACTGGTCGCTGGTCCAGCCCGTTCTGTCGAGCTCTTACCTCGGCTTTGGGCACGGTTCCCTCGACCGGGACTGCTCCGAGATCGAGGAGCTGATGAAGTACCTGTGCGAGTATCGGAACGCGGAAGAGTTTGCCCTGGTGGGCCATTCCACGGGGTGCCAGGATGCAGTGCATTTTCTGCAGCACGCCGGGCCCGAGTTCCGCAAGAAGACGAGCCTCGTGGCCCTGCAGGCCCCCGTCTCCGACCGGGAGGGTACCGAGCTCGAGGAGGGCTTTCCCGAAAAACTGCAAGAAGCGCAGAAGATGGTGTCGGAAGGAAGGGGGGACGAGATGCTGCCGCGGTCCTTTCACTGGGCCCCGGTGACGGCCCAGCGCTACGTCGACCTGCACTCCAGGGGCGGGAGGGACGACTTCTTTTCCAGCGACTACACGGACGCCGAGCTGGAGGCCCGCCTCTCGTACGTGGGAGGGGATCCCTCGCAGCATCCCGGCCTCAGGGTGCTGGTGGCCTTTTCGGGGGCCGACGAATACGTTCCGGAGCACGTGGACCGGCCAAAGCTCACCGAGCGATTGGTCGTCGCCATGAACGCGAAGAGCAACGGCAGGGCGGTGGCGGAAAGCCTCTACCTCGAGACGGGGAACCACAATCTATCGGAGGGACCAGTGGACGCCGCCGCTTTCGTCCAACGGCTTTCGGAACTTTTCAGGGGAACCGAGTGATTGGAATGGATTGCTGCGGTCCCCTTGCCGTGGTTCGAGAATCGTGTACGGTATTGTAGTAGTCTAAGATAGTGCATCTACTCTCTGCGAGCCAGCCGGTGCTTGTTCTTCCTTCGAAACAGATGATCACAAGAATTGTCCGATACGAATTGAGCGATAGTTCATATTGAGAAGTTTCATTGATTATCTTGATTGATTCGCTACATCTATATCTATTGTTCGTTGTGCTGTTGCTGAACTCTATTGCTCGGACGGATCTCATCCTGTCTAGGCCCCTATGCTGTTTGCGCTGTTGTTCCGCTGGTCCACGCATTGCTGGTAGCACAGCTCGGCCTGTTCCGTGCACGTCTGGAAACAGTTCTGCCGGAGGTCGGATTGCCCCACGGTTTGGTCGCACTGGTTGACGCAATCCGTGTCGTTCTCGAAGCAGTAGCCGACGCACTGGTTGACGCAGCCGTCCTCGCAGGTGTTGAAGGCGCTTCCGTTGGCCGACAGACAGGAGCGGTCGCTCCCGCACCTCGCCTGGAAGTTGTGGTAGTTCGACTCGCAGCAGTTCAGGCAGGTGATCTGGAATCCCTCCTGGTTGGGCTGGATGCACTGAGTGTACTGGACGTTCACGACCGGGAAGTTCGCGCGGCCACAAAAGGTGTCCAGGAAAAAACTCGCTTCGTAGTTCCTGCCCTTGTAGGTACAAATCCCGGACTCCCCCGTGAGGCCTACCACGGTTCCGGAGGTTCCCCCCCGTTGGATGCAACAGGACACGGCTGGATCGTTTGATGCTGTCTCGCCCCGGCAGGTACCGGCGGTCAGTGCCAAGAGAGCGAGGGGAGTGGTTGATAATTTCATGGTGGGTGGTTTCTGGTCGAGATTCTGGTTTGTTTTGAATTTGGCTTGATTGATTTTGTGAGTAGAAATGGTGACACCACACCATTCCATCTTTCCAAAAAATAGATTTTTCAATAATGCAGTTTTCGCAAGGGAATCGATCAAAATCAAGCGGGACCCAGTTCTCGAATAGTCGTGCTAAAAACAAATACTACTATTCACTAGTAGTACAGATTACAGATCACTCGTACGAAGTGCGGTACTGCACATACCGTACTGAATTGAGAAGACGTACTGTAGTCGGCAAGTACGAAGCTAAATTAGACTACTCGTGCCCATGTGTAAACTTCGGAGTCGCCAAAAAAGGATTTTGAACGATAGATTTTGCAGTAACAGTTTTTGCACGAATATTCGAATACGAAACAGTGCTTTCCAGGTTTCTCTGCCGGACCGTAACTTGCGCCTCACGCGTGATGATCAAACGCCACGAAGAAAGGCCACAACAAAAACATTCGAGAAACACTATGCACCTCGACACACACGCATGCACGAGTAGCTGGCATGCTAGCTATAGACCATAATCGATCCTTTCGAGCTCGTCCCGTAGCTCGTTGTCCAGTTCCATTGGCACCGTAAGAAATGCCGAGGAAGGAACCGCGTTTGTCGCGAACAATACCTCCCGTCCGTCCTTTGCCAGTAGAGCGTCGACGAGTTGTTCGTCAACGACGATTCGATCGTTCTCGTCTCTCCGGCGTCGCTGTTTTCGATGGTGGTAGTTGGTACCACTGCTGCTGCTGACGGAGCCATCGGAACCGGCAATGCCCCCGTCAATGGCACTGTAAAACGTCGGCCGATCCCTCGGCCAGGCGTAGGAAAAGTTGCGATTCGGGTCCGGGCTCGAATCGTTTGCAGTTGTGTTTGCTCCCGTCTTGCTGCTTGCGTACCCTCTTTGTTGTTGTTGTTCTTGMTGTTGCTGCTGCTGCGGATCGGCAACCGCAACCAGTGGCCAAACGGAAACGACCCTCCCCCATTTCCCTGCCTCGAGCGGGTCAGACGTGGCGATGTGGCCGCTGGAGGGCAGTGCGACAACGGCAACGCCGGCACGGGCTGCCGGTAGTCCAGGCCGGAACGCCGGCGGCGAGAACGAGGACGACAGTCGCTCCTCCAGCCGCTCGAAATAGACCAGGGCCTCCAGATCGTTCCCGTAGGTCTCCGGCAGTAGCAGGTCCGGATCGGGGGCTCGGATCCGTGCCCGGACGGGGGGGCCGCTCCGGAATCCGGCCCGCACCGAAGCGCCTGTGTTGCTCTCTCCCGGGTGCCGGGCGTCTCTAATGCCGCCGCCGCTTTTGCTCGGGCCGTCGCGGTTGCTGTCGCTGTCGTCCTCGTCGTCGCCGGCCTCGTCCCCCCGGTACAAGAAGCGTCCCCCGCTCTGTCGGACCGCCCCCCGGAATTCGCGGGGCGTGCTGCAAGCCAGAAACGACGCCAGTTCCCGGGTCGTTGCGGTTGCGGTTGCGGTGGACAGCCCCGGACCGGATCCTCGCGGGCTCGGGTTTGGAGTTGCCACCCCCGGGGGGACGACCGCCGGCGAGTAGGGGGGAGGCCAGAAGGCGACGCACGCAGACTGGAACAGCAAGCAGGCCGACCGGCGATCGTGCAGGAGCTGCATTCCGTGCTTGGGGTTCGGCTGCTGCCGCGACTGGTACCGGTAGAGGTTCTGCGGCCACCGCTGATCCTGTTTGTTACAATTTGCGGTGCGGTGGCATTGCAGCTTGTGTGCGTATATGTGTGTGTATGTGTATGTGTACCGGTATGTGTGTGTGTGTGTATGTGTGTTTGTGTGTTTGTGCATCTACGAAGCAAGCAAGCAACCAACACAAGCCATACCGATGAACGAACAATTTTCATTCCTACTCTGTCCTTCGTTTTCGGTTGCGAATCCATACATACTATTGTACTACTTATTCATACGTACCGGTACCGGTTTTTGCAACCTACTGTACCCAGTACCGTACGTAGCGACGACCACTGGGGACTACCTGGTACTACGTACAACTAACTACCCCTCTGACTGATCCCGTCCGACTCAATAAGTCTGTACGCATGTACGGTATGACCAACACGAAGTAAGATACGATTTTTTTTGAGTTTTCCCAACCCCAAAGTTTTTAGGGATTAGCTTTACAGTTCTATTTCTCCCAATTTCCACGCTGAAGGAGGTTTCCTTAAACAACTCCTGCTTTGCATCGTGCTCACAGTAGTTTAAGAAACAAGCATATTGCCTTGAAATAATAGCCTCGCAGGTGCAGTAGGGATCTATGGTACCGTATTGTAGGTAAGGCAGCGGGAACCAGTAATAGTACATACGTATGGTACCCGTACTGCAGAGATGGGAACATTAATTCGGTGTTGCCCGTCGCGCGGAACGGGAGGTCTATCTCGCTGGCAGAGCAGAACAACGAAGGTATTTTGAGGTCCAGGAACAGGACCACAAACGCGTCGGGCCTTGAGCAAGAACCGAGCAGAACGGAATTTGCGTTTTGAACAGGAGAAAACACGTCCCGATCCAACCCGAATCGAACCGTCCCATGGAGGCGATAGAGCGGGTCGCCGCGATGGTCTTCGGGGACCACCACAAAGACACGGTGTTGTATCTTCTCGGTGTCGTTGCCGCCGTCGTCGTCTTTGCCACCGCCAACAACTGGATCAACTTCTTTGCGGGGGAACGCGGCGGAACTACGGAGAAACGAACGAAACCGAATCCGTCGCCCCCCCCACCACCCACAGGAAGCGGCAGAAGGAGCGGCGGCAATCCCCCGCTCCGCCGCCGCAACGGGACGGGGAGGCTGCTCCTGGGGGCCGCCGCCTTTTTGTTGCCCCGGATCTACCAGACGGCCTGCTCGAGCCCGGGCTTTGTGGACGGCCTGGACCGGGTCCTGGACGGCTTCCAGGCGCGGCTGCGGGAGGCGGTGGCTTCCACGGCGACCACCATGGACGACGCCCTCCTGGATTCGATCGACGGGGTCCTGGACGGGATCCAGCTGCGGGTCCGGAGGGAACTCCGGGCCGTGATGGAACTGGAGGCCGAGCGGGCGGCGGCGGAAGACGAGCGGGGAACCACGTGACGGAAACCGACGATTGCCGGAGAGGGTGGGATTCGAGTCGAGTCGAGTCGAGTCGAGTCGTGTCGAACCGAAACGAATCAAGGATTGGTTGCCGTCGAAGACATCGGTCTTTCTTTTGGATCGTCGACCGCGACAAACGAAACGATAACCACACTTCAGACAAAAATCTAGTGCTTGTTTCGTACAGTAGTTACCAAGTGCTGTTACTTATTCGTTGTGCCAACTGTAGCATCGTAGCCCGGGGATCAGCAGCATCAAGCATATCACACCCAGTCGTTTGCGAACTAGGTGATTCCTCTCCGCTTCGGGTAGGATACAATCATATCGTATCATATCATATTGTGTCATATCGCATCATATCATATCACATCTAATCAAATCAAATCATATCGGTGAATCAAGTGGTAGCAAAAAGTCGCTTATGGCATTCCCCGGTTCTGCTTCACGGCATTCTGAAAGCTTACATATGCCAAAAGAAGTGGCCTCTGGCATTCCCCGTTCTTTGTCAGATGTCTATACACCTTTCGAACCCCCCCCCCCCCCCCTCTTTTGGTTATTGCGATGCACTGCTTGGTTACTTTTTTGTCCTCTTTGCAGAGTTCTTTTTCTTTTTTCTCGCCTTGTTTGAGGCCGCCACCGTCCACGCAAAGCCAATCTCTTCGAGCGCGGCAATCCGCTCGGGATCCATGTCGCCTTTTTTGAAGGATTCTCGCTGCCTGGAACACCACCGCCCCAGGTTTTCTCCGTTTTCCTTGTGGCTTTGCTTCATCGTGTTCACGGACGAGGGACCCCGCCGCTCCCGGTAACGGACGAGCAGCCGGAACATGTGGTTCCACCGCCAGGAATGCATGTCCCAGACGACGCCGAGGCCCTCCAGCTTTTCCTGCCGAGTCGGATCGAGCCTTCCCTCGAGCTTGAGCTGGCGGAGGTCCTTGAGCCACCCGCCGAGGTTGGCGGACGACGGAGATGCCTCGCCGTGCCTATCATCGTCGCCGTCGCCACCGTCGGCCTTGTCGGTGCGCACCTCTACGGTGTAGTTCTGCGGAACGTTGGCGTGGCCGTGCTCCGCTTGGTAGCGGGCCAGCAAGCGAAACATCTTGTCCCACTTCCACGACTGGACGTCCCAGGCCACCCCCAGGTCTTCCAGGAGTTCTTCCCTGCCGGCGTCCAGCGTCCCCTGCGCCTTGAGCTGCCGCTGTTTGTCCAGCCACTTCCCGAGCTTTTGGTGGTGGTCTTTTTCGCTGGTCCGATAGTGCTGGGGGACGTTGGCGTGCCCGACGCGGTCCTTGTACCGGAAGAGCCGGCGGTACATCTCGTTCCAGCGGTTGTGGCGGTCGGGAGACGCCGGCATCGAGCGGTGGCGGCCGGTGCTGTTGCTCCCGTGCCCGCGTTTCTGTTCCGTGGTTTGGTCTCGCAGTGCGGCATTGTTCTCGGTGGTCTTCTCGGAGGTTCCCGCCACCATCCACCGAAGGCTATGGGAACGGACGGAGCCAGCAGTAGCACCTACAGCAGCACCTACAGCAGCACCTACAGCAGCACCGACAGTAGTCTTCGTGTTGTCGCAAGGACGGCCGCAGTTGCACCCGTTTCTCCAGCCGGTTCGACAAAAACAGAATCCGCAGTCGAATCTGGTAGCGGTTCTAGTAGTCATCGTGTTGCAGTATCGACGAGACGCTATCCACTGCCGCATTGCCGGTGCGAAGGCGTGCCTGGTCGCCACCGCCATGGTCTTTGTTCCATCGAAGCACCTTTGCTGAAAGACAACAGCCGCGGATGCAGATACAGATGCAGATGCCAACGGCAATCGTTCGTATCACTCGATGTTAGTGACCGTCTCCGAAGTGATCCCTTTCCGCATTTGCCCAAAGGGGAGCACTCGAACGAACTAAGACGTTCACTCCTACAGTATTGATACCCTGCACCTTTACTCGTACGAGAGCACGGTAAAAATTACTAAATCGATGACTACTGAAATTACTACGTACAGTACTTGGGTGAGCATGGCATGCAACTGTTCCGCAACAATAAGTACGAGTACCGTACGTTCCGGGTTGAAATAAATATTTTTAAGCACTTTAAGTAGTCAATCCCGTGTAGATTTATCATAAATTGAGGCAGCAGAGAATAGGAGTGCTTCTAAGGTAAGGGAAATGAACAACGGTACTTCGTACGATAGTAAGAGTACGTACCCGTACGGACCCTACGACTTACCAATAACAACGCATCCTACTTCAATGTTTAGAAGTAATTGCAAGTAATGTCTTCTGTCCCAATTGACATCACGTCGAAAGTCTAACGGAAAACGAACCCCAAAACACAGTGCTATGAAGTATGCCCTGTCGAGATTTTTTGGATTGCACGCTGCACGCTGCAAACAGAACCCCCTGTTAAACAAAAGTAGGAGTATAATTATCATAGTTTGTCTCTGGGGAGGTGGGGTTCGTATGAAAGGTTTAATTATGTAACTCTTACCTTTAGAGATTGTGAGAAAATACTTGTAGTTGTCGAAACTATTGCTGCAAAATTTTGCTTACTACGCGTTTCGTAACAATTGAAATCGGCCTTGAAAGAGAGCAAAAAGTAATAATTTCGAGTTCTTAACTTCGATTTGAAGTTATGAACTTTTGTCCGGTTTCAATTGTTACGAAACGCGTAGTATACGAAAATACTATATTTATAGAATGCGTGAATAAGCGTCTCCTTAAACAATGATTTTCTTAAGTAATCTCTTTCTTCTAGGTAGAGTACCGCAATAAATCGATGAAGAATCATCTACGATCTCTATTACTAGTAGATATCTTCTCTCTAAAAATTCCTTTAAGGGAACCTTTTCGAAATCATTAATTACATGTATTCCAGTAGTAGGTACTCGTACCAGGGATTCCTTGTCCCTAAAATTGCTATTATCATAATATAGCAAAGTTTCTTTTTAAGAGACCATTCTTCGCCCTCCTTGGGTTTATTGCAGTAAGCTATCATGATATTCTTGTGTTTTCCACAAGCTAATACTGAACTCGTATTTTGGAATCGTCAAGAAAAGGAACAGCAACAAATTGTGTGTCCTTCAAACCAAAATACTGTTGCACGCAAAGCAGTCATTTTTTCAAAGCGCTAGCGCTTCCTATGATGGACATATATATTTGGTCTCGTGCTGTACGAGGAACCTGCCATGAGTAATACACCACAAAACTTTAATCTAGGGCAGAGAAGCCAAGAACTACAGTGTCACCCTTACGCTGCTTTGTACCAACCAATTCTGTTGGCAAACAGAATCAGATACGTGGCAGCTCAACGAGCACTTCATTGCCAATCATTGCCTCGGATAACTCCCGAAGCTGCTTTCTGTTTCTCTTCTTGTCGTCCTTCATTTCAAATCTCCCGCCAGCAAATAGTATCGTCCCTGACCTTGCCGTTGCAAATGCCATCTTTGACAAGGACATATGAAGCAGCTTTTGTTGATAACCCACACTCACCCTTGTCTCGAGTGCCTGCGTTTGTACCTACGGCCCATTTGCGACTTACATCATCAAAACCTACAGAGGAGATATATCAGTCCAACTCTGAGAGTGCACGGTTATCGAATCCAAATTCACGTCCGAAGAGCACTTCCATAAGGACCTCCGTGGTTCAATCGTCAATGATAAAAGTTTCAAAAGGTATATCCATTAGCACAGCGACAAAGCTTACAGAGGATATCAATCAGTCCCACCCTGAGAATGCTGGGTCGTCGAGTTCGAGCTCAAGAACCAAGAATGTCTCCCAAAAGCCCTCCGTGGTTCCTTCGTCATTGACCAAGGTTGTCAAAGCTCCTCATCGCAACACAGCAACCAAACCTACAGAGGATGGCGATAATCCCGACTCTAAGAGTGTAGGTTTGTCAAATTCGAATCCAAGTGCGAAGGATTCGTGCCAAGAAAAAGATTCTTCTAGGACCAGCAACGACACCATCATGGAAACATCGAAGAAAAGCCGGCCTCTATGCAAACAAAAACAAACTAGCTTCGTCGCCAAGTGGGAGCATATGTTCGAGCAGCTTGTGGAGTACAAGAAGAAGCACAACCACACCCTCCTACCGCGGGATTGTAAGACCAATCCGAAGCTCGGTCGCTGGGTCGCCATCCAGCGCCGCATGCACGCGGAAAATTCCCTTTTAGTCGAGCGCAAGTCCAAGTTGGATTCCATTGGCCTTTCGTGGGACAGGAGGCCAAGGCAATCTGCACTATGGAACCGTATGTACAAGTCCCTGCTCAGGTTTAAGGCCAAGCATAACAACACCCTAGTCCCACAGGGCGAGGGCAAGCTTGGCCGATGGGTCCACGCCCAGCGGGTTGCCTACAAGAACAAAACCTTATCGCAGGAGCGCATCGCCTTATTACAGACGATCGGCTTTGTTTGGGACGTGCATGGCATGGCAAACGAACAAAAAGTCTTCACCGAACTCCAACGAATTTCTCGTTTGTCGATGGCCTCACTGCTGGCGGAGCATGCATCAACGAATTGCCTTCCATTAACTTGATATTTGGAGTGTGGCAGAAAATGTTTCTGCATTTTGTTCCGATGCTTTTGCATTTCAAGTTGTGCTCTTCTTTGTTGTACATAATTGTATCCTACACAAAATATAAAAACACTTAAAAAAGAATATTGATTCAGGATCTGGACGAAATAGCTGGGCGTATTATAAGATATTCAAAGGCTTTCCTATGTCGTACTACGTTATGATTGCGATTCCGACGACTCGTTGGATGCTAGAGGAGGAAAGTAAAAGGGATGTTGTATCGAGTGCTCCTCGCATACCTCCCGGTTAATGTCCTCGATGGAATCGGTTTCAAGCACAACAAGGATTCCTCCGTCGCCTTCGTTGGTCTTGGACCCAAATCCGAGCCGTAAGAAGCGTGGCTCTGTGTCCCTGGTGTCTTTGCTGTCGGTTCCGTTGGGTGATGCTCCCGGGTGTGTGCCTTGCTGCTCGGCCTCGATGAGCTCTTTTAGGTGCCTCAGGGACCGCACGGGGGCCCCGTTCACGGATCGGAGGTGCAGATTGGTCAGTCCGTCGTATCCCGTATTGGCCGGGTGGGCCAGAACGTTGATCAGCACCACTACCTGGTCGCCGGGCTTTTCCAGAGGCTCGTAGACTTTGTTCATGAGGTAGCTCAGCGAGTCGGAGACGTATTCCCCCCATGCCCCGCAGTCTTCCAAGTAAGGAATGCTAAGGGCCGTAAAGACCAGCCCACCGACGATGAAATAAGGTGGAGACTGGTTGTTCCAGTGGGGCGGTACCAGGTCCCTCGAGACGGCCAGCGGGACGTCCACTTTTAATGAGCCGCCGTCTCGCCATAGGTCGAGCGCGACCGTGTCCCCGGAAAACTTTGTCTGGACGTAGCTGGAAAAGGAGACCCGTTCCCTTCCGTTCCGCCGAAAGGGAACGTTCCCATCGCTGGCCACGGGGATCCCGTCGATGGAGAGAATGACGTCGGATTCCCTCAGGACGTTCCGCGAGGGACACGTCGGGTAGCAGCTCCGGACCACAACTCCGCCCTGTGCGTGGCTGTTGCTGCTTTTTTTGCGCCTGGATTTTTTCTTGCCACCGTTCGGTTTGGCGGTTTCGACTGCGTCCGGAAGTTTCAGGTACCTCCTCATCGATTCGTTCTCCAGCCTCGAATAGCGGACCCCCAGGCAGGTGACTCCGGAATACGTCCCCCCGTGCCGTTGGAGTCCCTCCAGAAAGTGCAGCACCACAGTCACCGGCACTACGTATCCAATGTTTTCGGCGTGCTCCAGAGCCTGAAAGGCGACGCCGACGACGCGTCCGGTGGCCGCATCGACCACCGGGCCGCCTGAGTTTCCACCGTTGATGGCCGCATCGATCTGGATCGCCAGCAGGTGCGAACCGGAGCACTGTGCGTACTCGGTGGCCTCGATCCGGGAAACAACGCCCTTGGTGACGCTCAGTGAGTCGCCCCCCGTTGGGTAGCCCAGGACCTCGACCTCGTCCTGGAGCTCCGGTAGGGCTCCAAAAGATAGGGGTTTGATGGCGTCGTCTCCGGGGGACGCTTCGGCGACTGCACCTTTTTCGCTGCCACCGTCTTCTTCCTCCTCATCCTCCTCATAATCATCGTATTCGTCGTCCTCGTCCTCATCGTACTCCGTTCGTGTCGTCCAAAAGGTTTCGTCTGCAATGGTGAGTACCGCTAGGTCGCACTCGTTCGCCACCACCTCCACGGTGGCCCGGTACTTTCTCGAGGATCCCCTCCGCCGCACCAGGACCTGGCCTGCGTATTCGACCGAGTGGGCATTGGTCAGGATCCGTCGTCCGTTGATGGCGAATCCGCTGCTGTAGGAGTTGTACGACTTCTGCTTCTGCCAGGGCATCGTCGTGTCCGGCTCGAAATTGTGTGTCGCGTAGATTTTGACGATCGAGTCAAAGACCTCGTCGTAGTAGTCGCAGTCGTGGTAGTAGCTGCCCTCGTCGTAGTCGTCGTATTCCTCGCCTTCGTTGTTACAATACTCCGCATCGACAGGGGTTTCCTCGCCAGGGACAGAAGCGGCCGGTTTCTTGGTTGGGTTCGAGTTGCTCGGCCAGAACAAGCTCGGGGCCATCCCATCGCCGTGGTGGTTGCTGCCCGCAGCGGCATCGGGGGGGGATTGTGGCGGCGACGAGCGCATCCGCGTTAGAGTCGCCTGCCGCGACCGCCGGTGCAGATCGTGAACGGGTGCGTCAGAAGCGCTATCGCTTTTTCCGCGAGCGGGTGTCGCCGGTCTGGGATTCTTTGGGGTTGATTCCGGCATGGCGGCTCGGGTGTGGATTTGGCGGTGCGTGACAAAGGAGCAGCAACTACCGAAGCAGGCCAGCAACAGACAATACCAAAGGAATGCTCGGTTAGGACTGTGATGGTTGCTGTGTGGCATATTCCCTTTGCGGCCGAATTGCGTTGTTTCTTTGTCGTTTCTTTGTATGTGTATAATTATAATTATAATCACTTGTATGATGCTGCGTGGTAAGTCTGTATGTCAGTTGTCCGCCTATATCCGGTTTGGTTCAAAATCGATTGGCTTGATGGCTCTCTTACTTTTCGTGGGATACACGTCTTAGGTGTATCGTCTCGTCTCGTCTAGTCTCGAATCAGCTCTCTCGCTTTATTGGCCTCTCGCCACTGCTCAGATATCCTTCGTGCTTTTTGCAGGTGCCAGAGCTACGATTACTATAGCTGCAGTAAGAAAAGGTATGTACTGCACAGCTAAAGCGTTTCGGGACCCATGATTGGTGGTTGATGACGCATGAAATGAAACGATCGAAGATCGAAGATCGTGATCGACAATTTCGAAATTCGTGCATTGTGATCCTTAGTATCTTAAGGTACATACAAAAGATAGGATAGTGCGTACGATGGACGTATTTTGAATTTTGAAGCTTACTGATCACGTGAATCTCTCTGAATCTAAAAAATCATACCCGTACCGTGTACACGTAGATATCTTCTTTTATTACCGTATGAGTACCGTACAAGCGGCGTGTGCAACATTAGTAATTACAGTAGATGCGAAGTCTATCGCTCTGAAGAAATGTCATAGGAGATCCGATCATTGAACGAATCAGTCCAAGATTGCGGTATGTAACCGTAGTGCGTTTAAAAAAAAAAGATTGCGGTACCGGTATGTAACCGTAGTGCGTTAACAAAAGAAAACGAAAACTACTACCCACTTGTGACAATCCCAACTGAACAAAAGCTACTCCCGACTGTTTCAGACCCGCAAAGGGAGCCCGAATGCCACGTATGGAAAGAACAAGAAGGTAGAGTTGTGAGACTAGTAAATCACGAGTAGATAGTGAGTCAGCAATTGCGAAATGCAATAAGCTACTACGAAGTACAGTAACTCACTATTTATTGTAAACCACGTGTCATACGCAACTAAAGAGCACACGTACTGTGAGACAGAGACACTAAAACTACAATTTGCACAACCACGAGGACGACGGCTTCGCATACTTCTCCCGGCTGTGCGCTGGGCAAACATAATCTAAACACGGGGTGGGTATCCGCAGTTTTGCGGCGATCTATCCCACCAAATGCCAGTCGCGTTCTTGATCCTACAGCTCTCCAAAGCGAAAAATGCTCGAGATGCGTCTCGTGTGTTGCGTTGTGGTGGGTTTCGCAGTAAAATGCAACCAACGCGTCCTGTTTTCTTCGACTTTGGAAAGTCTTCGTTGATTGTTGGTTTGTTGGTGTCTTCCTGTCACATTCCTGGATGGGAGGCAATGTCAGCAGCCGGTTCGCCTATTAGTTGTACAGAGGATGTTTGTTCACGACCATGGCAGTTTCTAGTTAGCATGACTCATTGAGTCCTTGCTCATGGTGGTTATTCGCATGCTTTTCACAATGAAATAACAAAACATCAGGTTTGCATTGTAGTAGTACTGCACTGCCTTTTGGGTGCTTGTTTCCTGTCGAATACTTCCTTTCCAACACGGTCATAGCGCGTTGGTAAGGAAGCATTCGATAGGATGTGAGTCTGGTTCTGCTTCTCGTCCCTGACCAAAACAGCAACGGTGACAACAACATAGTGCATCGAACGATTTGCTTGCTTAGTTGTGTAAAAATGCTATCCATTACATTTAGTCGAGACAATGTGTATTATCTAGAGGAAAACCTAGCAGCAAAAGGCACACAAGAAAGATAGCGCTTCAGTGAAAAACTGAGCATGATTCCCGGGAAGGCCCCACTGAGCCAGTGGGTCTAATTAATTATCATTGTAAAGGAGATACGAACTTCCAGGGCTGCATACTAACACAAGATCCAGAATTCCAATCAACATGGATATCGATATGTAGTACGTGTGTTTCTCGTTAGCAAGTGCAGAGTTTGACACGACAAGGTGGACATGACCACAGCGTATTTTTCTACCATGTCTAGTCTTCCTCCCCCGGAGCTACAACTCCATCCAGATTCTGCCATCACGGGTACCATTCTTGCCGAATCCACCCAAACCCCTCATCGGAGACAAAAATGCCACCCCTTAAAGAATTTCGGGGAAGACTCTGCATCTTGGCCACAGGAAGACAATGGATCAGAGAACGATTCCTCCAAAGGCGTCTCATATTCTTCTGTTTTTGCCTTCGATTCGGTTCTGGGAGTCGTCGTCTGTTCTTCTTTGTTGTCTCGTACTCGCCCGCCGTGTGGCGGCAAGAATTGGAAAGATACCGATGGGATTTTTGTGCGAAGATCAAATTCCATCAACCGTACCGTTACGAACCGTACGGAAAGGTACGTAGGTAAGTAGGCACACTGGTAAATGCAGCTGGCTTTTTTTCTTTTTTTGACATCTGTTCTAACCCCGCGTGAAGGAAAACTGCCATCTGGGGAAACTTGACTAGATTCGTTTGGATTCTGGTTTTCTTTTTTTGGATTGGTGGGAGTTCCCTAACGGCCAGAAAATGGCGCCAACACGGCGCGCTCGAGGCGGGGGGGCTTCCACTATGAGGGATTACAGTACGAAGTAGATGTAGCACATATTACAATCACGAGTCAGCATGGGACACAAAATTCAAATCGGTGGGAAAATCCGGAAAACGGAAGGAGAAGGGCACGCAGATGGATCCGATCGATCGATGTAAACCCGGTTTGGAACACCTGCTCAACCGTCTGGATAGGGAACAAAAGACAGATGAGAGAGGGCACTATAGCTCTCTAGGTGCAAAAAGATCGTTTTGATTCCCTGCGGGTACGTAGCGACACTCTGACTCTGCCGCACCCCTGCCGTTTGTGCCGGACTACAAAATGTTCCATAAAATTACAAAGTGGGTACTGATTCCTCGATCGTGGAAACCATCGATGAGGAAGTCGGTATTCTCATCTGCAGTGACTCTTCTGCACATAAAACGTTTGAACCACTTTTCGACGTCTTCATCGGCGTGTCATTCACCATGAGCGAGGACGAAGACGAAGACGGGAGCGACGACAACGGCATCGCCAGCAACGAATACAAAAACGGGTGCGATGACCCCTACGAAAAGGCGAAACGGCAGCTGGCGCTTTTTTTCGAAAAAGAATCCGCCTTCCCCGAGGACCTCCGTAGCTTTCTGAAGGGACAGATCGAGCTGTTTGTTGTCCACGCCACGTCCCGCGCCAATGCATGGCTCTGCGACCTCGCCGTCGACCACCGGAAAAAGGAGGTGGACTACGGGAGGCACATCCGGGCTGTAGCGGAGGTCTTTCCCGATTCCCTACTGCACCGGAGCTCTAGCGACCACAGCACCTGCCCCATCACAGCGGCCTGCGGCCATCATCTCACGGTGGAGGGCCCGGGTGGGGAGTGCCTGCAGAGGCGGTGGGTGTCCAGCTGCGAGACCATACGCTACGTGCCGCTGCTGGCGCGGCTGGGACAAAAGCACCACAAACACCTGTATGGAGGGGCTGGCGGCACCGATAGGAACCACAACAGCAGCAACGGAACCAGGCCGCAACCGGTGACCCCGGAACGAGAGCGGGTCCGAGTCCAGGGACGAAATAAACCACCCCGCCATCGCCATTCGTGCCCGCTCACCCCTCTCCGGACGGCCCTGGAGCACCTTACCAACTGCACCGAGGAGGACGAACAAGGGGACAGCCCCTCCCACCAGCACGCGGTCGACGTCTTTTCCGCGAGGGCGATGGAGCGGCTCCGGGAGTCCGGCCTGCTTTCGGACGGCGACATCGAGCGCTGCAACCTCGTCGACGTCTGCCTCCTGCGATGGGGAGTTCCCCGGACCCTCGAGCGGCTGCGCTTTCTGGTGGGGGTCCACCCGGGCTCGCTCCGGGCCGGCCGACGGGGGGATCTCCGTGCCCCCTCCAGCCGTGCGACACCGTACACCCGAGCGGAGGGAGACACACTCCTCCACGCGTCCGTCAAGTCGTCCCTCGACCGGACCGACCTCGGCGCCTTTCGGTGCGTCCTCGAGCTCGGGATCGAGCACTTTGCGGCCGACCTGGGATTTTTGTTCCACGCCAACCCCCGGGGGGCGACGCCCTACCGGCTCGCCTGCGCCTGGTTCGGGGTCCACAAGACCCTCTCCGCCGTCCGCGCTGTGGTGGTGGCCGGCGGTGCCGTCTCGGGCGAATCCTTTTTGAGGGCCGCGTCCGATCCAGAAATCCATTTGGACAGCCTGCAGTTCCAGCTCGAACAGTGCCCCTCTCTGTTGCCCCAACTCCTCGGGAGACTCCCTGCTCCGCCTGTGACGCAGCCAGGCACGACCAAGCGAAAGCGTGCCCAAGAACCCGCAACCCACCGGGCGATCTGGAAGGGGCGATGCACATTGGGCTTGCCACCGGTGCAGCGAAAGACCTTCCACCAGGCGGTTGTCCCTTCCGAGTGGGACTCCCCGCGGAAATACCCCCGGAGCCACGAAATTGTCACCGACTCGTTCGGGGCGGTGGAACTTCTGCCGCCAGCACCCCGTGCGAGCCGGAGGCTGTCGCTGGGTCGGTAGTGGAATTTTTTTGGTTTGGGTCCGTGGATTGCCGCCTCGGTGCCACGCGATCCTTTCTTTATCGTGACTGTTTCCGGGTCTAATTAACCCAAAGACAGCGACGCACCATAGAATGAAGAGCATTAGAGTTGTTTATAATACATTTAGTATCATCTTTATCGGTACGAGGAGTAGACTCGTTCGGGGCGGTGGAACTTCTGCCGCCAGCACCCCGTGCGAGCCGGAGGCTGTCGCTGGGTCGCTAGTGGTATTTTTTTGGTGGTTTGGGTCCGTGGATTGCCGCCTTGGTGCCACGCGATCCTTTCTTTATCGTGACTGTTTCCGGGTCTAATTAACCCAAAGACAGCGACGCATCAGAGAATGAAGAGCATTGGAGTTGTTTATAATACATTTAGTATCATCTTTATCGGTACGAGGAGTAGAACCACGCAGATTCAATTCCTCTGGTTTCGTCGGTCTGACAACTGACAGGAAAAAAGAAAGAATACAGCATTCAATCACCGACATGATTCATCTGCGTGGATTCGATTCAAAAACCGGGACACCGCGTTTTCGGGTCACTCTCTACCAGCGCTATTGGCATTGCCTTAGCATTTAAAAGAATCATGATGCATACCCCATCCCCGGAAAATCCAAAGCATCTTAGTCTCCGTTCTCGCCGTTGGATGGTTTTGTTTAACTTTTTTGGTAGCATCACCCATCGCCATCGTGCCCAAAAATCACCGTGTGCCTAGACGGACACCTTCACAACGAGGCAAACACGCTCCGCAGGCACGTCACCACCGCCAGAAAAGCCAGCGTCTCGACGATCGCCAGGGCGGAAAACACCGCGAGCAGCAGGCCGAGACCACTGCGGAGGCCCCCACCGCCCGATGGTCCCTCGCTTCGCGCAACAACCGCGAGGATCCACGCATAGGCGGCCAGGACTAGGATTCCGCCTCTCCGCAGGAGCCGATAATGCCTTCTTCGTTCCCCGGCGACGATCGCAGCGTTCGAACCCTCCGCGATGGCCTTCCATGATGCGAAGGGCCAGGCACACAGGAGGACCACCGGCAGCACGATCCCAAGAAGGAACCGCACTAGGCCGAAAGGCGATGCAAGGTAGCCGGAGGAATCCCTATCTCTAAAGACAGAGACAGCGAAACACGCCGCAACGAGGGGGGGCAGAGCCGATTGGCCGTGGCACCAGATCTTTCGGAGAAAAAAGGGGCGATCCTCTTCGTCGATAATACCACCATTGCCCTGGGTTGTGTTTCTGTTGATAATTCGGTAGCTGCTCATCACAGCAAAGTATTGCGCCGGCTAAAGTGTGGTATCGGTTTTCTATTTTAGAATTAAAAAAGGATTTTGGACTCATCGTGATGCATTTGTTGTTTTAATCTCATCCCTTCGTGGAGGTACGAGTAGTCGTACATAACTCGTAGTTCGTACAATATGATGCATACGAACCATACGTACCGTACGAAATGAATGATCTATGATCTCCCAAAAATCAAATCATGACGTCGCGACTGAATATTCATATGAGTCCCGGAACATTATACTCGTGAGTATGGCATGGTGCTTGGTCTCACTATGAAATAATGTTAATAGGGTCTCTACTGTACGATAATACGTGGTTTACAGTAGAGAGTGAGAATATTCTACTCGGGTCTATTTATTTCGTCCCAGTGATGTCTTCTTGAGCGGGTGCAGTGAGCAAACAGCAAACATAAGTTATTTTTCGTACGTTCTTTTGCATAATTCCATACAGTACCATACATACCTTGCATACCGCGTACTCTACGTACGTTGTCCTATGATTCGAGCTGTACGGTACTAGGTTACTGTACTCGTACTATTGTAGATGAATTTAGTCGAGGCAGGCGGGCTGACTAGAATTGATTTTGATGTTTTCTGTTTCCTTCGGCAACTGACACGTTCCCGAGAGAGCTTTTTCGAAGTGAAACTGTTCTATTCACACAAAACTAGGTGTTCCTGTTTCGAGTGTTCTATGATTCGATACCATGTTGTCTCTTCAATGATTTTTCGGCCATTCGGCATCACCGTTGCCAAAAGACAGGACCGTCCGACCTCAATCGAGAAGATAGTAAACGGAAGGCCAGTTTCATCATCACTCAAAATTGATATGAGCATGTCTGCTCTCATCGGAATGAAGGTTCCGAACGGCTAATGATAGCTCTGCGTTGAAGGTTCCGAACGGTTGATAATAATTTTGCGTTCCTACCCCCGCTTCTTAGTGGATTGGCTGGGATTGATTTGAGATTTATGGCTAACATATCTTCACATTTTTTGCTTTCGGAAAATCTAACAAAACTAGAGATGTTTGAAACAAACCGCCAAACAGCAGAGGAAAAGCTAATTCTGAGTCGCACCGAAAGGGTTCTCAACGCCACCTCCACTGCAATAGCACTCGCCTTCTTGAGGACGGCCCCCGTTGCGGTTGATTCGAGCTCCGGATTCCATTCCCTAGATACCGACTACCTGTGCTGGATGTCATTAAGGGATCCCAATATCGCTACGTACCGTCGAAACCAAAAACGCTATCGCTCCTTGCTTGACGACGAAGAGTCTACGATAAACATTACGTGGAAATCATATGAAAGCAATGTATCCAAAGATAATGAAGAAAAAGAAGCTAAGACTTCTACAGGGGAAGACATTAAGGGAAGCGCCAAGAAATGCTTCCGACCGTCAGCACCAACAACCTTATCGCTCCTTACTCGACGACGAAGAAACCACGATTAGCAACACATGGAAATCATCTGGAAGCAACACATCCGAAGATGTCGATGCCAACGTCGAGGGGGGAACGGAGGACATTCAAGAAGACTGCGAGGAAGAGAATGAACCAAAGGTGTCGGAACAAATGCCTACCGAGAGAGAGACGAAGGAAATTGAAAGTGTAAACAACATTGTGTTCACCTCGGACTCAATTGGGCAAATCGAAGTTTCTTCTGCACAGGTCGCAGAAGAAGAAGAACACGAGACAAAGGTGGAGGAGTGCACTGACAATCGAAAAAGTGCCTCATGGACCCCGTTTCTGAAAAAGAAAATCCAGGCGACTGTGAAAAAGTCTTATACTATTGTTGCTGGCCAATACTGCGAGAAAAACCACACACGTGCCATAGCCATGACCAAACACAGATCAAAAATGTGGACGGAGGCGATGAGTGGCATACGCGTTGGAATCAAGGTCGATGAATCTTCGATGACAACATTGACCGCAGTAGAAGGAGATAGTGATTCCTCGACTGCGTCGAATGGAAATACTGCTCGTACAACTCCTTTTTTTTGCTAGAAGAATCAGCCGCAGCATCACAAATAGAAAACTGGCTCGCCGACCACAAAGAAGGTAACGTTGTAAGTAGCCATGTCAGCAAGAATACAACTGGATTCGAGGTTCAACGATTAAGAGCTGGGCATATTATCATAACACCCGACGAAGCAACAGACCCAATGAATATTATCAAGCCGCAACCATACGTATCGGATACATCAGAAACAATTTTGACAAATGATGGTACCAATCTCCTAAAAACGGTGGAGTGTGGAGCAACAACGATTCCAATACAATCATTTGCGAAACTGATAATTGTTTAATGTTCTACCATTGTCTTATGCCGAGAAACACGATGAAAAACTCGGGCTGTCAGCGATCGAGGTGATCGCAGTGGTCTTCAGAAGACTTACTTGTATATATGCTAGGAATTTTCGCAAAGTACAATGCAACGAATCACAATGGAAAGAATTACATATCCATGTTGTACCGACTACAGAATAAAAAAATTGAATGATTCTATTGCTTTTGTTATGGTGTGATCAATGATTCGGAATTCCACTGGGATGAAATATGAATGCACCGCGGAGGCAGTTATTCGTACAGAAATCACCAAGATTTGTTTGTTAGTCATCCGTCCAATTGATGCGAATGGCCAAGAGAGTCAAATCAATACAGAGACACAGACACAACAGCATGGTTGTACTTTTTTTTTCACTTTTCCCAGATTGCCATAAAGCTATGCAGCTGTGTAGACAAGCCTCCAGTGTTTTTCATATCGTGTCATTTCTTTTTCCTAACACTAATACCATTGTCGTCAAGGAATTTAGAGTGGAGATCACCAAATACGGTGGTGAATCTCTACATTCCTATGCCATGGTCGATCGCCTGGTTCCAACGACGACAGGACGAGCAAACTATCATGGCCGCAAGGTGAGCTAACAAACACATTCATTGGTTGGCTCAATCGCTCAGATGAGATTGCACCCGAGCATTTTTTCCCCGGCATTGACTCCCGGCTTGCTCCGTTGTCCGATCTTAATCCACGCCATCAAAGTCCTCGTCGCTGATGGGTGCGATTTTCGCCGACGGGGATGCTTCGAGCAAGCCAGCGACGTTGCCCTTGTTGTTGGCATCGTCATCCTCCTCGTCGTCTTCTCCGTACMCCTGCCGGTCCGAGCTCCCCTCCTTCGATCCCTCCTCGTCCCGGCGCAAAAAGTTAACGCACTCGGAGATCTTGTCGGAAACCTCCTCGGAGGATTCGGCCAGATCGCACGTCTTGAGGACGGTGTAGGTCCTCGCGACCCGGATGGTCTTTCGCGAGGCCCGGCCGGTGGCCAGGAGCGCCAGTACCGCCTCGACGCAGTACAGCCGGGTGGCCTCATCCAGGTCCCGGACCTGGTCCGGGCCGTCCAGCCACAGGTCGGGATCCATCCCCTTCTTTTCCTCAAAGTCCAGTTCTTCTGGCCCCATAAGGGGCATCAATAGCGGCGTCAGGACCTTGCAAATGTTTAGGAGCCACCAGGCGTTTTCCTTCGAGTCGAGGCAGCAATTCCGGACCATCCCCGCAATCCCACGCCGCCGGAAGGGGTTTGCGGTCTTGGCTTTTTCGCGAAGAATCGGTATCAATCGCTCCAAGACCGACTGCGGCTGATTTTGGTTCTCGTCCGATTTCGATGTGGACGAACGAGGGATTTTGGTGACAAATTTTCGTCCGCCCTTGACCTGGGTCGCGTTCATGAGCAGCGCCGCAAAGTGCTGGTAGGGATCCATCAGGCAGAGCGCGGCGTCCCACTCGCTGGGTTCCAGCACGGTGAGATCTACAGACGTGTTGTTTTCGGGAACGTTCCTGACGAATCGATCTAACAGCAGCTCCATCGAGGMCTTGATTCGCACGTGCTTGTCGTTTTCGTCGTTCTTTCTCGCTTGGTACGCTTCTTCGCCCTCGTCTTCGCCGTCCTCGGGGAGTTCCTCGAACCTGGGAGGCTCGGCCTCCTCGTCAGTGTTATAAACCGCTTCTTCGGGGAGTGTTGTTCCCACGAGCTCCATTGCTCCCTTTTCGGTCCGCGTAACGTTTGCCAGGATCGCCAGCGTGGTATTGATGATCTTTTTGGATGACTTGCTGAGGCTGGAGGCGTCGCTGGGGAGATCAAGGACCAGCTCCACCAACCTGCCGACGGCCTTCAGGTCCAGAAGCTTGTCGACCACAGCATTGACAATCTCGTCGGCGGCGCTAGTCGCGTAAAGGAGCGTCTGTAGTGCCAGCGTTGAAGACGCCAGTTCTAAGAGCAGGTTGGTGTTGTTGGATTTGTCTTGGTCTTCATCCCGGGCAGATTCCATGGCCTGGGATGCCCCGCTCGCGATTCGCAGGATGGGTTTTAGCACACCGGCCTCGATCAGTCCCAGGGCCTGGGATCTGTGTCGTATTGATGTGTTGTCCAAGAGTAGTGTGGGCAAGAAAAGAAAAGACATTGAGCATTCACAGAAATTTTAAAAGAGAAACCTATATCGCACCACTTTTTATTCGTGAACGAAATATCCACTCACCGATCGGCCATTCCCTTCGAAACAACCTTGACGGCCTCGTATTTTACGTCGGCTCGCTTTTGTGTTGGTGCCAAGTACACCATCAAATCGTCCAATGCAGACGTGACATCGTTGTTGCTGTCCGACATGGTTGTGTTTTGTTGTTGTTTATATCGCTGATGCAGTTTATTTTATTCTGTTGCTACGCTCGATATAGCTGTGTGTATGGTATCAGTTGGCTACAAGGTATGGTTTTTTAAGTCTTCAACAATGGGATTAGACGATAAAGATGTGATCTTAAACTGTCGAACAAAAGTAGGCAAAACTGATAGATGCTCTTGAACAGTGTTCATGCACATGTGTTTACTCCAGCAACAATCATCCACAGATGTTTACCGAACCGAGAAAGGACGACGGGGTATGTACATGTGATTGGTATTCGTTTTTGGAATTTTTGGGTGGTGACGATGAAAGCGTGATTGGAATTTCTGTTTTTAAGACAAATGAATCCGAAGGACAAAAGGTTTTTGATTGGAGACGATGGAAAACCTGTGATGAGTAGAAAAGTAGAAGTACTGTACTTCGTAGGTCCTCGTAGTAAAGGTACAGGTAGCGGTACGATTGATGTAACGAGATGATTGTACAGTGATATCGATGATTGATGGTGGCACATCATGTCTAATTTGTATTAGATCAGAATCTCGAACGTCATCATAGTGAGATTGGATTGTTGCATATTGGTTCGTTGCTGGCATTGTTATCGTCGCAAAAGGTCAATCAGATACGACATCTAACAACAGAACTAGCTTGCTTTCGAAAACCAGCATGTGCTGCTGATTAAAACCACGTCACGACTACTCACAGGTAGATTTTGAATCCGTTCAATTGTCCGATACGGAAGGACTCATTGTTGATTGCTTGGGGGGTATCATCTATTATCGGTCGCCATGAACGAAGACATTGGCGAGGCACTAGCCAGAGCCAAGTGGAACGAATCAGTTCTCGTGAACATCGACGATGGATCGGGTGGAGCATCGTCGATGCTCCTCGTTCCGAAGCTCGATCGCGAAAACGGGGGGATCCGATGGGAAGACGCAATGGCCGGAGCCGGGGCATCACCGGCCACTGCTGCTGCCATTGCGATGGAACACCACATCCTCACCAAGATATGGATGTTTCCCATGCTCAACGACGAGCGAAGAAATGCCATGTACGAAACCGCAATCCAACGGGCCTCGGAAGACGTGGTAGCAGCAGAAAGGCAACGGCAAAAACAACAACAATCAATCGACAATATCGGTGGCAACGGCAATGGAGAGAATAATCACCGCCTCGGAACCCTCGATATTGGGTCCGGGACTGGTTTACTCGCACTCCTATCTTCCAAGTATCTGAGGGAAGCATGGACGTCTTCAACTGCTGCGGCAGATGCAACCGAAACGCCAAATGCGATGGAGTTTGCGGTAACTTCGCTCGAGATGGCGGGGCCGATGGCCGACGTGGCCAAGAAAACGGTAGCCCTGGAGAAGGAATTTAGGTCACACGAAGAGGGAAAAGAGGAAGTATCAAAGGCGAGAGCGATCGCAACCGCGGAAGTGACCGTCATCGAGGGGCATTCGGGGCAGCACCCACCCATGAGGGGCAGAAACGGCGGCGGAGGAGGAGGAGATGATCCCCCACCCGTGCGTCTGTGCACCTCGGAACTTCTCGAAAGCGGGCTGCTCGGAGAGGGGTGGCTCCCGGCCATGCGGGATGCCTGGGATCGGCACCTCCTGGAGGGGGCAGTCGTCCTCCCCGCGGGGGCAAGGGTGTACGCCCGGCTGGTTTCGGGGATCTCCGGCTTTGTGGGGCCCCACTCGTGTCTCGCCGTCGGGGGGGAGGGCACGGAACCGGAAGCTCCAGCTCCCAATCCATTGCCTCTGTCACGCAACCTGCGGTTGTTTACTACCGCTGCTGGTGAAGGCGAAGGCGATGGGGAGGGCAAGCCGAGTCCCGAGGCGATGGGGATGTTGTCGGACGGAAGCTACGATCCGATCAGCGGACAAAAACACGGAGTCCAGGTAGAGATCCATGCCGATCGATACCTAGCAACCGGAAGTGGCAGGGGGAATGCTTGCGGGAGTGGTTCCATAATACGGCCTCTGTCCGATCCCATCGAGTCGCTGGACTTAGATGTCACGAGCCCGGACTCCATTCCGAGCCCCGATCCCTCGAGTCGGTCTCCCCGTCGCCTGCGTTTCGTGGCGACCGACACGGGACGGGCCGAGGGCGTTTTGTTCTGGTGGGAATTGGATCTCTACAAGGCGAGTGAGAGTAAGAGCCATCCAAATCTAACGTATACCACGCATCCGGGGAGCGATTTCCAGGATCATTGGCACCAATGTCTCTACGTCTTTCCCAAGGGTGGTCCTTCTTCTCTCGAGGTGGAAAGGGGGAAAGAGTACACCCTCCTGGCATCGCACACCGACTCACGGGTTCATTTCTCTCTTCGTGGCGATACTGTCGACCGTAGCGATGGTAGCAACGACAGCAAACGGCCCAGACCAACCATTCCCACCGAAACCGTTCCCGTCGTGACCCCCCGCCGGTGCTGGCAGCTGAACGATGCGGATCGATCGGCAAAATTTCGGGACGGGATAAGGGTGGCGCTGCAAAATCTGCGGGAAAAGCAAAGCTCCACGGGCGTGGTCCTAGACGTTTCGGACTTTTCCCTCTGCGGGATCCTGGCGTCGCTGCTGCGAGCTGGGAGCGTCACGTCTGTCGAATCCGGTTCCTCGGGGCTGCCCCTCGCGGCCGCTAGGGTGGCGCAGATCGGGAATAGCCTGCCCCTAGACGGCAGCCATCGGTTCCAGATCGTGCGGTGCCACGCCGAATCTCTGACCGAAGAGGTCTTCAAAACCGGGGGAGACGGCGACGGCGAAGACCAAAACCACCCAGACCCGGGAGAGGATAATGGGGTGGTGAATCTGGTGGTCGGCGAACCCTATTACGAGATGCTCGAGGGATGGCCGATCGAGACCGCTCTAAATTATTTCTATACGATCCGCATGCTCAAGAGAAAGAAGATTGTGCGCCACGATGCTCTGTGCGTCCCGGCCCGGGCCGTTGTACTGGCCTGTGGAATCCAGTGCGAAGACATAGGCAGGTCCTACCGCAAAGACCTGGGTGCTCCCGAAGGAAAACCCAAGCACGGAAAAGAAGCGGAGCCGCGTGCCACGGTGGTCCCCCACATCGGTGGATTCGACCACCAGCCGATAGTGGACTGCTGGAGCTACGATCGCCACGGCATACCCCTTCCCCTCTGGGAATACAACGGGGTCGTCCAAGTGACGGAAGTGGTGGAACTCGGGGTCCTCGACTACGAAACCGATTCGTTCTTGGACGGACCGTGGGCCACTGCCGCTGGAGATACCGATCGGGGAAGCAACCCCCGGGAGATGGTCCAGGCCCGGTTCTCGAAACCGAGCGGAACCTGCCACGCGATCGCCTTTTGGGTGGACTACGAGATACGGATGGACGACCGCGTCAACGACGATCGCAATGACGACGGCAGTGGCGTCGCCAGCCGCTCCCCTCCGTTCGCTACCGTCTCGACGGGGTTTGACCCGGACGGCCCGAAAGGGTCCTCCTGCGCGTGCGCCGAGCGGCAAATTGTGCGGATCCTCTCGCCACCGTTGCCCGTGGAGGAGGGGGGTTCGCTCCCCATTCCCCTCCACGACCTCGGGACCTGACCGACGGGGTATGCAAGCCACACATTGCATCGCGTCGCCACACGGCCGGGTGCCGCGACGGGGAACGGCGAGCAGGGAGCGTTCCTGGATTCTTGCTGCGAGCTACACTAGAATATTGCACAATGTACAAAAATGCAGAAACTATCTGTTTCTCTGCGCTCTACTAGTAACTAGAAGTACTCAATAGATTGAAAAGCCGAACAGACCAGTTGTTCTGTTCAGTGATTGTTCTTGTTATCAATCAAACAAGAGTGTTCTGGTAGAGTATGACATGGCGAAGTAAACAGTGCAATAAAACAATTTGGAGCCTCTACCGCAAGAATACGCCATCCTTGGAAAGGAATCTAATGCTAGTAGTAGTGTTCGTATTAGAAGTATTTCTTGGAACGTACCGTACGTACGTACATACCGATTTGGGCTCACATAGAGTACACACATAGAATATGAAGGTATGATGATCGTCTAGGGGTCCTTTGTCCTTTGCGATAACGTACAACGGAGAGACCGAGAAACCAGAAACCACCACCGAGACCGAGGCGACAAGATCTTGTTCATGAATTCATGAATCGATGCCCGCCACCGAGCGAGCAGAATTCCCATCAGTTTTTCTCGAGTACGAGTAGCAGTTACGTCCCGTACGATTGCTACTACGGTACGATACTGACTCCAACAACGAAAACCAAGCTCTTTTTTCCGACTGCGACTCGATTGACATGATCTATCGTATCATCCATCATCTTTCCTCCATCTCCAATCATCCATCACGCATCACCCATCTCTATCTCTCTCTCTTCCCTAAACTAAGGATTCCGAATAGTTTCCTGTGGCAGTCATTGAGTTGCGAAACGATATAGCGCGGAGGGCAACGGCTTGCTTTTTTGCATACCGCTACAGGAGAGTACAATAACGATACGGTACTACGGGAAGCAAATCGTTTCGGAAAGGACACCGGCACGGCGACACACCGTAGAATGATCCATCTCTAGCCGGGAATAGAATAAACAACTCAGACATCAGCACGCCAACACATAAATTGCGTGCCCCTCGTCGGTCACCGCTGCCGTTCACGAGCCGCAGGAGATACAGCGCGGATCTACGATGCAGCCCCGGTCCCTGCCCCTGCTGGCGGCGAGGGCACGGATTCCAATGCGGACGCGGAAAATTCAAACGAGTTCCTTCCATCCTCTCCCACCGGAAGCCCATTCGCCGTGGCCGGGGAGGCGGCAGCGGAACTTTTCGTGGAGAGCGGTCGCAGCGGAAGATTCCTTCCGGCCCACCGATCGCCGCCGGGGATTTTCGGCGCCGGCCACAATCCTGCGCGAGACCAACCTGGGCAACACCAGAAGCCAGCATGGAGGTCACCGAGCGCTCGGTCTCCAGGGACTGGGATCGCCGATCAACCCGGCGGTGGGCTGGAACCATCGCTCTGGCTACGAACGATGCCTATACCGGTGGGCCTCCTCGTCGGCGGCCTTGAGCGATTCCGGCTCGAGCGAATCGGAAACAGGCGCCGGCGGTGCCTCCACGCCGCTCGAATCGACGCTAGAGATCGACCAAGAAGAAGCCGACAGAAACGCCACGATTTCACCGAGAAAGAAGAAGAGGAGCAGGCGACAAAAACGAAGAGAGAGCATCGCCGGGGAAAAATTGCTGGACGTCAAGTTCCTGCATTTCCGGGACGGGGGCACCGACGCCGGTACGGAAACCACGGAGTTGCTCCGGAAGGACTTCGAGAAGCTGGCCTTTGACCACGACCTCTCCAAGTTCAAGTGGATTTCCATGCTCGAAAAGGCGCTGGTCCTCAAGCTCCGGAAAGAACAGGAACAACAGCAGCAAGAACCGAAGCCCGGAGGGGCCGGAAACCGCAGCCGGCGAAAGAAAGCATCCAACACCAAGCCCCCCGATCGGCTCCGAGACTACTGGAAGGTTGCACTCCGGGCGGCCTCCAACAAGAAAAAAGTTCCCGAACAGCTGAGGGAACACTTTCTAACCCGCATGGTGGTTCCGGCCGGGGGCTCGGAGGGAGAAAGGGTCGATCCATCCCCAGAACTGAAGCCGTCTACCGGTTCCGACGATCCAGCCGATGCCAAACTCCTGGCCAGGGGGCGGGAACTGGCAGTCGAGCACCMACTGCTCTGGAGGCGCTATTCGGCCAAAGAGCGGAAGCATAAGGTCCGGATTGCCAGGGAGATCATGGCGGAGTTGGTGGAAGGCGCAGCAGCAGGCGAAGCGACAGCAGCAACCCACGCCTCGCACGGCTTCCCGCCCCTCAATGCCTTTGCAACAAAGGAAATGGAAGCCATGGCCGCCGCCGCTGCAAAAAAGGCGAACCACTCGCTCGACATCTACCTGCAGTGGATCCGGATCCCGGAGCTGAGGAGGGTCCATGCGATCGAGAAGACGTCCGTGCAGAGGGAGGACGAGGCTCTGCAGATGCAACAGCTCCTCGCCGCCAGGCTCCCGGAAACCTCATATCGCAAGGTGATGGCCCTGGTGCGGACTTATGTGGAGTGCTTTGGCGGAGAAGGAGACTCAGAGAGCGGTGTGGAAGCCGAGCAAGAGGGAATCGACGGCAAGAACAACGGCGAGACCCTGGTCACCCTGCAAGCATCGCCGTTGACGACGTACACAAGCGAAACACCGCACGATGGGAACGGCCAGCCCACAGCAAAATCAAACAAGGAAACGCCAACCCTTGCGAAAAACCAGAAACAATTTCGGGTCCTGCTCTCGAACCTGCGAAAAATCCTCCCGCAGGGACGGATCCACTGGATCGGGAAGGACGTGGCGGATTTCTTTTACATCACGACACCGGATGCGGTCGATCTGCGGGTGGCGGGCCGCAACAAGAAAATCGACGACTCCATCACGCCGAACCACCAGACCTTTTCCGGTGAAAGCATCGCTAGCGAGAACGGAGGCCGAGGCGGCGGGGACCACAGGGGGGTCCTCGTGGCCAGAGATCCGGTTCTTGGCCACAGCCAAACCAGCTGGAACGAGGTGAGAGACCAATACGTTCAATCCTTTGTGAACGTCCAGAAGCTCTTTCTGGAGCTCGAGAGGGAGCGAGAGGAACACCGGCAGCGGAGGGCAGAAAGACTACAAGGGGACGAAACCGGCGACCTTTTGCGGGAGATCGACGAGATCCTCGACGGGGCCGACGAGAAAGAGGACACCTCCTCGGAGAAGAGCGTTGTTCGGACCTTTGACGTGGTCACCGCTCTATCGCGGCTGGACAAAAAAAAGACCACCACCGAGCGGGTCCGGCCCAGGGAATACGTTCCCCTCGAAGCCGTTCCGATGGGAGAGCACTGGAAGACGGGAGGGACCGGCAATCAACACGCTGCTACTGACATGGACGAGTTGTTGGTGGGAAACCTCTTGGAGAGTAAGGCAAAACTATATGGCGAGACAAAAGGCGAGAAAGACAACGAGCTAGCTTCTGAAACCGTGGATTTGCGGCAACCGCAGCTACTGCACGCATCTAGCAGCAGCGAGGACTCCTTTCCGCTAGCTGCACCGGTGGATCGAATGGTGGTGGTAGACAACCTTCCCATCGATATGAACGAGGGACGCCTCCGCGAGGCCTACGGCAGGTGCGGGACCATCGAGGCCGTCAGGATCTTCCACTCCCGCCCCGAACTGGATCCGGGCCGCCGGTCCACCGACTCGACCAAGAAAATCCGGAGCCCATCCAGCAGCTCACGGCGCCAGAAATGGTCCCGGCCGCGGACCCCGCTCTACGCCATGATCGTCTACGAGGACGCAGCGAGCGCCGGGAAAGCCGCCTGCGACCCGCTGCGGATCTTTGGCATGGTCCTGGACCACCACCTGATGCGGTCCCACAGGGCCTCGGACATGAACGTCCTGTACCTAGAGGACGTGCCGACGTCGCTTCACACCGTGTCCTCGATGGAAATCGAGCTGAGCGAGTTGCTACGGCCCGCGGACCTATACCTGTGCCTGGACGACAGCGGGCACAACCGCCTGCGAAAGCTAGGTACCGGGAAAAAGAAAAAGACCTACCCGCTTAGCTACGCCATCAAATTCCCCAGCTTCGAGGCCGCCTACTGGTCCTACCTGAAACTGTCGATGGAGCTGGAGCTTCTGAGAAACGACGAAGACGGGTCAACCCCGTCGGCTTTTGCTACCAGCCCCTCCTTGCACTGGATGGAAACGCCCAACGACGCCATGCTCTACTGGACGAGGAAGCTGAATTTCTAGAGCGGGCATCGAAAGAGACCAGCGCAAATACCGTACCGCATCTGAATATTTGTAACGTGTCTTTGAAGTCAGGAGAACTTCCAAGAGCACTTCATGATTATTCTTTTTGTCTTGATATAATTGGGATTTGTCATGATAAATCCTTCTTGTCGTGATAAAAGTTTTATTGTTGAGTCACAAGTAAAACTTCCAGAAAAAGGTGTTCGTATGTAGGGTATTAGGAATGCGTTGGCACCTTCAGGTCAGGCTATTTGCAACAATAATCTGGGGCAAGCCTTTTTGTAACCTTAAGTAAACGATGCTTTATACCGTTAAATGAATTGCACAATGGACAGACAATCGGAAATTACTGCAATGTTATTTAAATTTCCATGACACCGGAGCTCAGTAGCTCAGAGGTAGAGTTTTGGGCTCATAACCTGCAAATGTATGTATGCTCTTCATTGCCGTACCGTATAACTACGTGTATAATAAAGAGTGAGGTTATGGGTCACTCACTCACTAGCTACTCGTGATTTATGTGCCTCACACAGGCAGTGTTGCAAAGATAAAGAAGTACGAATGATAGATAATATTGCTTCGGAGTGTAACTTCCTTCGCATCGAAAGGAACTTCCCGTCCGGAAGAAACCATCAACTAACAACCACGTCCGGTAGGACCGGATTCAAAAGCTATCAGAAATTGGAATGCCGATCGCTGTTTCTTAAAAAAATATCATTTTGCCGCCAGCTGCAATCGAGACACGGACTGCAGAGTATCAATTGAGGCTAAGCGAAAGAAAGCATAGATCTAACGCAACGTTCCAAACGCTCGAAAAATACTTGCCAAACTGAACGCAACGCAACCTACCACAACGTACCACAATGTACAACAGCGGACGCATCGACGCCAGTGACCACGGCAGATTGAACGATTCGATGAGCTCGATAGGGACCACATCTTCGATTCGACGCCGAGCCAGCACGAACTCGATTCCGGGCGGGGCCATGGACCTCTACTATGGGCATTTTTCCCTCGCGGATTTTCAGGACGGAAAGCGGTTTTCTGCAGATGATCACACGACGATTCTGCGGGACACGCAAACCGCCATGCAAAACATTTCGAGCAGGCTGCTCCTCGGAGGAACGAGCTCGCGCCCCACGGCGGCAGTACAAGACAGCAAAAAGAATGTTAACAAGAGCAATAACGAGTCCGCTGCCATGGACCGAGTGCGGCTTGGGGTCGGCCTCTACCGGAATTTTCCACTCGCACGCCAGGCCCTACAAAATTCTCAAAACCGGCAGGCTGCCTTGAAGAAGGGTGGCCACAAGCAAATGAACCACGTGAGGGGGACCGACGGATGGTGGAGGACCCTGCTGACAATCGAGGATCGTGCGCTTGACAATATCCTAGGGCCATGGCTTGTTGTGTGCTGTAACGCCATCTTGGCCTGCTTGTTGGTCGAAGTATGGGACATCCAGTTGCCCGTAGAGGCGCTGGAGCAATGGGACACGATTTACGCACTGGTCCTTAAAACCAGCCTCGCCTTTTTGCTGGTCTTTCGGTTGAACCGGTGTGCGATGCGCTTTTGGGAGGCCCGGGGATATTGGGGCAACATGAACCATCAGACCCGAAACCTAGTAGGAACCCTCCTGATGTACGGTACCCACTCCCCGAACAACAGGGACGCTGCCATTCAGTGGGGGTCCGCGCTGTGCATTTCCGCCAAAAACTTCATCCGGAGCGAACGCCACTACGAACCAAACGAGCTGGCCGGCTTCTTGACTCGGCACCAGACCAAGCGGCTGAGCGAGGCAAACCACGGGCCGCTCTATGCAGCATCCATGTGCCGGCACTACATCGAGAAGATATTTCGGGTGGATGCCGATACGCCTCCTGGGCTGGCCCATGCATACACCGTCCGAATGCAGGAGTGCGAATCGTACGTCGCCGGGATGATCGAATCGGTCTCGGGGATGGAAAAGATCCGGTCGACGCCGCTGCCGATTGCCTACGTAGCCCACCTCCGGATCTTCCTGATTGCCTACACCTTCATCTTGCCGTACGTCTGGGTCAATGAGTGGTCCTGGGCGACCATCCCGCTGACGGCCGTGACGGCCTTTGCCCTGCTGGGGATCGAGGGGGCCTCGTCCGAGGTAGAGATCCCCTTTTCCAAGAATCGGACCAACCACCTCGCGCTGGATGCCTATTGCTTGGTTATCCTCGAGTCAGTGACGTGCCTAGTGGTCCAGGATGCCAACCTGCACGTGCAGGGTCGAAAAGGTAAGGGGAGCGTCGACAAATTCAAGATGTTCCGGGCAACGGAGGAAATCGATGAGGCGAGCTACGAGTCATCATCTAGCGAAGAAGAAGACGACGACGACGACAATGAGATAAAGGTGTAACATAAAGAGAGACGTACCTACAACAATGCTTCAAACGATACCCAAAAGAATTTGATCATGCATTCGTGGAAAGAAATCGATGCCCCTTACATTTGCTATGTATACAGAATGTTGCATCCAATTGGTGAGCCAAAATAGGAAGAACCTCATCTAATTAGCGCAAAGAAACGCATCAGCAGCCCAGCCCAAGCAAGAACACTAGCCCTTGTCCGCTTGCTCCGTTCGTTCGTAATAAAAATTGCCGGCAATGCCCATTAGATTAATCTGGATGGCATTCTTTTATTTATAATGTTCAAGTTCATGGTACAGAAAGTTCAGAAAAATATTGTTTAATTATTAGTACTAATTTTAGGTTACAACAAACATGGCGTACAACTTTTTCACAAAATGAATTGAATACACTTGTTTTCTATCGTGGCTGGTGGAACGTGAAATAGTCATAGCCCGGCGTCTCGCAACCCTTCACAATACCACAGCAACACAATACAGAAAAGTACAATACATGTAGGCGCTGGTATGAATGCAATGCATCTAACTCGTGCCATTTCCTGCCGTCATCTCCGCGCTGCTTTCTATTTTTTGCGGGGCTCTAATCCGAGCTGGCTCTCGAGTCTGCGTTCTCTTACTCTGATGTATTCGATTTCTTTCTGTAACCGCTTGTTCTGTTGGATCAGTTGCCGCAATTTGTTCTTGAGATCCTCCGTTTTACTAACAGAACTATCGGCCTCCAGCTGTTTGTTTCGCTTCTCGAGTTGTAGAAGCTGCGAGCGGAGTTCTTCGACTACCTTGCGGGCATCATTTCGAGCCAAAGCAAAGTCGCTCTCAAACTCGTCTAACTCCTTCTCTTGGTCCTCGAGGCGTTTCTCCATCTCATCGTTACGGGATTTTATGGACAAAACTTCCTTTTTGAGACGAGCTTCACGCGCGGAAGCAGCCTCAATCTGCTTCGATAGTTGCTGTTGCATGGTCTTAGCTTCTGTTACAGAACGCTGAGAGGCTGCCAGCAATTCTTTTAGAGCAGTGTTTTCTCGTTCGACGTCGTCTTCCTTTGGTTCCGATGCATCAGCATTTGCTTCAGCATTTGCTTCACCCGACACAACACGGGCTACCTTGATTTTCGTCTTCAGCTCGTCAACATTTTTTTGCAGGGAAGCGGCAGTGGCCTTTAACGAATCCCGTTCCTTGGTGCATTTTAGGAGCTCACGGTCCAACTTGGCCTTCTCCCTCGCGCAACGATTGTTTTCGGTGCGCAATGCAACATTTTCTTCCGCAATCTCTGCTGCAGCTTCAGTGCAATCCTCTGATGGGCTACTGCCGTTCGTGGCCTTAAGAAGCTCCACTTCTTGCTTTAGCTTCTTGTTTCTAGCGATGACTTCGTCATTAGACTTGTTGAGCCTGGCGATCAGCTCGTCGTACACCCCTGCACCATAATGTTCATCTATGACTTGTGTCTCAAAGGATTTAATTTTCTTCTTACAAGCGAGTAATTCTTTTTGACATGATGACAGCATCTGGTCCAACACTCCCTCCCGGACATGGGCCTCGTTCAATTCGTCAGTAATGAGTTCAAGTGCCTTCTTGTTCTCTTCCAAGCTATGGCCAGAAACCTCCTGTGAGGCAGCAGCCTCGAGTTTTTCCTTGTCGTTTTTCAGTGCTTCCAACTCTTCTCGAAGTGATTCAAGCTGGCTATCACTTGTAGAAGATTCTAATTCAGCAATCTTCTTCGTAAAGAATCGAATTTGGCCACGGCATGTTTTAAGTTCTACTTCGAGAGATTCGAGTTTTGTACTAGCATCTTCGCTTCTTGCCACAGCAGAATCTCGATCGCTACTCGTTGTCTTCAACCTTACTCCCATAGATTCTAATTCGTCACGGCATGCCTCAAGTTCTTTCTCACAAGTGACGAATTTCGCTCTCGTATCGTCGAGTTCTACAATTGCATCTTCGCGTTCTTGTTTTGTTGAATCCAAAGTGACCTCCAAGAGCTGAAGTTCCTGCTCGAGCTCGCTAATTTTGTTGTTGAAGATTGATCTATCCGTGGGACATGCTTGTATAGGACATGAGGTGACATCGTTCTCTGCTTCTAGTGCATTGATGCGCTGGTTTAGATCTTCCTTTTCCGCAATCCATTTGGCCTCCTTATCTTCAAACTCCTTCATATGTTCCATCTTCTCGGCTTGACCCTTTTCGACCTGCTCTGCCAATGATTCGAAGCGTTCTTGAAAGTCGCCCATTGTCGTTATCAATTTGGCAATTTCCTCATTCGAAGTAGCAAGAGATGCCTTTTGGATCTGATCCCTTCGAGCTAATGCAGCTGCTCTTTTCAGTAAAGATTCCTTCTCCTCTTTCAGAGTCGCAATCTCCTTTTCCAACAGATCGATCTTTCGTGCATTTTCGTTGTTGATACTTGCATGGGTTTCGGACTCTTTCAGCGTTTGAGCGTTTGTCGACTGACATTTCTCGATGGAAGACTCCAGATTCTTGTTCTTTCCCATCAACAGTTCATTTCTTTCGATTACATCTGCGAGTTCTCTCTTGGTACTTCCTAATAGCATCTCAACTTCCCATAATCGCACGTCGTTAGATGCTTTATCCTCTACCGATTCCTTCTTTACAGAAGACAATGGTCCAAGATCCTTCTCACGCTTCAAAGCTTCTATATTTGAGCGAAGTTCGGCATTCTCTTCACCCAACAACTTAGCCAGTGCTTCTGCTTGGCCAATATTTTCCTCCTTTCTCTTCAGAGATGACGCAAGAGATTCCTTCTCTTCCTTCAACACAACAATCATTTTAGAAAGCGATCCGGATTTTTCTTGGTCGAGAGTTCGCAGTTCCAAACGTTGAGATTCGCTTCGTTCTTTTGCAACTTCTACTTTTCGCAGCTCAGCGATCAACTCTTCTATCTCTCCGTTTTTCTCGTCGAGCTTTTCGATATGGTGAGATTCGGAGCATTCGAGCTCTTGAACTTCGTCGGTCAAATCCTCAACTTCCTTTTTTTTTCGATCGAGTTCACTTACTAAAGATTTGTTCTTTGCCTTCAGGAAGACGATCATCGTCGAGAGTACTTCTAACCTCTTATCTTTCTCGGTGCCTTCCGATTCTGTTTTTGGAATTTCCATTTTCCCTTGGAATATATCAATTTGTTGAAGCTTGTCATTCAGTGCATCGATCTCCTCGATTCTTTGATTGAGCTCGCTCGTTAGTGTTTTCGCTTTATCAGTAGCTTCTTCCTTCTCAGCTGAGATCTTCTCAATGGTAGCCAAGAGTTCCTTTTGTGAAGATTCCACGCTTTTGAGCTTGGCGCTAAGCTCTTCGATCTTCTTGCTTCTTAGATCAAATTCGTTTGATATGGTTCCAGACCTCTTGTCTTCGTCCTGTTCAAAGGCGACACTTGCCAAAACTTGTTTTTCGGATTTAGCTGCCGCAAGCTTTGAGGTTAGTTCTCTAATTTCTTCCTCCTTCACTGAAATATTCGCGTTGAACTCGGCTTCTTTCACTAGGGAAGATGCGTGTTCCGCATTCACTGACTGGATTTGGAGAGCCAAGTCGGCCTTCGTTGCTGCCAGCAACGATTCGAATTCCAACCGCTTCGCGTTGACAGTGAGCAGCTCGGCTTTTGCTTCATTAAGAGAGGTTTGCAAATCGTCCTTGCCCTTCTCGAGATCTTTGACCTGCACTGTGAGTCCATCAACTTGCTCCTCGAGAGATTCCACTCGTCGTTCTTCTTCGGTCAATTCCTGCTGGGTTGTAGCCAGCAGTTTTTCGAGCTCGCTGAATTGGCGTGAGCTTTCTGTGGCTTGGTCTACCAGGACGGCGTTGCGTCTCGTAATGCCACGTTCGGCTATCAATAGCTTTTCCACGTTGCGGAGTCTCGCTTTTTCGGTCGACCTAGCATGGTCCATTTTTTCCATTCTTTTGGTAGCGACGGCGATGAACAATTTCAGCCGCTCCGATTCTTGTTGCAGAGACAAAATTTCTGAATCCAGTCTCGAGTTGTTCTTTTTCTCAGAGTGTAATCGCGTCTGCAAATCCTCCTTGGTGGCATCAAATTGCGACTGCACTTCTCTCTTTTCTTGCATAACCTTCTCGACGAGTTCTTTCTCGAGGAACAGTTCCTTCTTGCTAGCGGCAAGCGAGGCAGAAAGCTGCATGCTCTTCGAGTTTGCAGCTTCGTCGCTGTTGGTTTGCTGTACAATGGACGCCTTAAGCACCTCGAGTTCGGTTTGCAAGGAACCGTTGGTCACCTCGAGCTTCTGTGCCTTTTCGCGTTCCGAGTGAAGCTCTTCGTTGGTTTTCGCCAGCGTGTTTTCGGTTCTGCTAGCCTCCTCGCTAATCGTTGCCAGGTGCCCCTTGAGCTGCTGGATTCCTTCTCGCAGAGAGGCGTTTACCTCCTTCAGCTGCTGCGACTTTTCGTGCTTGGACAAAAGTCGTTTTTCACTCTTTTCGACCTTCATCGTTTTCTTGTCCAGATCGATCTTGAGCTGCTTAGTCTGTTCTTGAAGGGACAAGATTGCGGCATTGAGTCTTGAGTTTTCGCTCAGAAGCCGCTCGGAATTTGACAACGCTTCCTTGGCGTTGCCGTCCTCTTCCTGTGGACTTTGGTTTGTCTCAAGAGCGCCACTGGTGCTGCGCAACAACTCCTTGTACCTGGTCTCGAGATCCTTGTATTTTGCTCGTTCCTGTTTCAGCTCCTCTCGGCTTGAGGCCAGCATCTGCTCCATCTCGTTAAGAAGGTGGGTGGATTCCTCGGCCGCTGCGTCCATGGCGTCCCGAAGAAGCTCCAGCTCGGAGCGGAGCTCGTCACTCTTTTCCTTGGTGATCCTGGATTCGAGTTCCTTGTAGCAGCGGTTGAGCTCCTCTTTGAGGCCCTCGTCCTTGGAGGATCTTGCTTGGTCGGTGGGAGAAGGGGAAGACGTCACCTCGATCAGCTCCGACCGCAGCTCCGAGGCTTCTTCCTCCAGTTTCTCGACGGCCGATTCGAGCTCGGCCTTGACAACGCCATGGCGTTCCTCCGCCTTGCGGTAATCCAGGATCTGGACCTCTAGTTTTTCGACCAGTTCCTTCAGAGTTTCTTCTTGTTCCGCGCTGATGGTGGGCTGCAGGGTGGTGGCGTTAGCCAACTCCTCGTCGCACGAGCCTCTCGCTTCGGCAGCTGACGCCTTCGGCGATGGTTTCTCGTTGAGCTCCGATTCGAGTTCCTCGACCCGCTCGTTGAGGGCAGAGTTCTTATCCTGAACTTCCTCCAGGACCACCGATAGCGACGAGAGGGACGACTTCATCTCGAGGTACCTCGAATAGAGCTGGGTGCCCTTCGCATCACCGGCCGGTGGTTCTGTGAGGCCGTACTTGGTCGTTAGGCCATCGCACTTTTTCTGGAGGTTTGCGTTCGCCGATTCGAGTTCTTCGTTGTGGGCCTGGAGGGCCTCGATTTGCCGCTGCGAGACGACGAGGGCCGTGGCGAGGTCCCCTCCCGGTACCGCGGCGTTGCTGCTGCTCGAAAAAAAGGACTTGCGGGGCTGCTCCGACCGGCCGCCGCTGTGGGCAGGACCGCCATTGGAGGACGATTCCTCTCCGCCGGAGGATGTTGCTGCTCTCTCCTTTTGGCGCTGCGCAATCTCAAAGCCCTCGAGGCGGACCTTGCAGGCATCAAGCTCGGTCCGCAGGCTCGCTTCCCGGTCCCTGGACTCCCCAAGTTCCCTGGTGCGGGTCGAGAGAAGGTTCGTCTGCGCCCGGTGCTCCTCCTCGACCGTGGCGAGTACCTTCTTGAGGCGCTCCTTCACGCGCTCGGACGATTTCAGGTTGTTCTGGAGGCCCTGGTTCTGCATGCGGAGCTCCGTGAGCTCGCGGTGGAGATCGCTGTTGGTGTCGGCGTTCGAGGCCGCCGCCGAGAGGTTTCCCAGGGAGGCCACGTGGGGGATGACGGGCGGCGCCTGGACCTGAACGCTGGCAGCGGCATTGAGATTCCTCGTGGCGGCTTCCAGAAAGGCATTTCCACCAAAGCCGCTGTTTCCAGCTGCCTCCGAAGGGGTGGGCGCTGCGCTGGCCGCAAAGGGATCGCTGTAGGGATTCTGGTACATGTCCTGGACGTCCTTGTCGTGCTGGATTCTCAGCTTCGACTGTAGCTCGTCGTTTCTCGATTCCAGAAGGGACACCTGGTCCGTGAGTTGGAGGACCCGATCCTCGAGGAGCTTTTGCTGCTCTGCGCTTAACAACTTAGACGACGAGGAGGACGAATGGTCCGAGGATTCGACGTTGATGTGTTGGTTGTGGTTGCTGGCATCGTGGTCGCAGTGCGAGTCCGCGCTGCGGAAGCGCTCGAGGTCGGAATACATCTCGCGGCTCGAGTGCGAGGATGCACCATCGGTTTCCTCGTCGTCGCCCTGCTGCACCTCGATGGCCGTCTGCGACTCGGAAGCGGCGAGGACCTGGAACAGTTGGTCGCCCCCCGCCTGTCCGCCCTGGGCATCGCCTTCGTCTTCGTTTCTCGGGGTCTGTATCGTGCTCTTTTGCAGCAAATCAAAGGTCTGCATCATTCGGTCCTGGTGGGGCTCGTCGATGCTGCTGGCCTGGAGCAGATCGAACTTGGCCATCATTTGATTCAGGGCCTTGGGGGTCTGGTCCGCAGAACTTTTTTCAGCGGTAGCTGCTGCTCCACCAGCAGCCGCACCGGCGAGTTCCTTTTCGTCCTCCGTCGTATAGGACTCAATGGAGAGGCTTCCGATGGTGTGGCAGTCGTCGATGCTGAAATTGTTGCTGCTTCCGGCCGAGGGGACGGGGCAGAGGTCGGTAGCGACATCCTTGTTGCTTGTGCTTTCGCCCTCTGCTTTGTCCCGAGACGGACCGGCGGTGCTGCTCGCACTCGTATCAATCGTCAGGTTTTGATTCGTCTGGACGCTCGGGAGAGGCTGTGCCTGTGGGGCAACCGCGAGCTTGGTGGGACTCGCAGGGAGCAGGGCATTCTCGTCGTTGCTCGAGCTCGTGTCCGTGTGCGTTGCCATGGTGCGGGAAGTCTACAGGAATGGAATACAGTGACGGAACAGAACAGAACAGAACCGAACCGAACGAACCGTTCCAAAGCTTGCTTGCCGTCTTGTCGCTCCCTAAACGTACGGTACGTAGCTACCTAGTGGGCCAACACCAGAAAGCGCGTTGCCAATTATGTTACTGCAGGCAATGCTTCCTGGTTGCGTCTTCGGTAAATCTTTCGTTCTCTTTGTGGTTGTTTGCGTAATAATACTAGATTTTCAGTCAGCCATTTGCTTCCCTCCTTGGTTGTGGCTTTGGCTAATTTTGTTTCTGAGTAGGATGTGTGAAGCGTTGTTCTTTGAGACTGAATCCGCTTTCGGTAATGTAAGTACGCTTTGTACTATCCTTCACGGTGTATCTAAATTCTGTCGTCGCTCATTACGAAGGATTGCCTCTCCTTCACGATACCTCGGGCAGAGGATAGGGGACTGTCACTGAGATGCGATACCAGAAACGGTGATGGAGGCTATTTTGGATGATACAACCGCAGATCGGTTTGATTCACAGCATCCTTGATTCATGCAACCTGCCTGCGTGCCAGCCTGCATGTGGTAGGTAGGGAAGGTTCGGGAACGGTGGGGATCGCCGACGCCGTGTTTCTGCGATCGGCCCGGTTGTCTCTCTCGTTGTGCCGGCCACCTCACGCTCGCCAAATGGTGGCGAGGGACTGGTGCGGGGGTTCATTTTTTTGTCACGGCGCTGTTTGGCCTATTGGGTCGAATGAGTCGAGTCCAGACCCTGGGGCCGAGATTAGAGAACCGCGTTTCTCATTGGTACGAGTACTTTTGCATACGCTCATACCGTAGGAATCAATAAGAATCGAAATGTGCCGGTACCTGGTACGGTAGTTTTTCTTGTAGTCTCGCAAATAATTCTTCAACAGAGAAAAAATATTTTAAATACTTTCTACTTCCTTCTAATTATATTCTTTGAACCCAAAAACCAATGACCTTATTTAAATGCCCTTTTATATTTTCATTAAGTAAAAACATTATATAATGATCAATGGGTTTTTCCTCTGACGTTTCAAGCGTCGGTTGTCCCGAAGAGATATGGTCATTCTCTTTGACAGCATTGATATTTTATACAGTATTTATACAGTATATAATTTCATCCGTTCACTTCTCTGCTCATTTGATTAACGGTAGTGTAGGCTATTAAGAAATATTTGCGATTTGTGGGACACGACATTTCTCGCACAACGGCCCAATATCACACAGTCAGAGCGAAAAATATCAGGGCGTTCGATTGGGAAGCCTAAAATAATAGTAATATTAATACAACATAAAATTTATCGCTTGTACGAGTATCGATTACGAACTACTATTCTTTTTTTATATGTCCTGCTTTCCTCAAACGGTTTGTTCAGAGGGAACTTTCATTTAGAACAACTGTTGCCTTTATCGACGTCCTGAAACAACAAAAACAGTATACCCCTGAGATCACGAACGTACCTCTCCTGAACATACATCAGCTTCCATTGTTTTTTGTGCTCCTAATTTCTGGATTGGCATAGGAAATCACCATGATGAGCCCAGCTCTCAACCTTAATGACTTTCGGAATCTATCTCTTACTATTTGTCAAGGCTCAGGAACCATTAGCCGGCTGTATAAGTCTTCTCCTCTCCATCAAAACAAGACACAGGTTACAGATTGTCCCACCTCGCCACCCGACGAAAGCAGAGCACTTGCAACTGCAAAAGCCCCCACTGTCTTGTACGAAGAATGCGAAGGACACCAGCGGCAACAAAGAAGTAGCGCGATGAAAGTGTTGACTGGGAATAACAGCAACAAAAGAAAACGGAGATTTAGAAGCGTTCGGTTTGCAACATCGTCCGCTTTTGATCGAAAAGAAGTAGAGCACCAAAAGAAGAGAAAAGAAAGAGTGAATAGGAAGGAGTTCGATTCGTCGGATTCGATTCTTTGGTGGACACCTGAGGAACTCAGAGACATTCAACAATCGTGTAAGTCGACGGTAGATCGTCTTGAGTCGGGTTTGCGATTAGAATCCGTTTCATTGCCCTCGTCGCCGAATCAGGACAATGACTTGAGTTCGCTCGAGCACTATTTGTCTCGAAATCGAAAGAGGCGCAAAGTTGTCCGATACCAGATGAATGAGACCATACGAGCGATTGCAGAATTCGAAAGTGCAACGAAAATGAAAACTCCACCCGAAATGTTTTCCCAACTTTTACAGGTATACAGCAAACCACCGGTAGCAGCGGCAATCAAAAGAGCATTGCGATCTGCTTCGCCTTGTGCATCATTGCACAACTCGAGCTGAACCACAAAATATTAGTTCCTTCCCTACGACGTGGTGTCTCCGGGATAAGGATCGCAATAGATTTGTTTTCACCCTAACATTGGCGCGATTCATAGATTGTCTTTTTCATTCATTGCTAGTTGAAGAGCATCGTGTTTCCGTAGGGTCAGTGAGTGATTGTCTAATGCCACTTGTGGCAAACTACATGAAATCGACGACTTGGATAGCTAGTAGTGGCAATCTATCATTACGCAATCAGAAAAGAATGACTGGTATTCTCAAGTAAACAACACAGATAATAATTTTCTGCAATGCTCTAGCTAGTATACACCAGTCAACACGTGTTGTGACTTCAGGAGCTACATTATTTTGAGAAAGGACAAGGATCATAATAGTATTAGTATTAGATGACACCATTACTGCTACTAGTAGTATCATCACTAGTAGTACTGCTTTGCATCTTCATTTGATACTCATCATGAACTAACAGTAGAAAAGTAGCTAGTACTACAAGAAATATTATAGTTGCAGTAGTAGTAGAAGTAGTAGTAGTAGTAGTAGTAGTAGTAGTTGTAGTAGCAGCAGCAGCAGCAGCAGCAGCAGCAGGAAAACCAAGAACACTGCTACCACATTGTTGTACAAAATAGTAGTAGTAGTAATACTTCTCCAGTGTGACCAGTAGTAGTACTAATAGTACTGACAATGCTAGTAAAATCTCATGTCTTCTTGAACAATATGGTGAACAATATGGTGAACAATATGGCATTGTTCTTGTAATCCAAATGGTTTGGTAGCACTAGCTACTAGTAGTACTAATGCAGAGGAAGATGATATAGAAGGTATACCCAGAAGATTTTTAAAAAAATATTGTTGTGTTTAACCTTGTGAACTACTACTGAAAGACGCGCTATGTGGGCCAGAACCATAACTTCTGGGGAGAAGAATGCTCCTTGCTGCTCCAAATAGGGGCCATGCCTCCCTCCAAAGAGTGGGTGTGGAGGCATGAGGACCAGGATAAATACAAAGAATTGAGTCAGTGTGGTTTGGAGGGTCTGCTTGGATAAGGCAGCAGCAGGAGGAAAAAGAAGTATTTGATGCTGTGAGTTATTTGTGACATTTCTTTTTTGGAGTGTACATCAAAGACCAGCAGCTCTTCTTCTTGTACAACCCTTTACAGTGGTTGTTTACTATGAGGTGAGTTTAACAAAGGCAGAGTTGGTAGACACTGTATGGATGCTTGCTTGAATAGTTTTCTCATGTAATATGTGAGGAAAGAATTTCATGCTTCAGACAGAAATTTTTGAGAATCTTTTGGGACTAAATAAGCATGAGAAGGATGACACATCTGGTGTGGTTCTTTTAGGGCCAAGAGATTGTGGACATTTGTCATCATTGTAATTCCAGTGCTTGTTTCTGAGTGAGAGTGTGTGCATTAAGATCTCTGTTCCCAGAACAACAAGAAGATATAAGAAGTAAGAATTCCACAAGCTTACCCCCCAGCACAGTTGGGGAGGAGTAAGAGCTGGAGTGGTGCTAAAGATCACAGTCAGTGATCCACTGAAGTGAAAGATGACCAGCAAATAAATGGTGCCATCCAATCTCACTCTGGAAATGAATAGCTGGTTACAAAAGATACACCCAGAAGATACTAGTATGAAGAAGTTATTACTACTAGATTACTACTAGTTTGTAGCATAACACATTCAAACAGTATTAAACAACGAGATCAACATGATAAAAAAGAATCATTCAAATCACCCTAACATTGAGCTTATTTCAATAGTAAGCATGCTACAATGATACATGAAGTGGACTGGAGGAAGAATTACTTAAGAGCACACACCAGCATACTGCAGATCAAGCCAGTTGCATGATACTTATGTGGGTTTCATCCTATTTCTAGTAGTACTACTCCCACTATTTTTCAATTCATGAAACTGCTATTGCTTCAAGTTTCACTAGTAAGTAGCACTACTGCTAATTATTTTTAATTGTAATTGCTGATATACTTTCAAAACCGTTAGAATTAAAAAGAAATATTCTTGTTGATACCAATCCAAATTGACTGTGCTGCATCATGGACTACTACTAGTATGTTTGGCTTTGTGTTATTTTGTTTCTAATCTTCAAGACTCTGCTACTTCTTCTCTCAATGATTCCTTCATAAAACTACTTTCAGGAACTCAAACAGCAGAAGGTACAAAAAATTTATTCTTCAAACATAATGCACAATGTTTCACAGGATATCATACTTCAGACTACTAGTAGAGAGGAAGTGAACTTAGTTTTATTAAAGCAGAATGAGCACCAGCATCGTATTGTTGCTGGTAGTGCAAAGTCAGCAAGAACGCTTACAGTCCAAGTATCAGTGGATCATTATGAATCAATGTCGATCCGAATGAATGTCTTTCTGCTCGTTAAGAATGTTTGAGAAAGGCTTAACAACAATAAACGGGACTAGTGGCGACCTCAATGATCTTCTAACAGACTTTTTTCATATTTTGTGCAAAATATCTTCTAGGTTTTGTTTATGTGTGTATCTGGGGTATTCGCTTCGAATTTTGCTTCTAGCTGCCCTACGTGGTCGTGGTTCTATTTGTAGTGGCAGAATTTGATGGCGGTCTGCCTATATATCTGGCGCCGCACATCTCTAAAGTTGTTTGTCTATTTCTTGGAGTCGAGTGTATCCTTTACGGCCTTCGACGCACGGTTTTGCAAGGCTTTCATCTCTTCCGATTCGAGCCCGGCCTTGATTGCATCAATAGCACTGGTTGATACGTTCTTTACTTCATCGGATTCGAGAAGCGCTTTGAGTGCACCGAAGGAACGTTTTGGCAAAGTCTTGAAATCTTGACTTTCAACAGAGTTCATGACATTCTGTTTCAATTTTTCCACCATGATCGCAGGGGAATCCTTCGCCTCGGATTTGATCTCTCCTGCTTTATCTTTAATGGCTAGCAAAATCTTTGCCGATACATTTGAGAGGTCTTTTTCGTTTTCGAGTTCCTGCTTGGCGAAAACAATTGCAGAGTTGGCTCGGTCCATGACTTCCCTGGTAGCCTGACCCATGACTTGTTTTGCCTTATCTCCCTTCTCACCTTGAAGCATCTGAGATCCAGCGTAGCCAAGAGCAGCTCCAACTACCAAGGGGGATCCAACAACCGTCCCCAACACGGAACCAGCAACGGCAGTTTTGATGATTTCATCCTTCGCCTCTTCCGACAACGAGTCTCCTCCCTTCTCTTCAATCGTGGAGTGAATCATTCGAGTCAAAGAATTCCACGAGTCTTCTTCGTTGGTACTATCAACGGTTGCAGCTTTGAGTCCGTCTTCGATATGAAAGGATGGAGACGACTTCGGCGTGTTCAATGGATTAAATGAGCTCACCGAAGAGGGGAAAACGGCCAACATGACCAAGAAGTTGCGGAAGGAAATGCGAGTGATCATTTTGAAGGTAGATTTATTTGAGAGAGGTCGAATTGATTATATATGAATGTTGAATCTATAGAATTTGTGATGGTGAGAACCATTGATCCTTTTGATCCAATTTTACGGTGAATGGCACGTATCAATGTCTTTGCTTCAGCTATCGACAACAAAAAAGAAAAAGTATCTTCCGCGTAAAAATTCAAATCTCTACCCATCGCTCATTGTTGCATGAAGTCGCGTTTATTGGCTGATTTCAATCGTGACAGAAAACGGTCGATGCTGTTATCGAGCGATCCCGACAAACGAACATGATGCACAGGAACGGACTAAAAAATAGTCGCACATTGGCTTAATTTTGTTTATTTCGAACACTAACCTTAATAAGCAATCTAAGTCGTACCTGTATTCTATTTCAACGACATGGTATGTGGTAAAACCTCTAAAGATTGGGCTACGGTAATTACTTTCAATTTCAGGCTTCCATCAACAATTATGTTACCTCGTTGTACTGTACGGAAACCATTCCTATCAGGTTTTGACTGATTCACGAACTAAGCTTTCCTAACACTAGGGCATGCTGGAGATCGGAAATACTATGTACTTTTCTAGTAAAAATTTAAGAAAGTCAATGTTGGGATTCTAAACGAATGCTTGAATTTAGATACTAGGAGCTGCTAATTCTCTTGCGAAAAAAGAAAGCGCTTGTGGTAGTTTGAAACACTTTCAATGAAATTTTCATTGTTCTCGATGTTGCTGTGTTCTCGTTTGTAGCGACCGATCATAACCTGATTAGATTTCCTTGAGTGATCTGGTCGCGCGGTCTTTGACGGCCTTCAGCTCGTCCGATTCCAAACCGTCCTTGATCGATTTTACGACACTCTCCTTGGCCCGCTTCACTTCGTCGGAGCCCAAAAAGGCCTGGACAGCCTTGAAAGTTCGGTTGGGCATTTTCTTGAAATCCTCGCTTGCGATAATCTTCTTTCCTTCCTCGACTAAGTGCGTGGGGGCGTTGGTGATGTCTCTCGTAACTTGGTGGGCCTGTGTCTGAGCAACTTTTCCGACTTCCATGGCCTTGTTTTGGGCCTCGTGCTGTAGGTGCTGCATGATGCGGGCGGATGCCTTGGAGATGTCTCCCTCTTCCTGATCGAGCTGTGTTTGCGTAAATGTGACGGCGCTTAGGAAGGCATCCTTGCTTACGCGGGCGAGGTCTTCTCCACGCTTTCCGCTGAGGACGTGCGTCGAGGCATATCCGAGAGCGGCACCCATCAGCAACGGCGAGTTGATGGCGGCCGTTCCGAGAACAGCGGATCCTGCCAAGACGGTTCCGACAATTTCTCCCTTCGCAGCGGCTGACAACGGTGCGCCGATCTTTGATTCAGCCTTTTCAATTTGGGATGATATGTTTTCGGAAATACTCTCCCAGTTGGGTCCGTTTTGATCGTCTTGATTCGCGACGGGCTCGGCCTCGCCAAAAGAGATCGAAGATGGAGCTCCCGCAGCTGCCGATGTCGATTCGAGAGCAGCCTTTAGGGCTGCCTCGTATTGATCGATGGCCTGTTCCTGTTCCTCAACTTGCTCGGCGAAGGTAGCCGAAGCAGTAGAGGATTCTGCCTCGGGTGCATCTGGGGCCGCAGTGGAAGAAGCTTGTTCGAAAGCAGCCTTGAGTGCAGCCTCGTATTGCGACATGGCAATATCGGCATTGTTGTCCAGGGCATTGCTCTGTGTTACCGGAGTTACTTTTGGGACTCCCGGGGTGTAGGCGTTACAGTTTGATGCAAAAAGAGCGGTGGCTGCCAAGCAGGTGTGGAGAGAGATGGCGGAGAATTTCATGGTTGCATATGCTTTTTCAATGCGAAGTCAAGTCTTTTTTCGTTGGGATTGCCCGGAATTATTGTGTACCGTTCATTGGTATCTTGATCTGAGATCTCAAAAAGTTCTTTTTCGCGTAACCTTTTAGAAATCTCATGACTACGAGGAACGGTAGATGGGGTTTTGCATTCCTGACAAAACCGATTTCTCGTGGAAAGTTTTGGCTCGCCAAGTGCGTTGTTCGCGTCAGACGAGTCAAGCTCGTGTTTACATAGGATATTTTGACTAGCCGTTACTTTCGCTAGCGCAAGACGAACTACTTCTAATAAAATAGTTCAAACTTAATCCAATGAGTCAATTATTGATTCGTCTTCGTTCCAAGAGACAAATCCATCCGTTGAGGAGGAGTTGATTTCTACTGTATTGTTTAGGTAACGTACGTACCGGGTACGGTATTTGATTTTGAGGGAAATACAGTAATGACTCGAAATTTTGTTCGAAACGATCAGCTGTCGTAGCAAGCCTACCGCATTATTTTATGTTCGCAACGAAAACATGAAGGGGTCGACCAACGTTGTCAAGTGACAAAACCGAAGCAGACGCCAGACACGGGACAGACATTGCAAGGCGAGCTCTCTAATAGCAGGAATCGATTAGAAGAAAGCGATTTTCGCCTTACAATAACAAAACTACGACTAGAGTCAAGCAGAATATGAACACGAAAGTTAGCGCAAGACACAATGCCTTGAAGTCGTCTTCTACATCGAAAAACACCGGCAACACGTTACTACCATCGAGCACGATAAGAGGAAAGAAACAACATGGAGGCGGAAAGGGGAAAAAGAAAACCAATATGGTGCTTCTAGTGGCCGGGGTCTTCGTTTTGATTTGGGTCGGGGCAATTTTCTCAATGGGGTTTTCTCACCATCAAAACGCAAAGCACAATGAACACCACCTGGCGGCTGATTACGATTTGTCGAATGTTAGAAAGCCTCGACACCTCACAAACGACCAAAAACGCCAACAATTCGAATCAATGAAGACACACAAAACCGGGACGAAAAAGCACGGCAATGGCAGTACTATCAAGAATCCGTACGAAGGATGGCAGCCCGTCATCGATCCCAACCAAGACATGGGAAACAAGAAATGCGATAGTTGGAGAACTTGTTTCATCAAAGACCATTCGTGCCCCGCCAAGTGTCGGGATTCTAAATCGGATATGGGAGAGGCCCCACCGCGTCCCGGGTTCACACCTGATCCCTATGGTGATGCCGAAGACAACAATGAAAAGGCCCAGGCCGTGGAATGGATCCCCGACGTGACGGTTCTCCATAGAATGCTTCAGGCGGGTAAAGATGAGCACGGAAATCCCTGGCCGCCGCCGCTGGTTACCGATACCAATAGGGAGCTGTGCGAACAGATTGGAGTCTTTGGCGGTCAGAACGATGATAACCGTGTCGCCCTTAACGCCATCCCCATGCGGGGGAAGGACTTGTTGGGCAAAGGCATCGACTATTCTAGTACCAGGATGAAGCGAGCTCCCCGAGTCTTGTGTATGGTGTACACAATGGAAAACAATCACCACACGAACATTCGGGCGATCCGGGAAACCTGGGGGCCTGGGTGCGATGGTTTTCTGGCATTTTCAACTCGAGACGATCCGCGGTTGCCGGCAATCTCCCTCCCCCACGATGGAGAAGAAGCATACGGCAATATGGTGAGTACGGGTGTTATCGATGATGTATTTTCAGATTAATTGTTGTGTGACCTCGTACAAACTTATGTTTTCCGTTGGTCTTACTCAAAATTATTTCTTGTGGCATTTTATCTCTCTTTCTCGACTTGGTCGCTTGGGAAATTATTTCATGTAATGCCATGATTTTTTTATGTGTGGTACGCTGCAGTGGCAGAAGGTCCGATCGATTTGGAGATTTGTCGGTACCCACTACCTGGAAGACTTCGATTTCTTCTTCCAGGGGGGAGAAGATTTGTACGTCCTGCCGCAAAACTTGCGATCGTATTTAGCCGACGCTATTGATGATCCTAACACCCAAGACTTCTTCGGCGGACGACGGTTCCAGCAAGGTAGCCAGAATATCTTCTTCAATTCAGGCGGTGCTGGCTACGCATTGTCTCGCGCTACGCTGCGAAAGCTGATCGACACGGGCCTCGATCACCCTGGATGCTTCCCCGACAAAAAGTCTTCGATGGAAGATGTTTTTATCGCACGCTGCCTGAAGGACGTCTTTGAAATCGGTCTGGTTGACACGCGCGACGAGAAGGGGCGCGAACGGTTTCATCCTTTTTCGCCAGGGTCCCACTATACCTGGGAGCCACCAACCAACGGAAAAAGAGACTGGTACGAAGCCTACAACAGGCTGTGGCCGCCAAAGCTCAAGGAGGAATGTTGCGCCCCCGACAGCGTCTCCTTTCACTACATGAAAAAGCCGGCCATGGTGCGGCACGTTCACGCCCTGCTATATAATTGTGATTAAAACCAAAAAATCAAAACGCATCAAGGCTGTCGATAATGAATGCAAGAAGACAGTAATGGTCGTAGCTAGAATGATTAAGTTGTTCAACAATTTGTTTGCATTGCAGATTGCATTGTGTTGCCATGTTTCTTTTCAAAAACGCGATTGTACACATACTTGGTGTCAGTACTTTAGGAACACAAAATTTGACATGCTGCACAATTTCCTCTGGCTTGCAATACCTCAAAATCATGTCCACTTTGCTAGTGGTGGAATATGCCATTCAATCACGTCGCTAATTGGTGCGACTATTATCAGTTTTATACATTTGACATCATTACTGATCTTTGATGTGATTCACTAATTTACTATTTTAGATCAAATGATTCAACATGTGATGCTGATTTATTTCCGAGTAGAAAGCAATCAGCTATACTTTCTGAAAGTCACTACTCGTAGTACAATGATGCCCCCTAACTACAACTTGGGAATAGTGTTTGGATGTGGCATTTATTTCACATGAATATCACTGTAATGAAAACCAAACTACTACTATGTTTGTCAGCACAGTTATGGTGTCTGTCGTGAGGCGTATTTCAAAATTATTCTTCCTGTTTGGTGCGAGCAGTTGATGAATACATCGTCATCGTTCATTACAACGTTTACAGTGAGTAGCTATGACAAAGGAAAGAATGAATTGCATGAGTCTCGTCGGGCAGACCAATAGCACCCCTGTTGGTTCGTCCAAAAGCCTTTGTCTCGTGCCTGAACATCTTTGTAGCACGAGTTTCCTTTTTCCTCATCTACTACGAATATTTTACAGAAAACAAATCAAGGGCAGCAGCTACTTTTTGAGGTTTTCTATTATTCAGTTACACGCAGTTAAATGAAGGAATTGCTTTGAGCTTCCTTCTGGAAACGAAGCAAATCCGATCTGTTGGTTGGGATGTATATGTACCTTGGGCACACACGCAGGCATGAGCATCATGTCGGCATCAAACAAGAGTTCCAAGAACCACAAGCGGTGCACGCATTTAAGCCTTGTCGTCCTTGTCGCTCGAAGTGTCGTCCTTGTCGCTCGTAGCCGGAGCGTCCTCGGCCCCGGCTTCGGGAAGCTCGGCCTCCGGAAGCTCGACGAACTCGTCCTCGATGACTTCCTCAACCGCAACCGCGGCGCCCGCAGCGTTAACGGCCCCCGCGAGCACACTGGGGCTCATGGTCTCATCGTTGTCTCCGGCGACTGCATCGGGATTGGTGGTGCCCGCAAAAGGCCCTGTACCCGCAGCAGTGCCCCTCAGGGTACCCGCCGCAGTGCCCCCCGCGGTAGCCCCGCCGGTGGGTGCGGAAGTTCTTGGAGGAAACGTACCCCCCCACCAGCTTGTGGGTACGGGCGTGTTCGCACCGAACGGGTTTGCGGTGGCGTCGGGGGGTGTGGTTGCTTCGCCTTCGGCTCCGGCAACCGGCGGTGAGGTAGCGTCGGCTAAGGCATTTGGGGCGTCGGTGGCTTCGGCTCCGGCACCAGGGTTTGTTGTAGCATCTCCAGCATTACCAGTAGCCCCATCGGTAGCCCCATCGGTAGCCCCATCGGTAGCCCCATCGGTAGGGGCGGGCGTATTCCACCACCATGGGTCGGTTGGAGCCTGGGTGTTTTGGTTCTGCCACCAGTTGGTCGGCCCGGGTGTGGCCTGCGCTGGTAGGACCTCGTCTACCACCTCGTCGACGACCTCGTCTATCACCTCGTTGGTCACCTCGGTTTCTTCGTTGGTCAAGACAATTGCCTCCGACTCGGATTCTGAATCACCTTCAGGGGGCGAGGCGGTCTCGTAGACATCTTCGTTGTCGACGATGGTACTCTCGAGGACAATATCCTCATCGATTTCGATATCAGATTCCTCGGTGTCCACTGCGATGTTCGTGACGGTTTCCTCGGCAGCGTTGGCCTCCGCAAAGGAGGATTCCTTCGTTGCCTTTTTGCGGGCCTGTACCTGCTTCCCGTACACGATGCCGAGGGCGAGGATGATGGTGAGCAAGGAAAACACAGTAACCATGAGATAGATCCATCGCTTCTTGGTCGCTGCCTTGGCGGACTTTTTGTCCCCGTCCTCGTTGAAGGTGTACACAACGTGCTGGGCCTCTACGGATTGGTCATCGGCGATATAGTTATTAGAGTACGAGTTGTTAGCGATGTCCCCGTACATCTCGTCGAGGTTGCCGTCTTCCGGGAGTGGCGGGGGAGGTGGGGGGATGCTTTGGGAGCGCTCGGGATGTTTGCCCATGGTGGAGTTGATGTATTGTTACGGTTATGTTGCTTTTGGATGCAAACTCCCAAGAGGAATAGAGTGAGGGCAGTGGGGCCGAGATGTCGACAAGAAGATACGAAGTTTTTGTTCGTTGCTAGTGGTCTTCCGTGACGGACGAAAACCAAGCCAAGAACTAGAACTCCCGCCCAAAATTTAATATTCTCAGATACCTATACTGATGCATGTCAATCGGTATGTAGCAGCCAATGGCGTAAGAATCGTGCCGATTTTCGGCGAACTGGGTGATCGTGCCAAAATAATACCCGACCAGTGAAAAACCGTAGAAAATGTACGGGGTTTCCTGGCTCCGGATGGTTCATTCCTGGTTCCATTGGTATTCCGCGAGCAGGATGTGCTTCAAAAACACTTATGCTGGGACGAATTTTTCCGTTCTGTCATGGCTGATTCCGTTCAAAATATACAATGATTCGTATGACCTAAGTTCGTAAAATTGTGGGCGCTACAAATTAATGTTTGGTATGGTACGAAAGGCAAACTAATATGGGGTTGCACATTGAAAGTATCGTACGCACGGGTTTAGTAGGTAGCCTGTGATCACCTTGATTTTCTAGCTAGTTATGAGTCAGGATTTTGTGAGCTGTTTTTAGTAATCAGCAGCAAGAAGCTTTGCTTTGCTTCTTGCTACTGCTAGCAAAAGACTAATTAGAGTCCAAGAATCCATCAGTCAGAAAGGGATTTCTTCCTCTTACTGTACATATGCATGATAGTAGTTAGGTTTTTTTTTCAAGAAGGGAACCTTTTCAAGCTTTTAGATTTCTCCCCTCTGCACAGCACCACTGCCCAGTCATTGCTGCCAAGACAAATCACGACAAAACATTGAAACAAGCCAAGAAGTAGCAATTGTCCCAAGAAATATTAATACAAGACAAGTTGTTAAAATCCAAAAAATTCAAATCATCCCAAGTACAATGAATTGTTGCAAGCCAAGCAAGCTAAATTTCCAAGCCAAAAAATTGTCACATTCTTGTCCCTTGCAGGCTCCTCTGCCACTCGCCCAGCAGTCTCCTCCAGGCCTCCCCTAGCATTTTGATGGGTGGACAAGCAAGCAGGTGGAATAGGTTTGAACCTTTTGTATCATGACACCCCAGTTGACAGCATCAAAAATGACCACAAGAATGTCTCCTGAGTAGCAAGCAAACATCTCTTACTACATTTTGCAAGTGGTTATGCGCCCTACACCTATTTCAGCACAGTAGAGCTGGTAGTATGCTGCACTGTATTACTACATTACATATGATGAGTACAACATACTACTTTTCTTGTCACTAGCAACATTTTAGTTGGACAAACAAGGTGCCATAGTAGGAATTTAACAAGATAGATATTTTTAATGTACTAGTAGTACTAGTAGTACTATCAGTAGCAGTACTAGTAGTAGTACCACAAATGAAGAGGTCAATACATCCTTTCTTTTTTGTGTAGTTTGGATGACAAAATTCTTAATTTGACCAAAGTACATGTAATCTTGTGCACTTTTGGAGTTTTTTTTACAAGAAAAATGTCTGTGCAGGAAAATGACCTACAAAAATCCTTCTGATACACGGGAGAGAAATTGATGGAGTGGAGATGACAAGCGTTTTATTTATTTTTGATATGATGCAAATATCCCTAACCTTGTAAGAGGTAAGTATAGGCAATTATTTTTATTCAAATTGGTCAAATAGAGGCTTTTGCTAAAATTCTGGTGACAAGGACAACAAAACTTTCTGAGCGTGGATTCCCCTAAATTCCATGATGTATATTTTAAAATTGAGTCACAAGAAGAGATTAATTTTTTAAATTGACACTTATTTGAAAAATTAACCTTGCTTGATGGAAAGAGAGGTCCAGAACACCCTCTTGGACATTAACTCAACTTCATTAGATCCAACCTAATACACCCTTGGAAAAGACCCTTAACCTCTGTAACACACATGGTCTGTATGGACAGTGTATTACTTCTTGGATCCAGAAGCTACGGAGCAATCAACCAAGTGCTTTACTACTAGAAGAAAAAGGATTGTTGTAACAACAGTACTGCGCTTTGTCACTGGATTGGCAAAACCCAGCATCAGCAACAACACCAACAGTATCCCCATAACACTAGATTCTTATTTCAAGTTGATACTCTGGCATCAGACTCATTACAATCCAGCTACTACACCAGCAGAAATGCTGAAAAAAAGGACAAGCAGTAGTGCAAGCAGCAACACAACCATATCAACCTATTCAATATACCAGCCAGCACATTGAGGGCCTCTTAAATACATTGAATTTTCAGGGATCTGCAAGTTTCATATTGATCCACTGTGTGGTGGTTTACAACAAGATTGTTCTACCAACAGCTGGTGTGCTGTTTGTATCATAATGAAAACAGCAGCAGCAGCAATTGAACCAGCTGCTGCAATTTGAACAGCAGGAACCACAAACATAGCACTACCAGCCATTGGATTCAGTTGAAATGGATGTGCTTTTCCTCCCTATCCAAGGACTCTATTTGCTACAAATTTCCTATTTACCCCAAAGGAACAGGGGATACGACCTTGCTCTGTGAAAGAGGCAATGACAATTGCTAAAGTTTCATCTGAGAAAGTCAGTGGTAACACAACAAAGAGTCCAAAGGTGCTAATCTAGAACCAAGGCTTGTCCTCGTGGTGGTGGTGGTGGAGGAGGAGGAGGAGGAGGGACAGTATCACCAACGCAGATCTCAAATACTATCACCGAGAGCACATTTGAGACTGTTCTCATTCCTCCTCTTTCTGATATCACAAATACTACTACTAGTAGTAGCTCCTCCAAGAAGAAAAGACCCAGCCCTGCTGATAGCAACAAGGACAAGGAAGACAAGGATACAACAGATACTACAGCCAAACAGTACCATCATACAAAGACAAAAACAAAGAGACTGGAAACTGAGTTGGAACAAAAGGCCTACAAAGCAGTAATCACCAAGGTAAAATACCAACGTTTGAATTTTCCTGAAAATATGCATACATCTGTTGCAAAAATTGTCCACCAAGAAGTGAATACCCTTTGCAAGTCAAATCTAAAGGCAGATACATGTAAGGTTGAGTATTAAAGATAGTGCTCCTTGCCTAGGCCCCGCCACTATTCTCCTTCCTCAAGTGATCAAGCAGTTTCTTGTTATCAATGCAATGATCTCATACCAATCTCGCTTGCAAAGAGATGAATGTGAAACCTAAAGGACCAGAGCTGGTCCAAATGCTAAAAGTGTGCCTTGAAGGAGGACCAACAGTACAAAGAGACAAGGGACAAGGAGGAACTGCTGTTCAAAATGCTCCACAAACAAGTTGTGGCAAAGGACCTTAAAGTCATCACTGGTAGCACCAAGATCAAAGAATGGATAGCAATTTGTATAACAAGATTAACACTTTCGTCACAAAAAGCGTTCGCGGGGTTTGGTCGCAACCTTGCGCGTGTAGATTTTGTGCGACCACTTAACACGGTGAAGTCATGATTATCAAGCTTACTGACAACCCCCTATTTGTGATTATTTTTAAGTTCTCCCGACCAGGACTCTTAGGTGAAAAAGCAAGATGCGCACATGCAATTAGTATTACTCTCAAATAAACTTTTATTATTCTCGATCAGTGCCAACGATTTGCTAATCTACAGTTCTAGAATTAATTTAATTCCTGTGGCTATTCGTAGCATTTGGACAAGAAATTACATGACGAACCGTGTTACTACTATCTTCAATGAATGATTTTTACGAATACTTTTTATGGAATACTAAACTTCTTCTACGACATCCCCCACCGTTCCTGCAATTAAATTGTCTCTTGTACACGKTTTCARCAGTGTATCGGTTAGGTTTCTGAACCGTTCACAAACATAAATGTCGTCCATCATGGTAACGTCAACCCTTGGTTCTGAGTTTGTTGGTASTATWGCTCTACCATTCTTCCTTCTACATTCTTCCCTGAATCGTTCCCTCATATGTTTCTCGAATTCCTCTCCTGTTTGAGGTTCCTGTCGAAGTTCCTTAATCTCAGCACATATCTTGTTGTACAGTACCTTCCCCTCTCGAGCCCACCCATCTCTCCTACTACCGCTTTTTGCATCACAAAATCTTTTCTGTTCCAACTTAACGGACCCATCTGTCTTTTTCTTAAGAGCAGACTCCCATACATGAAGTTCGTTGTAAAGCATCAGGAGTGCGAATGCCTCATCCTCCACAGTGAAAATTTCACTTAGCAAGCGCTCAGTCCCTTCCGTATTCCCGTTGAAATTGTTATTTCTAGCATTAACGGAGGCCAAAATTCTTGTAACAAAATAATAAAACTCCGGATTGTCCGCAGTACCGTATGCCCTGTAGAGTGGGTGTAAAACCTTCACCTCCTTATCCTTCATGTCCCAATCGGAAACTCTCACTGTTCCTGGGAATCTGTCGGGTACATTTCCATTCTCACTGTCCTCTGCAAGAAAGATAATTAAACGTGTCAATTGTTAGCATTATTTGGGAAGACAGATCATTACAGGACAATTAATTTGTAGTCACGTACCAAGCCATTTTTTTCTGGCATAACTCTGTGAGTTGTGTCGTATTTTGTTGAGCACTTGCGGTAAAAGGGTATTTTCTAAGTACAGACAAAGTTCGTCGTCACCACTGAACCCCTGGCAGCTGCTAACACAACCTTCCTTGATAGCTTGTCGACACACATATTTGTTGATCTTTTCATCCATCAAAAATTTCATGTCCCCAAAGAACTTGGATTCGATGTACCCTTGAAAATTCCTGGTCAGCAATTGCTTGGTCAATTTTGATATTTTCTCACCAGGAACCACCGCAACCACAACTGCATCTTGTGTGGTTCTGGGCACTAAACCATGACCCGTTTTTACCTTTTTKGACTCCCTTGTAATCCTTTCCTTTCCTTTATCAATCAACAACCTTTTCAATTTTGCGTTTTCCCTGATGAGGTCAGCAATTACACCGCTGACACTACTTCCATCGTTGAGGCACATGTCAGTGCTTGAACCTTTTGTTGTTCGACCACCACCAGTCCCATTCTGCCCAATATTGGTGAACTCAGTAGTAGACCTCTTAYGGTTATTTACCTGTTTTGTTTCTACATCCAAACCTCTTTTKTTCWGTGTCATTGACCTGGTTTTTTTACCCTCGGTTCTTGGTTGTTGACTTTTACGGGTGTTCATGTTTACSGAAGCTTTGTTTTTCCAAAATGAGTGCTTTTAATGTGATTTCTGATCATCCATTGTTTTTCTGAGAGCTTTGGTTGGTGGGTTTACCACCAGCATCACCAATCCACCCGTCATGCTCTCTTCTTACACTGTCCTACAGCAAGCCTGCAGTGCCGCGCCAATTTTTTAATACATATTTTGTGGTAAGTAGTTAAACCTTCGTTTTTAATAGTAGCAGTGGTGGTACAGAATTTTCCGTACTAGGAAATCAGTAAACCATTCATTTTTGTTATCCCTACTACTACTAGTACTAGTACCACTTGTTTCACTGCAGCTGGTACAACTACATGCAGTATATTTAGTAGTTTACTAACGGCCAAATTCTTTGTAATGGAACAAATTAAGATCAACAGTAGCTGTTCTTGGGATGGTTGTGAGTACATCCCACCACTTCAATTTGCTGAAGAAATGATTGATCTTTCAGTTTGGGTTGAAAATCGTGGGGTTGGGTTCTACGGAATTCCGGTACATCTCACCATGAGT
>CAACVS010000018.1:75882-138534 GCA_900660405.1 Pseudo-nitzschia multistriata | reverse complement strand
CAGAGGGAGCATCGTATCGTACGTATGCTTCCTTTCCAGTACGTACGTATCATTTCAATACAGTACGTACGTATCCGTTGCAACATTCTGAATGTTTGAAATAAAGTGGCAAACATTAATTTAACTCATGGAATGTTAGTATTTACCAGTATTTTACAGTAGGCCTACATAGATCCTACAAGTACTATCCACATTCTTCATTTGGTAGTAGTGCACTAGCATGATCAAAAACTAAGAAAGAGGAAGAAGAGGACACCTCCCCTGCTAACGTGAAGAACATCAGCAAATCAAAGGAAAAAACACAGAACTCATTTCTACCTAGTAGTACAGAGGTCTACCCTGTTAACATTCTGAATGTTAAATTAATTTTCCCAATGCCTCAATTAAGTACTAGTAATTCCAATTGTTGTTTTACTAGTAGGCATAGTACGCTAGTAGTAGGAGTTAGGAGTACCACACTACATACATACCACCAGCAGATACTGTACAGTTCACTGACCCCAACATACAATATGGTACAGTATTATTTTACTGCTGTTCTGCAGACTGTGTATTATTCTACTACTGTTTTGCAGACTGCAGGTTTATGTAGCTATGTGAATTATGTACTACTAGGTATGAGTCATAAGTTAGTGACAAGAGCTTTAACTTTTTACTTGGCCCTCTGGTGTATCTAGCTTTTGAGGAAAACAGTCCTTGCCAACTAAGATCAGGGTTTTTGACAGGTTTTTTCCAGGTTTAAACAAAGAGAATTAAAGAGAGAATTGCCCAGGCAATATTCTCTTTGTTTGAGTGGGAACTGCTCCCATCATTTCACAATGTAAAAACAAAGAGAATAGTGCCTGGATTATATTCACTCTGAACAAAGAACAAAGAGAAACAATGCAAACATTGTCCAGGCAATATTCTCTGTGTTTCTCCTTAGTATATAAACAATGGGAAACAAAGAGAAACAAGGAAAGGCAATATTCTCTTAATTTCTCTTTGTTACAACAACAAGGAACAATGCAAATATTGTCATTTAAACAAGGAGAAAAAATTCTCTTTGTTCCTTCTTGTTTTGCAGGGCATGCAGGAAACTATTTTATTTTAAAAGATACTTACAGAGGGAGGGCCCTGTAAAGCATTCCTAAATAATGGTACAGTTTGCACCTCTTGGTTTGGATTAAGCGGCTCAATATTTGGGTGGGGTGATTTGAATGCTTCTTTTCTTGTTAGTATTAGTATGTTGATCTTGGTTAATAATATTTGAATGTGATATGCCTTTTAATGTTGTACCAGCAGCAATTAAGAAGGAATAAGCCTTCAAACAGGCCAATTTTTTCATACCAAACTGATAATACCGTCAGTTGGGTTCTACCAGCAGTCATTTAGGTACAAGACTTGCAGCAATATAATGCCAAGATTAAGTAGTATTTTAGGAGGCTGGTATTCTCATTAGTACTAGGGAACCTTTCTTATAATGGTCATTTTCATTTAAAAGAGGTGCTCTGTCTTTAGAGAGTATTTTCATGTGTGAAAATAAAATAATTTTTATTCACCACACGCATGCTCATTTTAAATCTACAGTACTGATTCTACTTGTTGTACACAATCATACACAGTCATTTGTGGAATCCAACAGCCCTGAAACTCCAAAATCTGTTAACTAAATACTGCACCATTAAAAGCGTTTTGAAAAAATAAAAAATAAAATACTGTAGGGCAAACTGCAGTATTATTTTGGAACGGAGGTAGTAAAAAACTAAAAAATCGTGAACACCCTAGGATTTTCATACCCCCGCACGGTACGTACGTACTGTACAGTACGTACGTACCCAGAGCGCTTTTCTTTGGATATGTTGTGCCTTGTGCGTTGTGCGTTAGTTGGCCATGCCAGGGCTCCACAGGTTCTGTGCATTTGGGTTCGTACGGTACAATACTTCGTAGCCGATAGTATGTCATGTACGGTACCGTACACCGTATCTGTACCGTACGGTAAGTCAGCATACGATAAGGCACCGTACGTACCGTTTTATGGATTTATGGATATGATTTTTTGTCGGAAGCATTTTTTCCCGGTCTAGCATGCACAGCGATTTCAGCACACAACAAAAATATTCACACAGCAACAACTCATCATATTCAGCAGAGAATAGGATTTTCCGTAGATGGGTGTCGTAGCGTCAACGAATCAAAAGACAAAGCGCCTTCAAAGCTTTAACGTAACCAACAATCGATAATTTTAATTCCGTAGCCAATAAGTGTAAACGCCAAAGAACAACGACGATGCCGTCTTCTCCGGGAAAATATGCGAACGACAAGGACAACGACATGCCACCCCCACCACACAAACGACAGCGAGTGTCCCCAGAAGCAACAGGCGACGGATCTCCAGATACGGCTTCTTTCTCGCTGTCACCCAGAAACAAAAAGAACTTCACCGCAGGGAATGATTCCACTCATTCTTCTGCGATACCATTTCCGCTTTCTGTTGACGCAGGTCCTATTTTCACGGAGGTCGAAGATCAAGTAGACGGCTATGCCTCAGTCGAATCCGTCTTGGGTGTTCCGGCCTACATTCTCTTTCGTCGTGTGGGGGGAAATGACGATGACATAAAGAGCAACGACACAGGTGTCAAGAACGGGAAGGACCACCGGCCCAGGCGGAGGCGGCCTCTGCTGACGCGGCAAGAGATGGAGCAGTTTTTGCGATTGACCCTTCTGGCACAAGAGATCGATGTCCTGGTGAACTTGTCCGAAACGGTCTTGTCGAGACGGCGATTTGCCCGTCACTTTCGACGCAGCATTCTCATGCAAGAACATCCCGATTCAAAACCACACTCCGGCGACGCCCCATGGAAGAATCCATGGCTCGTCACCCTGGGGCCGATTCTGGATGTTCTGGAACAAAAGCAGTACCGGCCCGATTCGTCGCTGCGGTCCGCGGAAGGAGGCCGGCGGCGAGATCTCCTCCGCGACGGCATCCTACCTGATCCTTACCCGAAACAACAAGGGCGAGACGTGCTCTGTCACGTCCACGAACAAATCACGCGCCTGTGCCACGAGCTCCAGGCCTGCGGGGTTTACGAACTGGAACGGTCCGCGGAACAAAACCGGTCGCTGGTAGCTTCCCTGACAGACATTGTCGGATACGATCACGACCACGGGGGCGAGAACGGGGAACACGAAACCGGTAAGACGTCGGCGGTCAGGATCCTGGCAAAAGAGAAACACGCCCTCTCGAGGCTTCAGGATCACTTGTCGAGGCGGGTACGGTCTTTGCTGGCAGGATTTTGTTTTTCGAGCGGTGCAACTACAAAAGGAAATGACGATGGTGGTAGTCACGAAGACGACAACAACAGCAAACAGATATTGTTCGACGACCGAGCATCGTCGTCCTCTACTGTTATAAGAACTGGGAAAGGGAACGCAAACGGCAACGAGCACGAGCACCATAACGAGGATAACAAGAAACTGGCAGAGAAGAGTACAAACGACAAGAGCAGCGATACGAATATCGTTGATGGCGACAGCGACGACGATGAATCATCTTTGATGTCGCTCGAGGAAGCCATGACACCCCTTGAACTTATTTGCGAGAAGCTCTTTGCGGGAGCTGGTTCTTCGAAGCCGATGGCATCATCACCATTGGAAATAGAGATTACGGAGGACTCCACAAAACGCAGCATGGCCGAAACGAGGTCTGGAATCTCCCAACGTGGCAGTGACGAGCAGCGGAGACAAACCCAACAGCAGCAAGAACAGACAACGAAAATTTCTCGCAACACAAACGAACTCAACTCCTCCAATCCAGATCGTGTTTCGGCGATGGCGACCGCCTCTGTCGAGGCCTCTCAGAGAACCGCTGGAGCAGCGGCCGTCATGATGGCACTTGCCACCGATCCCAAACCGGCGACGGCTTCCCCTTGGCGCGAACCACCAAAGTCGATGCGGAATGAGGCGCTGGGAAGCAGTGGAAATAACAGCAGCGTACCGAGGAATCGTTTCGACGGCACCAACCCAAAAAAGCCTGGGAACGATGATGACGGTTCGTTTGTAGAGGATCCTCCTCCCTCCGATGCGGAAGACTACAAGGAAGTGAAGCATGGAAAGAAGAAAGAGAACAGCGAGAGCCCGAAGAAGAAAGGAGCGACGAAAGGCACGATGGGGATATTCGACGTGGTGGACGTGTTTACACCCTCTTCTCCATCCGAGCAGCAGCCAGAGGAAGAACCAGGACGAGGCGACGACGAAGTGCGGCAAGGTCACGATGGCGGCCCCAGTGATCGTACCGAGGATCACCTTTCCTCCTTGTCGTCTCAATCGCAAACAGCCGCGGAAGCATTGACTCGCATGGTCCAAGGGAATTCGTTCCGTTATCATTAATTTCTTGATTCCAAAAATAGTTATGATTGATGGATTCGTGTCTCGGTTGCATCGTGTCTGCGGCAACCAAAAGCATCAAGGAACGCAGTGAAAATTACGATCAAGGTAACGACCAATCTTACATATCATGATTATTCCACCTCATTAGAATGAAAACATAAATAATCTGTTTGCGTCTTTCGCTCAACTTCTGCTGAACTGGTCAAAACTATTCCGATAGTTTATGCCTCTGCCCTTCTTGCGAGTACGAAATCGTCTTTGAAAAATTGATTCTTTTATGTTAGTCCCCGCTTGAATGTATCATTTTATTACAGTATTAAGATGGAGATCAACATCATTGCATGCGAGAGACTTCATAAAAACTAGCAGTGCGCGAGTGGGACACAGCCACATCTCTGAATACCGCCTTCTCATTTTCTTGTCAAAAGGGTGACACGGAAAAGAGTCTAGGTTATTGTTCGTATTGCTTCTTCACGCTCAAAGCTTAGAGAGACAAAAGAGGCTTGTCGAAGAGAAGGGTTTGGACGGTAGCACCAACGAAAGCGATCATTGCAAGTCGTCCGTGGACAATTTCTTGTTCTTGGCGCCACGCTTGGTCCTCGGGGGACATATCGGTCAAGATCGAAGATCCCCACTCGATGTTTCCGGGAATAGTTTCATCATCGTAGTGCTTGTAGAAGTTGGAGGCTTCGATGATTCCGATGGTGAGAAGGATTTGGATGTTAACGGCCCATCCGACTTGACCAACAGCACCGAAGACATCGGTGCTGGTGTAGGCATCACCAGGGAAGTGGATGCCGGATTGTTGAACAACCATACCTACGATGGCAAGCATACAGATACGTCCGTGCTTGATTTCGGCCCAACGAGCGTATCGCAAGTCGGTCTGGATGTCCGAAAGACGCATAGGGTCGAATCCGAAGTCACCAGGCATGGATCCATCGAGCTTCTCGGGTTTGACCAAGAAAGGGATGGATTTCGAGAATTCTTCGGCATTGAGAGCAACCGATCCAGCCCGTTGGGTCTATTGTTGTTTGATGCGAGGATACATGCGTCGGAATCCAATGAACAGAGTTTTGCGAACATTTGAACAAATCCAACAAGTCAGTGCACGGTACACACGAGCAAAAAAAACGATGATTGTTAAGTTTTGTTTTGTTAATGAGCAAAAGGACGGGAGGAAGAGCTTTGGTTGAGATCACTGTACGCAATACACAATCTAACTTCAAAACTTTGCCGCATCGCCAGGAGACGACTGTCAGTCCTACCGAGAACACCGTTTCATGATCATCTCCGAACCATGACTTCGAAAAAGCTCGATTTCTGACCAGCATCGTTCATTCAACAACGCCGCATACGGGCCATTCCTTACCTGCGAAGCGGGGGCGAAGGCCGAAGCACTTGCGATCAAGAGGGAAAGGATAGCCGATTTCATCATGGTTAATTTGTATGTTTTATTTAGCAATAGTAGCTTCGGGGTGAGGGAGGTCTCCTTATATCAATCGAACAGAAGCAAAACCAACAGAACATGTACGTTGCGGTAGTACTACCGAAACGTTTTTCACACTAATGTATTCTGCGATCCACAGCACCCAGTCTTCAACTTGTAGATTTAGGGGGTCAAATATTTTTTTCATTTTCCCTAAAACTACCCCCACTAGAATACCAAATTTCTCTCTCCAATTTCCAATTTTTTGTCATCCTGTCATCAAATCTTTGACATTCCTATTGGATGTCCGATGCAAGTTCACCTGCTGTCAACTCCGATTTTAATTATTAGTCCGCGCATTACGAACTTGTACGCGTTAAGTCACTATCACCAAGGATTCCTCACCGATTGCTAAAGATCCGGACTTTCGTGCAATTGCGTAGAGGAAAAACAGACGTGTTTTTTGACAAGGATCATCAAGCACACGAAGACACGACCTTCGGGAAAGCAATTCAAAACAATCGAAAAACCAACAAAACGATTATCGCTACTTCACGGCTGTACGGTAAAATTTTAGCACGATTAGTACTAGAACGTATGCCGTTACAAAAGGAATCTTGAAGCATTCTCAATCCAGCACACAGATTCCGCCACAACAACTACATCCAAAGAGAACAAACCAAGTACGGCAACAAGCACACCATGTCCTCGTCGTCCGCCAACGAGAGCGCCTGGGTAAAAAGGCAACGCGATCGTCAAATCGTTGTCCTTGTCGATCCTTACTCGACGGGATGTGTTGTTGCACAGGAATTGCAAAAGCGTGGGTACCTGATCGTTGCCATGTGGACGATTGGGTTCAACGAGGAAATGAAATCCCATGTGCCTGTTTCCTGCGGCAAAATGGAATACTTTGAACAGATCGATCAACTCGAGACCAACGAAGCGACCATGTCGAAACTGCTGGAAGTTGCGAAAGGCCACGAGGTAATTGCGTGTTTGGCCGGTGGTGAAGCGGGAGTTGATTACGCCGATGCCTTTTCGGAATACCTTGCCTCGGTTTCGCCCTCGTCGTCAAAGATATTGACGAATGGGACGTCCATTCCAAATCGTCGGGATAAGTATATACAACAGGAATTATGTAGGAAAATGGGGCTTCGATCTGTTCGACAAGCTGGCTCGGATAAATTCGATGAAAACATTCAGTCCTTTTTAAAGTCTGAACCATTCCCTGTAGTTTTAAAACCTACAGAATCTGCTGGCTCGGATGGTGTAAAGCTATGTTACACTTTTGAGGAAGCTAAAGATCATTTCGAAACACTCATGAATGGGCAATTGGTCAATGGAGGGGATTGCCCAAGTGTTTTGTGCCAAGAATTCTTGAATGGGACCGAGTACGTTGTTGACCACGTTTCGAGGGATGGAGTTCACAAGACTTGCATGATTTGGGTCTATGACAAGCGAGTAGCCAACGGCGCGAACTTTGTTTATTTCGGAATGAAACCAGTCGATCCCAGTACACCATTGGCTAGCATCTTGATCAATTACACGAGAAGAGTCTTGGATGCCCTGGAAATCAAGCACGGGCCCACGCATGGGGAAATTATGATGACCGAGGATGGACCGTGCCTGGTTGAAATGAACTGCCGTGCGCATGGTGGAGATGGAACTTTTGCTCCTCTCGCCAAGGCCTTGACAGGGGCATACAGCCAGGTGGAAATGGCGGCAGATGCTTTCGTCGACCCCTTTGCATTTGCTCAAACCCCCGATCGTCCCTCCTATCCATTCAAGGCGGCTGGACAAGAAGTCATTTTTGTGAGTCGGTCCAAAGGCATTGTCAAATCGACGCCTGGATACAAAATTATCAAAATGATGCCAAGTTTCTTGCACATGGACGGGATGAAAACGGAAGGATCGGTTGTGGATTACACCATTGATCTCGTGACGGGAATTGGGAGTGTTATTTTGATGCACAAAGATCCGGAAGTGGTCAAACGTGATATCGATTTCGTCCGGTATTTAGAAGACATTAATGGATTTTTCGTGTACGAAACAAAGCTAGAAAACCTGGCACGTCCACGCGGAGATGCTATCGTATTTTCAAAGACCAAGACTTCTCCATCGAAACCTCCGCGAGCTCCTCATAGACGCCTCAAATCGACTGATACAAGCCACCATCAACATGTATTCTCTTCTGATGGACCTAATCTGGTGCGTATCATGTCGAACGATCGACCAGAACTGGGTGGCTTCGGTGGTATGCCAATGTTGACAAAGCGCATGACCACGGTTGATTCTTCTCGAGAGGCAGTTGTCCTGATCGACCCTTATTCGACTGGCTGCTGCATCGCCGAGGAAATTATGAAACGCGGATTCAGTGTCATCGCATTGTGGACACGCGGCTTCTCACCGGAGATGAAAACTCACGTTCCGTTGAGTTGCGGAAACATTAAGTATCTCGCTGAAGTCGAAGAAGGCGAAACTCTTGCACAAACTTCGCAAAAAATGTATGAAGCCGCAGGATCTTTGCGTGTTGTTGCATGTCTAGCGGGAGGGGAAGCCGGAGTCGACCTCGCTGATGCACTTTCGGAGCACATCAAAGTGCGTACGAACGGAACTGTCATTCCCAATCGCCGTGATAAAAAGATTCAACAAGAAATCATTCGAAAGCACGGTTTGCGTTCTATCCGACAAGCTGGAGGTAGTGATTTTGGTGAGGTGAAACACTTTCTTGAAACCGAGCCGTATCCAGTTGTGTTGAAGCCGGTCGAATCAGCTGGAAGTGACGGAGTTAAACTATGCCACTCATTTGAAGAAGCGGAGGAGCATTTCCATGTCCTTATGAACAGTCAAATGGTCAACGGAGGAAACTGTCCCTCTGTACTTTGTCAAGAATTTTTACGTGGTAAAGAATACGTTGTAGACCACGTGTCTCGAGATGGAGAACACAAAACTGTCATGGTCTGGGTTTACGACAAACGTCCGTGCCATGGAGCGGAATTTGTTTATTTCGGCTGCGTACCTGTGGATTCTGAGTCTCGTGAAGCCAAAATTGTCATTCCGTACGTCCAGGGGGTTCTCGATGCACTAGAAATCAGGAACGGACCGTCGCATGCCGAGGTAATGATGACACCTGACGGTCCGTGCTTGGTAGAAATGAATTGTCGGGCACATGGCGGTGATGGAAATTGGCGCCCTCTCTGTCGCCACCTCACAGGAGGTTATTCCCAGGTTGAAGCTACAGTTGACGCATTCTTGGACAAACAGCAGTTTTCAGTCCTCCCCTCAAAGCCACCGAGTCCGTTCAAGGCATCAGGCCAAGAAGTAATTCTCGTGTCGTATGGTCGTGGAGTGGTCAAAGCAACCCCCGGATTCGATATCATCAAAGAAATGCCATCTTTTGTCTACCTTGAGACAGGGGTCCGACCAGGGTCGAGAGTAGACTACACAATCGACCTCTTCACGGGCATCGGGAGTGTTATTTTGATGCATAAAGATCCAGCAATATTGGAAGGTGACATCCAACGAATCCGAGACATGGAAAAGAACAATGAGCTATTTACTTTCGAGCAGCAATCGAGATATATGAAATCGCCATCTATTATCGGAATGGATAAACTCGCCTCAGCCTAACCATCCACAAGATTTCAAAGTAGTGTTTTGAAATTCTCATTGCAAAATCTGAACTAACGCGACTGACGATGATTATACTTGATTTTTCTGCAAGAACCCAAATGCGCTCTCAATTTAGACTCTGAAGAATCCTTCATTCTCCCCACCCAAGAGCACTAATAGAAAATAAAATGATTAAATTGACGGGGTAATCATTGAAAAATATTGAATTTATTATGTCTCGAGTTATTTCAAACGTATCCTAGCTCTGCAAAAATACTAGAAATGATGAAGTTCGAGTAAAGCAAGCTGAGAGAAGAAGCGAAGCGATGAAAGAAGTAAAGAAGCATGATTTGGTGAGAGTGACATTTCTTAGTGCTCAATGGTCGAAAAGGAAAATAGAGAAAGGATAAAACAAACAACCAAACAAATAATTCCTGAATCGACTCGTGGTGAACCAGCATAATGAATAGTTCTTACCCATCCGGATCCGTGAGCCGAAGAACATTGTCTTCCGTTCGTTCGGCCAATCCAAGTTCCAAACCTAGAGCTGCCCCATCAATGACATCTTTTACTACCCCAGATCCGTAATGAGACTCCAACCATGTTAAATCGAGTCCATCGATCGTTCGCAACCGTTTCAAAAGAAGATCGGACAAAAAATCTTCGCCATCGCCGTCATCTTCGGCATTTATATTGGTGAAATCATCATTGAGCTGGAAGACCCAGTCAAGATAATCACTCATCTCTCTCGGACGAGCAACTAGTTTCTTCCCGACAAAGCTAGTCGCACCCAGTCCGACAGCGTGCCACTGGCCATCGTATTCCCAATATATTTGATTGTGTCGACTTCGTTTACTCGTAGAAGACGGAATAATCTGTTTGCTGCTATCTTCGTCCCCATCGTAAATAGATTGTTCTTTTTTACTGACGCAATTTGCAGCATACGAACTCACCTCGTAGTGTTCGTAGTTTTTGGCTCTCAGATACCCTGCGGCATATTTGTACATGAAGCCGCACTCTTCTTCTGTAGGTAAGCGAAGGATACGTTTTGCTTTATTTGGATTTTGTTGCCGACCATCAATTGGAACAGCAACGGTAAATTTTCTCGAGGGATCGTCATCATCATCGTCATTGTCGACATCTTTGCCTTCTTGGTCAGATGTTTGTGTCTGCTCCTCTTCCTTTGCCTTGGTCGCCGCATCAGCTCTGGCTCTCGATGCCCACTTTCCAAAGACAGTTCCCTCCTCGATTTGCATGTCATATACCGAAATATGACTTGGCGGTGGCAACGAAGACAATAGGAGTTGACTCTGTTCGAAGTTTTCTGAAGATACCAACTCCATGTTCGCCTCTTCTTCTGCTGTCGTCGCAGACTCAATTTTTTTTGCTTGTACTCCGGCGGTAGCCTCTTGCAAGGTTTCAGCCCATTTTGCCGGTGTGAGTCCTGGGCACCCCGAAATTAAATCAATGGAATAGTTTACGTCATCATAAGCAGTGGTATTGCTTGCGCCATGATCCGCGCCGCCGAAAACAGATGCAATGTCGCAAACGGCTTGAAGGACGTCGGCCCTGCGATGTGTTCTTCCCATAGCAGCCAACAAGTCGTCGTCAAAGCTTTGAACACCCAACGAAATCCGATTGATTCCAAGATCACGCAGCGAAGACAAATAGTTTTGATCAAAGGTTCCGGGGTCCATTTCCATTGTGATTTCCGTCGCTTCGGCAGCCGTACAGGCACCGCCGTTTTGCACGATACGAAACGGAGCATCCGGATTGTCCGATCCGCAGGCGTGATATAATATCTTTTCAATGGAATCAATCGGTGCCAAGCTGGGAGTTCCACCTCCAAAATATATCGACCTCAGTGGTATTTTTTGGCAGAGGATTCCGTCTTGTTCATTGTTGTTGGTTTTGTAGTTCGACTCGGCTGCGATGTGTTTCAGTTCGGCAACGATGGCCGATACATATCGATCATTCATTTTTCGAAATCCTTGTTCTCGTCGATCGAGTTGACCGCCATTTTTATTGTTATCAGCACTAGATGGGTTGGCTTCTAGATCAATCATATTGGACCTTGTACTTGTATTCGTAGCACCGTGATAACCTATCGGCACTATAGCAAAGTCACAGTATCGACAGCGTTGTCGACAGTATGGGATGTGGATGTAAAGGCCGACGTTGCCGTTGGTATTGTTTCTGTTATAGCTAGTGTGTAATTCATTTTCGTAGTTTTCACCGCGTGGACTAAGATCGACGCCGTCACCAGCAGTAGAAGCGAAGTCGACACGGTCAACACTCCCGTCGATGGCAGTCGTCCATAATCGATCGACATTCGCAACTTGCCCTCTCGCCGAAACAAGACAAGCTTGCGAAGGCACCAAACACCACGGACTTTGACCAGGAGAATGCGAATGGGTACCGCTGCGACGTTTTTGTAGAAGAAAATCCGCAAGCGGCATCGTAAACGAACAGCAGCCGACGATGGAATACACCGATGCCACCGCCAAGCAAAAAAGAACAAAACAAACCATTTTGAAAATTAGTTGGCAATGTTTGTATTTTTCGACCAAGCGCCTCTGAAGATAAATATTATTGTTGTTCGAGTCTTATGCAAGACCCTTCATTTTTAAGATGAAACGATTTGATCTTTCCGATGTTTGAAGTCGTTTCGACAATGGCATCAAACATTTGTTTTGGTTTCTGTTTCATTCTGCTGATTCGATGGTGGCGTTTCTGAGGGAGTTTAAAAATCCTTCTGCGAGAATTCGAGTTACTGGATTGATGGGTTCGTTCGAAACTAGGAGTAGGAGTACGTACGTACCCGTACGTACTCGTGCCACTTAATTGCTCGTACGTACGAATCATGAGCCGCAAGATGCGTTTGGCACCGGTATGCGCTAGCCCTTGAAATAATTATGCGTAGGTACGAGTACCTACGGTACAGTACGTAGGGTAAAGAGAAGCATCATCATGACTCATGGCGGTATTCATTTCTCACGAATAAGTCAGTCCCGCCAACAAGATGTCTGCTACTTCACCACCCTCTACTAGCTACCAGTACCTGTAACGTAGGATCCAACGTAGTACAAGTACTTAGTAGTACTTCTACTTGACTTCGCTACTTTGTCAAGTACGGTACGTACGTACGTACGTAAGGTAGTGTGTACTTTGAAAGTGGGACTCATTCAAAAAGTTTTTCGAGAGATGCGGGCTTGCGCAGTCAAAAAGCACCATACCCTACGCTCTAGAATAGTCGCCAGTCCCAGTATGACAGTTTGACAGAAGTTTGTGCGACATTGATAGTCCTCTCCGGTGTTGCAGCATTCAGTGTGATACCGATACGAGTACCGTGCGACGCAGCATCATAATCGATTCTGACACTTGCTACAAATCAAGATATTCTCTGTATCTCGTTCAAATAGATGCAATCGACTAGAATCGAGGAATATCGAAAACCATCTGCTTATCACATGTCACAAGAATGCAGCAATTGAATTGATAGAACGTTGGGAAGACTAGGTTTCACCACCGTCATCAGAGCTATTCCAGAAAATCTTTGCATATTCTTCAAAAATATAAGAACAGCAAGTTAGCGAAAATATGGGTGGTGGACCGCTGGGGTTGACAATGACGAAAGGAAGAGCTGGAACACAAAATTGTGGGTTGTGGGAGATATGCATTTTCGTCATGGCCATTCTTTCCGGAACGGCGTCTTCTGTATTGTCAAAGCTAATGATGGGACTGCAAGGAGTTGGCCTATCCGGAGAACCAGAGGTTTTTCGGAAACCAATCTTCCAAACATTTGCAACGTTCTTGGGGATGTCAATGGGCCTGGTCTTGCATATCGTTGTATTGAAATTTCGCTTGCCCTTTCCGGGATACGAGGAGTACTTCTCCCGCAAGGAAAACAGAAGAATCGCAAATCACGATGAAGAAAGTGACGGGGAAGAAGAGCCGGGCAATGCAACTAACGAATGCAAGCTTGGAAGCGGATCGTTTTCTATAGCAGCAACATCCATGATAAGAGCAAAATACTTCGGGAGTGGTCAATTCATAACGGCTACGAAAGGAACCAAGGATTACACAAACACTGATTACGGCACATTGTTAACGCCTGTGTATAAGAAAAACTTCGACGAAAACCATATTCACACCACTCTAGAATCATTTGAGCCACGAGGCAATTGCCAGTTGCCAACGCCGTTTTCAACAAATGACGATCAAAATCTAAGCAAGAAGGACAGCAATCAGAACATACCGCTATGCATGTACCTCTTTTTGGCTGCACCATCTGTCTTTTGCTTGGTCGCCACTGCCTTGTCTATGATTGGGCTGCAATACGTTGACGTGAGTGTTTATCAAATGTTGCGATGCAGCGGGATTGTTTTCGTGGCATGGATGAAACAGCATTTTTTGGGGGATCGCTTGCATCACTTTCAATGGATAGGGGTATTGTGGAATGTTGTTGGCGTCGTCTTGGTTGGGACTACAGCACTGCTGGATAAAAATGCTTCGAAATCAATGGAATCAAGTTTGGGATCGGGAGTGACAGCTCTGACCGAGGAAGAGGGTGAGCAAGATGGTGACCAAAAAACGTTGTACGGGGTCGGCCTTATTTTGTCGGGAGCAATCGTCCAAGCTATGCAATTCGTTTTTGAAGAAAAGGTGATGAAAATGGAAATGTCAACTCCGCCCCTGCTATTGATAGGAACGGAAGGGCTATGGGGCTGTCTATTGTGCTTGCTAGTTGTGTACCCGTTGGCCTATGCTATACCAGGAGACGATTATGTTTGTTCTACCAACAGCAATGTGGGTTCGTGCTACAACGACGATAACACAAGCGGATCCTACGAAAATCCTGCAAACACGTATGCAATTTTCAAAAGCTCTTCACACATACAGATCGCGTTTACTATGTACCTGATAGCGATCTTTGGCTTCAACTTTTTCGCCATCATGGTCACATATATGCTTGATTCCGTGTGGCACGCAATTTTGGACAATTTCCGACCCATTTCTGTTTGGTTTGTGGAATTATTGATATACTATGTCTTTTCTTCTACCACGAATGCATCGAGATCTCCAACGCCACAATTGTCATTTGGAGAGGATTGGACCCCGTGGAGCTGGATCCAGGTTTGTGCCTTGGTCGTTCTCTTGTATGGGACTGCAATATACAATGCCCCAAACGCCGGACCCATCAAACTTAAGGGCAATTGGTATTCGTTAGGATTCGACTTCACAGACGAATACAGGGAGATCGAGGAACATCGCACGCGGGTCCTCTCGAGCCTAGTTCGAACCACGAAATTCGAGTTCGTTCCGACGATATTGGCCGATCAGGAAACGCTAAATGGTCGCTACCAGAATGACGGTGACGAAGACGATTCCCTCGATATCCATCGCCAAAACGACGATGAAAACCTCAATCAACAGACACACATCGACGACAGCCTACGAAGTCGACACCGTCACCAAAAAACTGCGTCTCGGATTTCTTTCAATTTCTAATAGCGGCACTATTAAGTTTGCGTTCTTTTGATGTATGTCGTTCGAGGTTTCCGGATCTCCTGTTTCTAAGCTTTGTGGTGGTGGACACCAGCATCCATAAATCATCGGTTCTTTGTAAAAAAGGTTCAGTTCGGTGGCGGTGGACATCGGCAGTGACCAATCATTGGAATTGTCCTTCTGATTCCACACGAAACTGATTGGTTTGCGAAAGGTCGCGTGCCATCCGTCTGGAACACAAACGTTGTGTTCCTCGCCTCCATCCCCGTGTGAGCGATCGCCATTGCGAGCCACCTCCATCGATTTCTCGTGCTATGCGCTATCGCTACCGCCATCCTTGTCCCTGTGTTCGTTCGCGTGGCACGCCTCGTGTGCCAGGCTCAGCAGCCCCGCTACGGCCACGTCGGAGCGCAGCGTTCTGGACCCGAGGGTGATTTGCTGGAAGCCGCACTCGTTCCTGAACAGGTCGAGTTCCCCCGGTTCTTCCCAGCCGCCCTCGGGGCCGACGGCCACCAAAATGCGGGGGGGCGACCCGGATGGAAAGCGGACCTCCCCCATCCGGAGGGGCTCTTCGGGGTCGTCGTGCCGCTTCGGGTGCGCCAGAACCCGGGCGCAGGAGTCCCTCGGAAAGAGCTCCTCGAACTCGTCCGACCGGAGAAAGCCCGAAAGGTTCCGGACCACGCGGAGCTTTGGCAGGCGCACGTCTCCCGCCTGGCACAGGCCCTCGATCAGTTTTTCCTGCAGGACCTCCGGCTTGCGAAACAGGTGGGACCCGAAGTAGTCCTTCGGGACCTTGGCCGCCGACGTCAGCACCAGGTGGTCCACCCCGATCTGCGAGATCATGGGGAGGATCCGGCCGATCTGCAGGGGCCTCGGGAGCGCCAGCAGGAGGCTCACGCGGATCGGGTCGGAGGCCGCCGAGGACCGGCCGGGGTCCTCGTCGATCGACCGGAGGTTGTTGAGCGTGATTGCCAGGGATCCCGGTGGGTTCCCGTTCTTCAGCACCTCCGCCTTTTTCACGGGCGGCTCGGGGATCCACTCGACGGTGGCCTCGTCCGTCCACTGGCCGGGACCGTCGGACCCGGCATCGCCGGTGCTTCCGCCCCCGACGATTCCGGCGCGGACGAGGTCGCCGTTTTTCAGGCCCAGGGTCTTGGCGGCGTGCACCGTCCGGTAGTCGTCTTTCGGGAGAACGACGACGACGCGCTCTTCGGCGTCCGTGTCTTCGGTGGTGGTCGCCACCTCGGTCGGGCCGAAGAGAAAGCGGTTCAGCCGGCACAGGGTGGTCCCGTGGAAGGCCCGGCGGGGATTCCCCCGCAGGGTCGGTGCGACGGACCGGAACGCCGAGTTCCTTCCGGGGGAGAGGGATGCCACGCCCGAAAACCGACCCAGCGCCGCCGTGACGAACAAGAACGGAAGGCTTGAATTGTGCATGGCAGTGGTGTGTGCCGAGAGAGGCAAAAACCGTGTTCCGGTGGACCCGCCGAAGAAAAAACTATCGAACGGTCGGTCGGTGAATCGATCGATCGGCTTGGCCTGCTGTGGTAGATGATGAAATGCGTCGGCCTCGCGAACACTCGTGCAGTACTGTATACTGTTACAATCGAACGGATACAATGCGGGTTCTTTCTTTCCTCCGACCAAAATCGGGCGCCCGATGAATGCCAATGGTGCTGGAACTGTTACTGTTGACTGATCAATTGTGGTTCTGGCGAAAAAGAGACTGAAATGATAAAATGATGGATGATGGATGATGATTGTTGGTTCGTTCTTACGGTTCGTACGGTTCGTACGGTACGTACTTTCTTTTCGTACAGGACACTACGTACAGCAGTCGTGCTCGTACGTATGTAACGGTACTGGAATTCGTACCGTATGGTACGTACCTCCGCAGGAGTTTTAGACTCGATTTTCGGGTTTTGCGTGACAAAAAATCAATCAATCACCGATTGATGGACGTGACATACGGACATACAGTATGGTATGGAACTATCGTAGTCCTAGTAGATAGTAGACAGGAGAACTGATTTTTTTATGCGCCGTTTAGGCGAAAGGCCAATGCTACTACCGTACATTTTCAAATAATGCGCGATCTTGGTTCCATTCCACTGTCAATGAGAATCCTGCTACCGGTACGACCACTAGCAGGAGTGATGACTGCGAAGTGCTCCTACTATCTTTGACACAAACAGTGGTGCTACTGCAGAATTCTCCATTCGTGATTACATACTACGAGTACGCAGAGGCTACACTATTCGGTGGCAGGCTGGCAGGCACCCCCGCCAATGCTTGTTCGTGCTCCGGTTTTGGTTCCCCTTTTGCTTTGCTTTGCTTTCGATTCGATTTTCTTTGCTTTGCTTTCCTTTCCTTTCCGTCCCGCCCCTGCCAGCCCTTCCTATGCCCGGTGGTACAAGAACTGCGGGAGCTTGTCCGCCTCCATCCCCAGAGCCGTCACGTAGTGGTAGAGCTCGAGGTAGCTCCGGGGCGCCAGCTCGAGAAGGGCCCTCACCGAGCCCCGGCGGTCGGCCCCGGTGCAAGGGGCGACCCGGAGCCACTTTTCCTCCAGCAGGACGCCCACCACGCGCGTGGCCTGGTCGAGGGTGAGCTTGCAGCCCCCCTCCAGGTCCGACCGGAGGTTGATGAGGTCCGCCCTCTGGATGCCGGGGGATTGTGGTTCCCTGCTTTTTTGCTTCTTCCCGTTGTTGTCTTTGTTTTCGTCTTCGTCTTCGTTTTCTTCCTCGTCGTCGTCGTCTGGCTCTTCTTCCTCCTCCTCGTCGTCGTCGTTGTCGTTGCTGCCCCCCCGGTTGCTCCTCTCGACCAGGGCCCGGACCACCAGCCGCACAAAGGCCCGCTCGTGCACGTTCCACGAACGGGAAAAGACCGTCTCGCTCTTGGCCACCTCGTCCGCCGCCGTGTTGACCACCGCGTGGTAGTGCGTCGCTCCCCCGCTGCCGCTCGTGCTCGTGTCGACCATGGTGATGATTTCCAGGCCAAATCCGGGCCTCAGCTGCCGGTTGATGCTCACAAAGGCGGCCTCCAGGGTCTCGATCCCCTCCCCCATGATCGGGCCGCCGCCGTTTTCCTCGTCGTCCGTCCCGTAGTCCCCCCCGTGCAGCGACGCAAAGATCGCCCTGGCCTCACCGTCCGGGAGGGAGTGGTTCGCGATCATTCTCTGGAGCAGCAGCTGCTGCCCCCTGGGGAGTTGCTCGGTCGCGTCCATGATGGCTTTCTTCTCTTCTCTGCTGGCTCTTCTGGCTCGTTTGTTTCTTCTGGGGTCTGTGGTACGGTACCGTACCCTACCGTACGGTACGGTACGATGCCGTGCCCAGGGGTCATAAATTTGGCAGGGGTGCGCAACGCCGAAAAGGGACGCGCATTGATTTGGAGGAGAGAGAAAAAATTCTTATTCCATCCTCTACTATTATCAGTACTGTACAGCACCGTACGTAGTACGTACGCGAGGGAGAAAATGCAAATTTGAAGTACAAATTTAGTCCCTTACGTGTCAAATGCATGCAATGAACTGCGCAGACAAGAAACAGTTGGGTTATGTACGGGTACCGGTATCTTATGGGTCTTGCGTTATATACGTAGTTTATTATTCTCACTAGAAAAGTTCAATACTTAACGCGCTACAGTATTTTTAAGTATTTATAGATTGCACTATTTTTACTTAAAATACGGTATGTACCTATCGCCTCCCTCAATGGAGAGCCTATCAATTTTATCCAGACAGTCCTGACATAAGTTTGTTTGAGAACTCCTTTTGACGTATCCCGTCTTAAGACTCTCAAATAGTTTCGTCATTACTTAGCATCATATGCCTATCAATTTTATCCTGACTTTTTGGAAAACTCTTTTTTACGTATCCACTTTGAAGCCTCTCGGTTATTGTTATTTTTTTTTTCGCATTCAAAATCATGGCAGAAGTTCTCAAGAATCAATAAATATAAATACAGTAATTGAAAATAAAAAATACCTGCACAATTCGTAATCGTAAAAGTTCCTTGCAGCATGTCCTGCACAAGTACCATTGGGGAAGAATTTAGAATTTCGTTTCATAGTCATAAATTACTGCATTTTCGTGCAGTTGTTTTCAGCAGAACGTTTGATTGCCGTTAGCAACATTCAAGAAAACAAAGATGCAATCTACAGGCAATATCCCGCCTCTTGCACCTCTACACACGGAGACGTGCGTCGTCGCGGATCCTGCCGCCCAACCAAACGATTCCTTGAATTGGGAATCGAGGGGTCTCGTAGTTCAGGTTTACAAATCACTGGATACCGCACAGCCGCCTGTCAGCATTGACATTGCTAGCACGTTGGGAGCCGGCAGTGACCTGCCGCTTGCTATAAGGAAGGCTTGCCGCTTCTGGTTCGATCCATCGATCAAAACTAAAGGCGATGTTTCTCGGTACTTGAACTCCGTGAGTCGCTCGAACGGATTCAAGATTTCGACTCTCTCGAACTCCAAACAAGGACTGGATCGCCGGGCCCAACTCGTTTGTTCGAGAGGTATGGTCGCGAGGAAACCAAGAGGGAAACGGGCAACCGTGCAAACAACCACGACACGACCGATCAGTAACGAACAAAAATGTCCGTTCTCGTTCACCGTATACGAGTGCCGAAGATCGGCCAGGTGGTACTTTCGAAAGTTTGGCAACGGCAGTCGAATGCATTGTGGGCACTGTAAATTGCTTCCGCAGCAGGTAGGAATCCGCCAATTCCAAAACCTAACTGAGAGAAACGGAGAAAATTGGTCAGAGGACCAAACGAAAAGTGTTCCGGTGAATGCCGTTTCACCGAAGGAGGGAAATGCCGACCGTGAAACAAAGTTGGCGAAACGAACCCCGAAAGTAGCATCGGATGTCAACAAGGCAATAGATGCAGCGTTTACGGCACACGCTCAACAAGGAGGGAGCGCCACATTTGCATCTTCCGTTGCAAATGTCGTCAGAGATCAGTTTTTAGAACGCATGAATGGTGCTGACAATCGTATCTCTCATGCCAACAAAGCCAGTGTTCACGTGAATGAAATGGTGCTTGAACCAAACGATCTTTCACATTTTCTAAGTAGAAAAAAAATCGATTGGAGTGGGAACATCCCCCATCAGCAAATACGAGGCATCAATAACTATCGGAAGAATAATCGAGAGTATAGTTCGATGTTGGAGAAGGAAATTTCACATTACAGTGGATTCGCCTCGAGAAAGAAAATCAAAGAAGACGAACTCGAGCGTATTGAGAACCATTTGAATACCATCAACGACAAATCGTTCATTCTGGATCAAGCGGAAATCCATCGCAATTACCTTGCGGAGAGTAAGAAGTGCAGTCCCATCAGCATTAAGGAAGAAATCAAGAACATAATCGCAAAGGAGACGGGGAAGGCAGGTAAATACTGTGGCAACTTAAAGCTACTGATGATGCTTCCAATTATATTCCTCACTTTTTCCTCACTGAATTCGACCGAAACTCGAAACAAACTTTAGCCAACATGCCACAGACGAATACGATTGGTAATATGACCAGATCGAACACAAACCGTTTCGTTGAACATCGTACTCCCAACGCGAGATTGTTGACGAATATGAACAGGAATCAAAACCTTGCCTCATATTGTAATCATGATGCCCAAAATATGGCGAACATGGTAATTCAGCAACTAAGTGCGGCAGAACCGGGACGGTCAAATCAACTTGTCGACAGCATGAATATGCAAAAGACATGGAACACTCAATACAACGCGATGAATGCAAACTCGAACACAGCAAACCAAATTCAAAAATCTTCATTAATACATGGATCGAATGCGTATGGTGGTTTCACAAAAAATATTATACAGGAACCATCTGGTGGCCGTTGCGCTGGTACGAATTTCTCGAACTTTACCATGGGAAATATGAATACCACTGAGAGGATGGCCGGAATTCGCAAAGACAACGTTTCTATTTTGCGACCGACAGAAATCTATGACTCCCCCACCAATCCAGAAGCAGGAGCTACGAATTCTAAACCCGATATGGTGGCTAGTGTTGAAAATAGTACTGGCAGTAAGAACTGCTTTGTTGAAGAAGATATTGTGACACAATTTCTTGTTCAAATGCATGCGCATCCCGAAATCGTCTGAGTACTACTACAAGAGCGCTGGAGAAAGTTGCCCGTTATATCTTGGCTACATTTGCTAAATCTTGTTATAAGGCCCTCATTTAGATCACTTCATACCCTTTTCCTTCACTCGCGTCAAATGCATTTGTGTCATAAATGATGTCATGTCTCTGTAGTACAAGGACTCACCATTATGACAAGCACCTCCACCGTCCTGATTCCAAGCCAGAGTCTGATCCTATGGTGTCAAATTGAATAGCATTGTTTTTTGTTATCCCTCTTCACTCATTCTGGGATTATGTTTGCCATTATCAGGTCTAGTCTTCTTTGTTGTCAGAGGTATGGTTTTCCAGATCTGTTTCAAAATCAAAAACTAGTTCCTCCTCTGCTAGTGTTGATAAAATCTTCTAGTAGAAAAGCCCTCATTTTCCTCCTGCTGCTAGTACCAAAGAGGGACTCTTTACAGCATGGAGAATAATCTTGTTCATTTGCATGCTCAAATGTTTCTGGTAGAAAAACACAGCAACAAGAACAACAAAAGTAGACTGTTGCTAGTGGTGGTTTAGGTTTGCTGGTAGCTAGTAGTAGTAGATACTTTGGACATTTTCCTTCTAGTAGACCTTTTTCTTATTATTTACTAGATTCTGTGTGTCTACTACTAGTTCCTTTTGAAAAGCTGCTAAGGATGAAACTTCACTTTCATAGTACTAGCTCCTCCTCCTCCTCCATTCAATCTCAGCTAGAATCACTACCACCACCACCACCAGCAGCAGCAGGTGTTGTAAGAACAAGATTCTGCTGCTGCATGGTGTCCTTGTCAAAATTACTACTACTACTAGTAGTACTAGTACTATGTCACAAAAAATGATTGCGACCCATCACATCCTGCAGCGTCCCTTTTTTTAGATTCCTCACCCCTTTTTTTGTTTTTCACATGCTCCATGCTTGGTATTTATGTCACATTGGCCACATTTTCTTCAACTGAAATCATGTCAACTTGTGAACCAGATTCTGTGTGATGCTGCAGGTCACAATAGGTTGTGACAGTGTCTAAATGTTTTTGATACCCAAGTATTTGCATTACCAAATGACAAATCACTCTGCCGTTTTACACTTTAATATCATGCAAAGTTGAATTTTTAAAATGACAAAGACCAAGAAAATGCATTTAGCCAGATTGTTGCTTCTTTTGCTTCAAAACTTCATAAAATATCTCTACATTCACCTGAACAATGAAGAAAAAGATATTCCACAAGAAGATTAATTGGTTATTGCCACAACAAATACATTCAAGATCTCAAGGCAACAATGAGCAACAAAGAGCAGTTCATCTGTTTTCTATCAGGGGCTGGTGGTAGTGGAAAATCAGAAGTAATTCATTATGTTCTTTGACATTATTGTACTAAGATGTTTTGCAAAGAATTGGGAGTGAACTTTTCCAACAGAACTCTGGCTATCACAGGCATGACTGGAACAGTAGCAGCTAATATCAATGGGGAAACAACATATAGTGAATCTTGCTATCTTAATTGTGACAGATCCAATGTTACAGGTAAATGAGACTTGTCTACTCACTGTTGACATTATATCATTTGCTAGCATCAAACAAATTGAAACATTAAATAAATATCTGAACTGATTGTGAGGCAACAAGCCATCATATAATTGGTATGGCAATCTACCAATTGTCTTTCTTGCAGGTGACTTCAATCAAGTCAAACCCATGGGAGGAGGCTCTCTAGTATTGTTAAAGAAATTCCATCTTTACAGAGAAAAACCAACACATTTTGAACTTAAAACAAACCACAGGTTTTAAGATGATCCAATCTGGGGAGAGCTTCTTGATGATTTAAGAATAAATGGTTTGAAAGAAGAGCATGTTCAAATCATCAATTCGAGGATTGTAAACCTTGGGACAAACTCCCAGAAGATACTGTTTATGCAACATACAGCAATGCCAACAAATGTGCAACAAATGATGGCATATTTTCTACAGACCAAAAATAGACCATCTAGTCTTAATTTTTGACTTTCTGTCAACGCTCAATTCACCCTTGACAGAAAGTCTAAATCTAGACTGGAATCCAAGAATGAAACTCTGTTTGAAAGACTCAACTGAAAAAGACCCGCCAAATTTAAGACTGACTAGATTTTTACTAGGTAACTAAACCATCTCTTACAGAAAGCGCCAGTGCCATAAGAAAAAAACAAAAACAACAATGTCCCCTGACTTAGTCCCTACGCTATACATTAGATTGAAACAAAGAGAGGCTCAACTGCTGCAGGCTTTATCTTGAGCACCACACGTAGAGACAGACAGGAGGGGGGATATCCCTCTCACAATATTCATTCCGCAAGCAAGAAAGATGGCTGGTGGTATGGATCGCTTGCCTCCACCGGCAACAGTCCCTCCCCCCCTCCTGGGGGAGGGGGGGAGGGGGGAGAAGGAAAGAGCAAAAAGGGCTGAAGAGCAAGATGATCAATGGTTTACCTTGGCTCAAACATTCGCATCAACAGTGGCAATGACACTTGCTGCTGGTGACCGTACCAAGTGCCCACCCACCAGTGCTGGATACAGCAGTGAATCCCATGGTGAAAGTGACTAATTCCAATCTTCCAGTTAGCTACTATTTAACAATTAAACAACAGCAGCATCATGACAACAACAAAAMAAAACAATGAGCAGCGCTACCAGACAACAAGCTTCTTGTTAGCATGTATTAGACCGTGCCAGCACAGGTGCTGTCCACTTGGGCCATCTTGTTGTCATAGATTCCATAGTCACTGATGGAGCTATCGTACCACGTGCCAGGGCAATTGAAGGTTCCTATGTGGATCCTACCATCAGGTGCAAATACAAACACCCCATTGCCTTCCAACCATTGAAGAAGATCTCTTGTTTGAGCCAGTCTTCTGCTGAAGACTGGATCTCTACCTTGAGCCCGCCTGCTGCTCCCGAGCAAAGGCGTTGTTCTTCCCCAAAGGTGTTGTTCTTCTTCAAGTCTTGGATAATTCTCTCCAATTGCTCTAACGTACACATTGGTGTCTTGCTCACTTGGCAGGCTGACCATGGCAAGTGGATGGTAGTAGTTATGAAGCACTGATAGAAGGATCCTCATGGAGAACTTGAGCCATTTGTACATCACTGTTGAGATTAGACTGAAGGCCACAGCCATTCCCCTTGCAACAGATCCTCTAGTCCTGTACCAGAAGAGTGCTAGCCCAAGACAACAAGCAACATTTGCCTCCCTTGGCTTTCCCTTCTTTTTCCTACTCCTGGTGGGTGGAGGAGGACAAAGAAGAACAAGAATCTCGTTGTCCTTGTTGACTGAGTACTAGTATCTGTTGAAAGCTGGAGCAAGAAATAGGTCAGGGAGATCCCTGAAGACCTTGTGGTCTACACCACTGCAGTTGAGGAGTGCTTGGTCATCCCCTGAGTGAAAGAGGAAGATGAACAGCAAGTCTGCATATCTCCTAATTGCAATCCTAGTAGGTGTTCTGCTGCCCCTTCTTCTCCTGTGTCTCTCCTCTGGTTTTTTTTGTTGTCCTTCCCCCTTTCTCTACCAAGTGATCTCTATGCTTGGTTGCCCAGTATAAGCAAAGGGTCTCAACAACACCCATTATGTCCCTTTTGTTTGCTGGAAGGGAAGTATGGTCTTTTGTTAAGGGAACAGCTCAAATTTCTTATGAGCGAGGGCGCTTCTGTTTAGTACACTAGTACTAGGAGTAGGAGTAGTAATTGTAAATTTCATGTTTCACTTATTAGTACTAGTACCCAAGAAAAAAAGGTGCACTTTTTTAGTCTTAGTCATTGCCATTGGCATGATTCCGATTTCCTCTAACACTAGTAGGAGAGCACCTAAAATGTGTCTGTTGGGACCCTGTTTTTAATGGTTCCCGTTAAACTAAAAAGTCTGAAGTAGTCGTAGACCATATAGACTTTTAGACAATCTAGATGTAGTCACGGGAATCGCCCACTGTGTTTGTTTGTCCCGGTACGTACTTGCAGCGTACCGTACATCCAGTTGCGTGTTCGAGTTTCGAGTTTCGAGTTTCGAGTTCGAGTTCGAGTTTCGAGTTTCGAGTTTCGAGATTCGAGATCGGGTCTGTTCCCAATGCCCGACCAAAAGCTAGATTGGCACAAAACAAAAAACGAAACAGTGCCAAACGAATTCCCATCGGCACAGCGATCGACAGCAAACAGGGACCAGAGATGAATCGCGATGGGTGCCGCCGCACGGCGAACGACTCCTGCCGCCTGTGCCGCTTCGTTGGCCTCGCCGTCGTCGCCGCGAGCGCGATTTCCGTGGTCTTTCCGTTTCCCGGAACGGGCATCGGCGCAACCGACGCCTTTTCGGCGGTGAGAGCGACGAGAAAAGAGCAATTCCATGGGTCGGAGCAACAACCGCCGCCGCATCGGAGGTCGGGTTCGAGGTCGGGTTCGAGGTCGGGTTCTCGCGTTCGATACAACCGCCCCCGCCTCGTTTCGGAACGGCTAATGTCGACGGCCAGCGATGCGGACCCTTTGGGTTCCCACCCCACCGGCGGGAGCACCAGGGACCGCCAAAGCGAACCCAAACTCGACACGCACACCAACACGCACACCAACACGACGGTTGCCTCGGGCGGTGGCTCCAAACGGGAGGAACGGAAGCGATACGACGCGGAGCTAGAGGAAGCCTTTGCGCAACAAACGAGGGAAACGAATCCCCTGCTCGGGGTCAAATCGATCGGTGTGGACTACGGATTGGTCCGAACCGGGGTCGCCGTCACGATCGGGTACAACCCCGAAGCACTGGACGTGATTGTTACGGATCGTCCGCTCCTCTTCGACGACGAGAAGGAAGGAATGTCCGAAGAGGAAGCCGAGAAACAAGAAGAGAAAAGGCTGGAAACACAGCGCTCTAGGGTGGCCGAGCGTGTCGTGGAACTGGCCCGCCGCGAAAAGGCCGATCGCATCGTCGTCGGGTTGCCCCTCCACAAAAACGGGACGGAAGCCCCGCAGTCGATGCTCGCCAGGAAATTCGCCTGCGACCACCTGGCCCCGTCGGTCCTGCGGGTGCTGGGCCCCGGTGTGTCGGTGTACATGTGCGACGAACGGTACACCTCCAAAGAAGCGGCCGCGAGGATCCGAAGCCAGACCTCGCAGAGGAACAACAACAGCAATGATTTGTATGGGCTCCTCGACGCCGAATCCGCAAAGATCATACTGGAGCAGTACTACAACGACCACCTCCAGAGGCACAACACGAAGGGCCGTGGTTCCGTCGATAGAGGAAATGATGATACCAATGTCGACGACGACGACGACAACAACAACAGCAACAATCGTGCCGACCCTAGCTACAACGGAGAACTCGTAACGATCCGAGACCCCAAATTGATCGAGGAGCTTACACTGGAACACAATGAGAGACTCCGGTTGGAACGGGAGAGGCTGGCGGAGGAAAGAAACGAGCGAGAAAATCGGATAAAATGGAGGAAACTCGCCATGGAAAAAGAGAGATTGCGTGCCGAAGAGCAGCGAAAACTAGACGCTGCCAACGGCGTCACCGCGAAGAAGAAAAAGAAGAAGAAGCGAAAAAAGAAATAGCCGAAATCGCTACCATGAAACAAAAGACAATTTGCCACCATCATGTTCGCCTGGGATCCTTCGAAAAAATCGTCGGAACGACCATCGCTTTCAGAACGAAAATCTTCCCCATAATCCTGCCTGTTCTGAGTGAACGGCGGGGGTCGAAACGGTTTTTTGGTCCGGTCGCTTGTTTTCTAGTTTCAATTTATTTTAGAATGTTTCAGCAAAATAGAGATGCCCTCGGTCCCTCTTCACTCGAATACGTACTATCGTAACATTCAAAATCGGAATTCAGGATACAGGAACAAAATCGGCACAATCCATTATTGGCTTAAAATTTCCAAAACCCAGTTGATTTACATCATAGCTTATCGGGAGTGCGTATTGGACTACCCGTTTCAATATATTGATAATAGATTGGATAGATGAGTGTTACATGTTCCCGTGTCTCTCGGAGTGGAAATTTCTGTCCCTTCCCTTAAAACTGCCGGCTCGGAGCGGTTTTCCTTCTGGAGTCATAATAAGATTGGAGGATTTCTTCGCTTTGCTCTTTCCATTTCTCGTGCTTGTACTTCGATACAATCGATCTACCTGTTGTTTGTTCAAGACGGATTTTTTCTTTGGAACGTCATCGCCTTCCCTGCTCGACAGAGATGGACCAGCTCGCATCGAGCCACTCTTGTACAGCTGGGGACCACTTCCGTATTTGAGATAGGCTTTGTGGCGTTCCATGCGCAACAGAGGAGACGCTTCTAGTGACAAGGCTTCTTCGTCGGTTTCATCTGTTGCTGTTGACGACACCGAATAATCGTCACTCGCTTGCCGTCCATATCTTGACTTCTTGCCACTGCCACTGCCACTGCCACTGTTGTATTTCCTTTGTAACCGACGTCGAGCCAATGGTGTCTTTCGTAGAATTGGAGTTTTGATTGCACCTGCCGCGCTTTCTTCGACGGATCGAACGTATCTGTGTACGGAAGGAAAGGTATTGATCAAAACACCACAGCACGCAATTCCAAACAAAACCATGAAGTACTTGTATACTTCTGCTGACACATAGTCCTCCAGGCTTGAAATGCTATGGTTTCCAGTTGAAGGTACGAACCATCCCTGAAAAAGATTGTAGAGCACAAGACAGAGCAGGTTTGGTATGCCTCCGACGCAAAATAGATTTAGCGCACTCGCCAGTACTTTTTGTTCCGGAGGGCTCGCCGTAAATGCCACCTCGTATGCGGCTGAAACTGCAAATATTTCTCCCGCACCAATCAAGACATACGATATCGATTGCCACAGTATGCTGACCTTGTTCCCAGTCAATTCGTAAGTGGAATAAATCTTGTGTTCAAGGAACAGTGCCCATGCTATTGCTAGAGCACCCAGTAAAGAGCCCAGGGCAAATTTGTTCGTCGTCGATATTTTGATATCGTGCCGATTGAGGTACGGATATAAATGCGTTCCGACCAAATGCCCAAAGACCAAAACGGATACAGCATCGGCGTTGTTCATGGAAGCGGCATCGATCCAGCCAAAAGCACGTTTCATAACTGTTCCTTGAATGATAAAGGTCGTGGCCATCTGTGAATACGCAATATTGAATGGAATGATCAATGCGCTGATTTTGAAAATAGTCCCTAAGCCTGATGCACTAGGACTACCATTCTTCGAACTCGACTTCGAACTCGAAGGAGCTGGTGGAACTGAGTCGACGGTATCGACGCTACTGGTAGATGTGGCAGAGTCAATCGACGATGTAACACTCAAAGTCTTCTTCTGTGTTCCAGTCTTCTTGCTCCTTGAACTTCTCCACCACTTAATGTTGACTCCCTTGAACATATCGCCCTTTGGAGGATGCCGAACATACCGTGATGTTCCAGAAAGAAACAGAACGATTCCTATCAATAACATGGCAACAGGGAATGTATAAGCAAGTGTAACATCTGATTGTGCCACTAATGGAACAATGATTCCCCCAATCAATGCACCAATGTTGATGCACATATAGAACTTCACATAGTATGATTCGATCAGAGAGGATTGCAGCAATGGATGGAATTGTTTTGCCCCAAAAACGTTTACAATACTTTTCACAATGCCGGTTCCAACTGGCCACAACACCAGCAAACCTGTGCACAGTGCCTTATGACTGAACGTCTCGAGTCCCCATAGATGCGGAATAGTTGAGCCCATTATCAAGAGCAACCCCGGGATGTAAAAACAGAGAGATCCAACCAGCATTGCTTTATAGTCACCCAGGAAACAATCTGCGAGGACAGCCCCAGCAAAGGGGGCCGAGTAAGCCACAGCCGTTGAAATTGACACCATCGAGGAAGCTTGGACTGCGGACATGTCAGCATTCCAGCGATCTGATTCAAGAAAGTGCTTTTTACGATCGTCATAGGCACCAGTCAGGAAAGATGTCATGGTATAGTTCACGCCATAAAAACTGAATCGTTCGAGCAATTCGACCAGCAAAATAAAAATGACAGAATAAATCATAGGATTCAACGCATAGGTCGAAACATTCCCATTTTCGTCGACATGCCTCAATGGTCGTTCTTTCTTTGTCTTTGAGTTCTGGTTTAGACAAACGAGAGGCAACGAAGAAAGTTGGTCTATTCTCGAAACATCATTGGGCAATTCTTCTTCTTCGTTGTTGTTGTTGTCGTCGGCGTTCTTGATGATATCATTTTTATTCAACACACCCGCCTCGTGTTCGCTGGTGCTCGCAGTGACATCAGTCTGATTTCTACCAGGCAACAAAGACAGCTTCTGCTCTTGGTCTGATGTTTTTGCAGAGCCTGATTCCATTGTATAATTTTAGACCGAAATTTGCGGCCTACCAGCAAATCAGGTTAAGGACCGAAGCGGGAATGTTGTGGTAGTGTGCGATGCTTGTATTCTGTATCTTACTTTTTGCTTTGCTTTGTGCCTCTTTGTATCTCGCTCCGATCATTCTGTGCACCAAGAGAGGAATATATTGTCGTTTATCATGAACTTTTCCATTCGATTTGTTCGTTCGACGAACGCCAAGATTCGGAGTTGCACATTCAGATTAGTTCAGATCTCAGCCACCTAAATTACTCGAAAGCATTCTTGGAAAAACTGTCCGTGTCCCGTCTTCAAGAGTGCACTTTCGAAACTCAACGGATCGATCGGAATTGAAGTACCGGTACGAGTACGTACCAGACTGTACCATAGGTACCGTTACATACAGTAATGTACGTAATTGCGTCATCCTGTTGGGATTTACAGTAGATAGGGCACGTCAGTATGTATGTACCTGTGCGATACACTCGTTCAAAGTCTTACTAACGGTACGTACGAGTTTAATCGAAGCAAAATGCGTTAACCATAAACACTAGCAGGTAAAAGACACTGGATAAGGATTTTGAAAAGACACTAGTCCCCTCTGCTGAGCCGCGACTGGTCCCTTCTGCTGAGCCGGTCCTCGCTGAGCCGGTATGCCTTTCTCCTCCACTGAGCCAGTGGGGGGGAAAGAGCTGATTGCTGGCAACGTCAGAAACAAGCAAGATGTTGTAAAAAAAGAGTTGCTACTGCAGCACATTAAAACAATACTTCTACCAGGTCCTTTGCTACAGTTCAAGGCTTGTTAAATTGACAATTAAAGAGAGCTATCCATTGATACCAAGTACAGTGTCTAAGGTTGAGTGGAAGTGTTTAAAATAGAGCAATTCCCATGGTTGGTTGCTTTGAACCGAGTTTTTTGATTAAATGCAAAGAACAGTTCTAGCGTACTGAAGGAGACAAGTTTTTTGGCAGGCCACCATAGGCCTCAGTACAATTTTGAACGCGCAATAAAAACCCAAGATGCTGAACAGCTGCTGGGTCTGCCGGTGTGCCACCTAGGCCTACTGTTAGAACGTTCTGAACCCCTTCATTAACGAAAGTTCAATTGTAACTTTACGTGTAGTATTTATAACAGATTCGTTACAGAAGGATGAACTGATGTTCTTTCGAAAGAAAATCATAGTAAAACATAACTTTCGCACTTCGTTCGTTTTGTCTAGGGAGGAACATTCTGCGCAACAAAAAAATAGTAAAATTTCAAAGACTATGCTAGGAGTACTTTATGAAGCCCAATCCTCTATGAAAACAGTAATATTATGACCTCCTCTACCGCCTAGCCTTTGGCAAAGGCCCACGAGATTGATTGAAGGGTTGTATTGAAATCAAGATTCATTTTTCCAAATCAATTGGTAATGCTGTCGATGGTAGATCAATACCTCATTCGAACCATTGATATGGATCTATTCCTACGTTTTGCTGAAGATGCGACTCTTTATTGATTGATATAGGGCTATCAATAGTCGTACCGAGACGATGAGTCTGTTTTGGAATTTGAAGTTCTCTGAGAACGTCTAGCAATGGGTTTGGCGCCTCGATTTCACCTGTACGTACAATGCAACCTAGCATCTTCTTCTGGGGCATTGCACAATTTGCTTTCGAATCAATTCACTTTATAGTTTGCGCTCAAACATCTTTCGGTTTGTCCGAACGTGGAGAAGAAGAATTCGTCGCACCATCGGCGAGACACAAAGAACCAGTAGGACATTCTGCCTCTTTGGATATGCGTTCCTGTTGCTGTTGTTTTTGTTGCAATATTGCTGCCTTGGTGTATCCACCCCGTTCCAGCGCATCCTTTCGCAGCGACAGAGGGAAGAAAACTTCTTTCCAATTCTCGACAAAGCCACGATTGTACAGGTTCTTTGGAATCGGACCCGGATCAAAAGATTCCTGTGACTCTTGTTTTTCCGAATCACCGTGAGCATTTCCAATATCCGTACTTCGCTCGCTGTTGGTACTTGTCTCAAACGGATTTACTTTTGCTTCTTCAACGGCGGCTCGATGCATCTTTTGTTTTGCTTTGTACCATTTTTTGACGTCACCCCACTTACTGTTTTCGTTGGTTGTCTGTCCCATCGACGTTATATAAATGTGGTAACCCAAAAAGCAGGTCAAGGCAATTCCCATCAGAAACATCACAAGTGTCACACCAATCTCTTTGGACCGCCGAGCAAACATGTACTGGAAGATCAGAAATTTAGATGCGTTAACTTTTTCACCAGTCGCACGATCAAAATACGTCATGTCCATTAACCGCTTCGTTGTTATTTCTTCTTGAAACAAAAGGCAAGCAACATAAGTTCCGTAAAAGCACATAATAACGTGCTGCAGCAAGAAAAGGAGAAACCAACGATAGTTTTCTTCTCCGTAAGTGTTGTTTGTCCACCCACAGTAATGGTCGTATCGGGGAATAAGTCCATCATATTTCATTCGATCGTATTTGCATCGTGGAATTTTGAATAATTTCGTTGTTTGACACTTGGTATTGGTCTGGAACAACAAGTCGTCGTATGGATAGTGATCGTATCGACGAAAGGACCTTGCAGTGACAATGCCGGGACGACTGGCGTTGGCGATAGCCCAAGCTCCGAAGCACGCGAAGAAGACAAAGACTCCAATTACTGCGTGCGTGTTCGGTAGACCAGGACTGTCGTACAGCAACCATGGGTACAATCTCCCGAAGACAACTGACCAGGATCCACCAACAACACAGAAATATGTAACTACCAGAAACTGACTAGGTCCGTTCTTAAAATGCTCCTCCCCAAAGACACGTGTAAAGCGATTCCAAAGGACATCGGGTAACGTAACTTGCATGAAATACGCAGTTTCACTGTCGCTTGGACTGGAGCAAGCGCAGTAATAGACGATAAATAACGACCCAAACAAATACAGCACCAAAAAGGCGATTCCGATGGGGTTGATTGCGATCATTTAGGATCTTTGTTGATTGTGTTTGTTGGCGCTGGCCGTGTCTGTGCCTGCCCTTTCGTTGGCGATTGTCGATTGTTGCCGTCTAAACCTGATCGATATGTAATGCTGAACGGGTGGTTCCAAAGTGACACTTTTGCTTTTCCTATTCTCCCAAGTGTTGGCCCGATTCGATGATTATTCTTTAGCACCCTACTGGTAAGGTAACATTCGTGCTGTTCTCTACACTATCGGGTGCCCATGCCATGTTATCAATGACAAAATGGTGTTGTCGATACCCCCGTACCGTACCGTACGGTACCGTACCTCAGACCGGTCCAGAATTTACTCCAGTACGAGTACGCGTTGCGGATGAATTGAAAGTACGTTTCACAAATTTAACATTCCGAATGGTAGCAGCGTAGTCGATGTAGAAACGAGTACTACCCAGGTACTGTGGTTTTTGCTTCAATCATGGAAGTCGAGAAGAAAAAAAAAATACTAGAATAGTTTTTTTCGACTGAAATTGTTGATGGAAAGGGGAGTCTGAGGGTAGAAAACCTAAAAATCCAGTATGAAGTTTTTTTAACGTAGACCGTAGTACAAAATGAATGGCTGTTTTTAGGCTCTATAAACTGTTTCTTCCAGAAAATGTACAGAGCCAATAGTCGCTGTTTCTTTGAAAGATAACAGTTTCTTCCACAAAATACATTTTATGCCAGCAGTCCACTGGATGATGACAGTTCAACAACTTCCACTTCAAGCGAACCGCAAAAGATCTAATTCAATGTCCTGAATGCTCTGATTAACAGCCTGAAAGTTACTAGGAGAGGAGGTGTCCTCTTCTTGTTCCTCTGCATTCTCTTTTATAGATCCTCTTCTATAGATCCCTTCTTCCTTTTTAGCCACGTTCAAGACTGAATGAAGAATGTGGATAATACTAGTAGGATCTACATAGTACGTTAAATATACATTTGGAAAGACATTTCTAGTAACATTTGGAATGTTAAATTAAGATTGGGAACGCCCTGGTATGAAACGTAGTTTCAATTGATCTACAACGCGTTGTAGTAGGAAACTTGTGAAGCATACGTATGGTACCAATGTACGGTACAAGGAACAAACCCTGATGTGTTGCACGAATCTGAGACAGGTTTTGTATTGTGTACGGCCCGGTAGTACACTAAAATGCAATAGATTTTACTAACTGAAGAAATCAATCTATTCAACTGACCTGTCTCGCCCTCCACCCTCCACACTCCACACAGAGCTATAAGCAACACTTCCCTAAGCCCTCAGTTATTATTTTTTAAAATAAAATAGTTTCCTGTACACCCCACAAAACAAATAGTAGAAACAAAGAGAATCTTCCCTTGTTTAGACCAAGGGCAATATTCTCATTGTTTCTCATTGTTGCAACAAAGAGAAAGTAAGATAATATTGCCTCTCCTTGTTTCTCATTGTTTCCCATTGTTTAAATAAGGAGAAACACAGAGAATATTGCCTGGGCAATGTTCTCATTATTCTTTCTGTTTGTTTAAGCAGAGTGAATATAATCTGGGCACTATTCTCTATATTTTTACATGGTGAAATGTTGGGTGCAATTTCTGTTCATACAAAGAGAAACAAAGAGAATATTGCCCAAGCAATATTATCTTTGTTTCTTTATGTTTAAACAAAGAGAATATTGCTTCTCCTTGTTGTTTCTCTTTGATTTGTCAATTTTTGTACAAAGAGAAACAAGAAAGATAATATTGCCTGGGCAATTCTCTCTTTGTTTCTCTTTGTTTAATCATGGAAAAAAATCTATGAGAAACCCTGATCTTGGTTGGCAGCTGTCTTCCTCAAAAACTAAAGGAGGGCTGTGCCACACAACCACTTGAATATCTTAATTACAATACAAATGAGAAGCAGATCAGGAAGTTGCAGACTAATTTGCTGAGTGGTGGTTTAGAAGACAAAATAGTAGCACTGGTGGTGTAACTACCACTACTACAAAAAGAAGTGAGAAAAAAAGACAAGGACTTGGAGATAGGTCAGAAATGCTATAAAAGGGGCTTGGATTGGTCAAAAACAGTTTATTGAGACAGGTTGAGATACAGAATCCAAATAATATGTATGATTCTCTGCATAGAGGAGCCACCATGTAAAATTTGTACCAGCTCTGGACCTGTCCCACCCTCATTAAAATCACCATCAATCATTCCTTGCCTTGAAGAACAACTTCCAACCAGACAAGTTGAAGACAGAGAACATCTCAGTGACGCATGCCAAGGATAAGAAGAAGCTCACAAGATAGTTTGGTTCACAGGAACTATTCTATGTTGTTCAAGAAGACTTTGGAGATGCATCGTTAGACCTTGAACTGAAAGACAAGCTAATAGATCAGAAGTGTCAAATGGTCCTTATGCAAGCCCCTAGGATTAAGTGGAACAACCTAGTATGGAAAGGAGAGATACCCTTGAGCCAGGGAAGGACAAAAAAGAATGAGTGGGAGAAGGTGTTGTAGGCTTTAGAAGTATGCTCCATTGAGATGGCCCAAGATGATATTATTGACTACCTCATGGTAGCAGCCCAGCAATAGGTGCTGAGGTTAGGGGTTTGAGTCCCCACTTGGTCGCGCTTTTGGAAAGACTCTTCAGAGTGAAGCGCCACCCTTCAGGGCAACTAGCTGCATTCTCCCTTTGGATTTAGTAATGGTTCTGGCCATTTAGTGCCTCTACTAGTTCACAAAGTAAAATATAATATTAAGATTTTTTTATTATTGACTACCTCAACTCAGATGCAATCCAGCAGAAGACCCCAGGAGCATCCTGCCAAACCCATGCTGACAGGATCCTAAGCTGCTGCACATGGGCTAACCTCCTTCACAGAATATGCAACCCATTATCATCCTGAGAGAAACAGATTGTGTCCTGGTCTTTTCCCAAGCCATGGCAGAATGGATATATCCTCAGTAGCAGAGATATACTGGACAAGACAGTGGATCAGATTGTTCAGTACATGACAGACCAAAAAGGAATACCACATGAATAGTCTACAGGCAAGAAGAGAGCATCTTCCAATCATAAGAGTAAAAGAAAGTATGGCAAACAGAAGGTATCCTTTGAACAAAGAGAAAAGAGAAGAAAGGCAGACACTGCCCCATGTATTAAGCACAATTGAGCCCACACATGGGGAGAGTGTCTAGTAGACAATAAAAGAAAAAAAGAAGCAACAGTGGATGTGGAGGCCAGTGTGGCCAGGAAGAGCCAATGGCAGATGCAGAGGCAACTATAACAATAATAACGGTCATGGTGGCAACAACAACTATTACTCTACAAGGAGTTACGATCAGCTCACTCTGGAGGTAACCACAGCAACAATAGACACAATAGAAACAAAAACAAAAGGAAAAACAAAAACAAAAACAAAAACAAAAACAACAACAACAACAACAACAACAACAACAACAACAACAACAACAACAACAACAACAACAACAACAACAACAACAAACACAAAAACAACAAACACAAAAACAAAAACAACAATGGGGAGATACATTCCAGCACACCAGTCACATGGCCCTCAATGCCAGTTCAGAATGAACATGGACCCAGTCAACTATGAAAAATAATCATCAACACTTTTGAAATACTCACAGTACTACCCCTTAAGGAAATAAATTCCCTAGTTGAGGGTGGACAACTCTGGAAAATCTACCTATTAGCAGGCCTTATCAGCCACTCTCTCATATGGCACCATCTACATCAGGCTAATGCAGTCTGTGGGAAAGTACATCAAACCATTGCCAATGTACTTCAAACCACACTGCACACCAGGCCAGAAAATGAATCCAAATTTGATGGAGACTAAATAATTTACAATGCTTTAGCCTCTGCAATACACATTACCAGATGCACAGTAAGCACATCATTACACACCTCACCAGGAGCCACAGTATTCAATCAAGACATGTTATTGGACATTCCCCTCATAGTAGCAGATCTAACTGTCATCAGGGACAAAGACAACACCTGATTGATGGAAACCTAAGAAGGGAGAATGCCAGAAGAATCACTTTCAGATATCAAGAAGTTGGACAAGAACAGGCCTACACTAAGTTTTATGAACCAGACAACAAGCTCTCCTCACAAAGACTTCACAGACCATATCCCATTGTGGAGGTTAACACCACCAATGGCACCTTGGCATTGCAAAGAAGGGACAATTTTCACCAGACAGTGAACATTTGGAAACTAGTACCTTATGAAGGCAACGTGAATGACACCCCTACTGAGTCAGCCATAGGCCAAGTACTACTAAAATCTACAGGAACAGGAACAAACTAAAGTGTTGCATCTGCTCTAACACAGATTAGCCCGTGAAGGGTGTGTTGACACTTTAGACACAGAATAAGATTACTAGAACGCATTTTTAATACACATTAAAACCAATTCTAGATTTTGTTTTGTGCAGTGAGGCTACTATTACTTTTAGTAGTAGTACAAGGAGTACTACTAGTAGTAATTGGTTTTGTGTTACTATGTGACCATTAAGTTCACACCAGAGTGTAGCTATGATTTATCCTCCCAACTCTGGCCAGAAACTTAACATTTTGAGACCTTTTGAGAGTATTGGGAGCAACAGACAGCCAACAAACTACAAAACCCAGTAGTAGAGACCGCAACACATTTGGATAAATGAAGTGCAAGAGTTTTGAAGCTCATTCTTCAGAAAGCAGCACAGCAAGGAGGTGTTGTGGTAAGATGAGACTAATGAGATCAGTGACAGGTACACACTGTAGACAATAGCACCACAGCCCAGCCTTGAGGCTCTGCCACCACCACTGGTACCAACGCTTGGGCCCCAGCTCCTGTACCCTGGGCATCTCCCCCGCTCAAATATGTCAAAACTTCCTTGAGCACCCAAGATGTCCAACTACCACCAGCCCAACAGCCAGCCCAGGCACCAATACCTGCTTCCCATCTAGGGCCACCACTGACTCTGCTACCAGCCACCCAAGGCAACCATTACATGGATTTCCCCTCCAAGCTCTCCCACCTCTGCCTTGCCCCATTCGGCAACACCAACCCCATCAACAGCACCGCGGACTTTGAGCTTGCCTATGACAAATTTTCCCTGACATTCTCACCCACTGAACTCCATCTTCCATGGTTCTATCCTCCATACACTCCTGGCCACCCTGACCACCATTGGACACATCCAAAACCCTATCAACTTTGAGTGGAAACAAATGTTGGACCCTACAGTGGCCCCAAGGCTCTTAAACACCATCCTCCTGGAGCTCAGTCTTAATGCCAACGCCTCCTGAGCCACAGTCAAATTCCACCACACTTTCTGAATGTACTTCAGCTCAGCCCGGCCCACCTCCTTTATGTTGGCTGCTATGCCCTTTTGTAAATCCCCAATCAAAAGGTGCACAACCTTGGATCATATTCCACATAGGCAATGTCCTGGAATGACAGGTGAAATTCCCAGGGAGAGGCAACCAAGTACACGTCTACTAAAAGCTTGGCAGCAAGCTCTTCCCAGTTTGGGGTGCCAAGTAGCCCACCAAAACATATTGCACAGACATCAAAATCCTTGCCACCTACAAAATATGACATCCAAACCAGTCTATGATCCCCTCCCTGAGTGACTTGTTGTTTGACATGAAAACCTCTGCATTGTCCACCAGTTCCTGTTGAGCCATGCCCCGGCCACCATGATGCTTTTCCACTACAGGCCTATTGCTGCAAATGGTAACAAAATGGAGACAAAAAAGGTACAGACCATCCACAGAGACAGCGCCCTGCAGCTATCTGACCCTGCTATCACACTACTTGTAAGTAAAAAATCTTAATATTAAGCCTTGTGAACTAGAAGAGGCACTATATGGCCAGGACCATAGCTTCAGAATTGAAGTTTGCTTCTAGCTGCAACGAGGGGCAGCACTTCCCTCCGAGGAGTTTTGTGGAAGCACGACTGGGTATCACACTACTTGTAAGCAAAATTAGTCGAATCTCAATTTAGGCAAATACAACTTAGATTTTAACATCACTACCCTAGTACATACCAAGGGTAACATAGAACTCAAAAGGCTCTTAGTAAACCATGATACAACACCCTGAGCTATGAAGAAGGAACGACAAGGCTCCAACGGCTCAGGCTAAGGGCTGTCAGGAACAATAGCGCTTAGCAGAATAAAAAATTAAAATACGGCGGTTTTGTACAAAAAAAGTTGTGTGTACCACTACGTCACTACTTTTGTAGTTTGTCTGCTTCGTGCTTCAAAATTAAAGTGGTTGGAAACTATGTGCTCCTATTGCATTTACATACAAATAAAATCGCAAGGGAGTTTTTTGTGGGAACCAAATCAAATCGTGTAATTGCTGATTCATTTACACTTTTCCCCTTCTACAATCGAGATAAACTCGTGTCGAAAGGAACCGTCGTCTAACACTTCTACTAGTCGTACTCCCAGCGTGTCTGGTTCGTCTAGCACCAAGCCTTCCGCGTGTCTTTGTGCTTTTTTCTCAATCTTCCCGGTGCTTTCTAGCATCGCAGAGAGTGGGCCGGTTACGATCATTTTCATCCCAAACGAGGTTTCCGAAACAAGGTTTTGGTGAAAGTGTCCAGAAAAGGACGCCGCGACGCCGTACTTGCGAAAGAGATCCAGGTGAGGAAGCCTTCGCTCCTTGGGAATCACGAAATAACTGTCGGGTATCCGACTGTTGTTCCATTCGCAGAATCCCGACATGGTAGCAGGTTCCTCGTTTTCGTCGTACAAAAACCATGGGTGATGACCGAACACAAAAATGATCGCCTCATTGTTTTGTTCATTGGATGTGTCGTCATTCTTCGAACTCATTGTTATTGTTTGTCCCGATGTTGGCTGTTCCCCTTTCAATAGGTTGTGGTGTGGCGATGAGAATGCCGATCGCACCTCTTTCAGTCGCTCTTCCATCCACTGAAACTGGTCCCGGGCCATTTCTTCGATCGTTTCTTCTCCCGACGAAGCGCTGAACAAAGTAGTGTTGAGGACTATATTGTAAACATTTGGCGCACTCCAAAAGGCAAGATAGTCATCGCCAAATTCTTTCCGATACAATTCCATCGAACGTTTTGTGGGACGATTGCCCACGTCGTGGTTGCCACAGAGACAGACCAGAGCAATGTCTTCGTGCAACTCTGACCAGACCACCTTGAAATCCTTCCGTTGTTGAAGCTGGACCTCGTCGCATTCTTCCATTGTAAATCGGCTCCTGGCTCCTTTGCTGACTTCAAACGATCGGTCCATATCCGTCAAATCCCCACAGACGCAACAAAATGCCGGCCGTGGGTGCATTCCATTCATAAAGTGTATTGCCTTTCGAGAATATTCGATTTCTTCGTCCCAGTTCCTGTTGTCGGTGATCATACCGTATTGAGTGTCTGCGCAAATGACAAAGCTGTGGGAAACTTTGGGCAGCACACTCGCTGCTGTCGATGCAGTGCGATCGTCTATTGGATTGCCCGATCCTTTGTTTCTGTCGTGATTTTTGGGAGTCTCATCGGAAACACCGTGGTCGACACCTTCGTTCTTCGGGACGATCTTCCTTTGCTGCGGAAGTTTTGGATGCAGCAAGGTTTTACCACGCTGGCTTTCGTCAAACCTAGGCGTCATTTTTCCAATGATTTGTTTTGCAGGAAATTTTACCTTCTACTCAGAAAGATTGGCAACCGGTTTGTTTAGTTCTTTTATGTCGATACGAGTTGTTCAAGATGGTGCTCTAACATCAGTAATGGTATTACGTACGAGTACTGTTCCGGTAAATACGGTAGTGCAGATAAAAGATGATTTCTGTTCCCTGTCTCTTTTCTGTGAGAGGAAAAAGATTCATTTTTGTTCCCTGAAACGACGGATGAGATTCATTCCAGACGACAAAAGACAAGAAGAAGCAGTCGTAAAAAATACTTGTTACTTTCAAACAATTTTTGCTCATTTTTACAGGGACGTGAGGTATTTACGATTTTACCTACTGGAGCCATGTACTAGACCCGCAGAGGAATCATGTGGCCGCTAGCTGTTTGAACAGTCCTGTTACCTTAAGATTTATACTCATACTTAAGGGGGGGCTGGGAACTTTGAAAAAATTTCTGGTAGCTTAGCATATATTATGGTAGCATTTATGGTCGCAATATGGTAGCATTTATGGTTGCAATATGGTAGCATTTCTAGTCGCAAGAATCTGGTAGCATGGTAATCATTATTGTATTATGGTAACGTCTCTGGTAACAGATATTTTTAGCAATAGTGTTGCTTAATACGAAAGGGTATGCGGGGACTCTCCTCGTAATAGTAGAATTTTTTTCTGGTAGGAGAATGCCATTACTTGTACCATATTTGGACAAAAAATTCTACCAGAATTTCTACCATATGGTAGCATTTCTAGTCACCATCTAGTAGCATTAATTGTCAAAATCGGTAGCATGTTTTTCCTACCAGAAAATTTTTCATAAATTTCAATTTCTTGCAGCCCCCTCTCAAATTTTCAGGTCGGTTGGAATCAAAATTCCTAGCGCCAGCAAGCTGTAGTCCCATGACCACAGTATTGCCTGGTAGCATGCCTGGCATGGTAAAATCGTCAATACCTCACGTCCCAGGTAAATGTTAGAAATAACTGTCTATGCAAAAAAAAAAGTTAAAAATTGTCATCCAACTTCTTAAAAAAATTCTGGCAAGGAGAATGGCCAAGCCAGGATTTTTTCAGAAACTTCACCTGTTTACTCTGTAGAACTCAGCGGACTACCATTACTCGCGCATGACTTTTTCAGAAATTGAATGCCATTTTTTAGTACCCCACTGGAACAACAACAAGAAATAACAGATAACCAACTAGTACTACTAACCGGAACTGATTCTGAACCAGAAACAGAAAAAGAAACACCAGTAATAGCAACTACTCAGACAGGAACAATGGATAAAGTAATAGAGCTCCCACTATTCTATGTCACCATGATGGAGGACTTTGAAATGGCTCTTTTGATTCCAGATGAAGCAGCCCAGAAAGAGGAAATTAAAAAATTGGAGACTCACTACAAAGCCTGCAATTGGATCACAGGAGGGCTGGTTAATGAGGTCAAGTCTCTCTTCTTGACCAGCACAGACATTGATTGGGAACAAAACAATCCAAGAGACTTGTTTGTCAAAGTTCAAGGAGGCCATGGAGAAATTCTGCATTCCTGACGGGAAGTTTGCATCTCCCTATCAATTCTATCAGATCATGACTGTCCTTTGTTCCAAGTGGTCTGTTAAGATTCCATGTACTAACAATTCAATCTGGTGCCACTGCAGGCAACACACCAGAAAAAGAAGGGTCCATGAAGATCCAACAAGGTGCTGGAAACTGAGGGAACTACCTGTCTACAACTGTCCGCTTGCAATAAAATATTCCCTCCCAGGCATCTGCACTACTACCAAGCCCAGGATTCTACTCAATCTCAATATTACCTCTGTGAATTTGCACCACACATGTTCATTGAACACTATCTGCTACCAGGTTGCTGTGTGCAGGTCAGGATTATCAGTTGTCAATTTGGAATCAATGCAGGATATACTCCTGTCCCTCATTCAAGTGAATCCCACCATGTTTGCAAGTGAACTAAGGCCTTTCATTGCAAGACATATGCCTCCCCATGTATCATTAACAGCAAAGCAAGTGGGGAATTTCCGTCTGAAAGCAATTGAATATCTAGCAGTTTATGGTAATAAAGAGGTTACACAGGAAGATTCATGCCAACTACTATTTGGGAGTGGAGGTTGTGAGGAATCTATTGAGGCAGATTCATCAATAAATAGGAAGGAAATTGAGAAACTCCTCTGCAATATGATGACTAGAGGGGACATTTGGACTGTAATTGATGTCTTTGATGAGCTGAAACAAACAAAGTCTAAATTTTGTTACTTGATGAAGATGCAAATGCATCAAGCCATCCAGAAAGCAACCAAATATCTTCAGCACAAAATGGAGGATGGGATTGTGTATTGTTTTCCTGCTGATGGTGATGAAAGATCATACAAAGCTGTTTCTTGGGTAGAAGGCAGAAGGTGCAAATGCTGTTGTTCTCATGACATGGACTTCCAATGTGAGCATGAACTCAGAGTTGATGGTGAATTTCTTGTTCACAAATTTTGTTCTAGGTGGTTGCAGGATCATGATAAGTACAAGAAGGTAAATCCTTCCTATTCCACTTTGCTCATTGCACCAGCTGATCTACCAGTTTTGGGAACATGCATATCTGATGATACAGAATCTGATGATGCTGGGTTTGATGGTGAGGGTGATATTGACTTCTTGAGTGATCAGGATATGAGCTGTGATGATGTTGCTGATGTGAATGGCACAAAACTCTCTTCACAGCAGCTGTATTTGTTTTGGCACACTTGCTGGCACCATGTGTTCTCAATACTTTGTGCTTTTGGCATGCCTGCTGGCACCATGTGTTGGCTATGGTGCAMTGCACTGCACTTTCACTATCTTTAGTGCGCATAGCCAGTAACCTTGAAGAATTCTTACGACAGTCCTGGACTTCCCGAGTGTGGATTTGTACAAACCCCGGTATATTAATTTTTGCAAATAAATTAGTACCTTGACCAAAATAAATTATTCATTTTTAACTTAAACATTCAGTCATTATTATGACAATGAGTCATTCTAGCAATAACCTAGTTTTTTTGCACCGTAGTAATTTTTTTTGGCTGCCGCCCTCCTTTAAAAAAAAAACAATGGCGGCGGCCGCAACCAATTCTCAATATTTGGCAAGAATCCAGTAATTTTCTGTTAATTTCAAGCAAAATTCCATATTCCAAAATTACTGCGTGTTAATAAGTGGTTTACAATAGAAGAGTGAGGTTATTCACTAGCTACTCGGGATTTAGCCTCACAAGGGCGCCATAATTCAATATCTATTCTATTGTTCTTTGTACTGTAGTTAAATACTTAATCCCGTTGCCCCCATAAAAACGAATTTGTGAAGATCGCGACTAGATCGGAGAGACTTGGTCTGTAACAGGTTGTAAGAACCGTATCCGCATGTATGGAAGAGGCTGAATTGCCGTCCATTTACTCAGAAGACCCTACCCCGTGACAATGAAAAGGAAACTCACGATCACGAACTACTGTTTGGTTCATCGAACTCGAGTTCCTTTCGATTTCAATTATTTCGATCGAGTGAGCTTAGGGCCCGTGCCTCTTGGCATCGACTGACAATGCCGATGGAATGAACGGGGACAACAAGGAATAACAAGGAATTATTACAGGTGGAACGAGATGTTTCGCGCCTTTGGAAAGGTCGATACATTCGTACCGTTGGACCGTGGGAAAAAGCTAATGGAGCCTTGCTGTTGCATTTGTTGATGGAAACTTTTTTTTTTTAATAACAATGGCATTATGCGATGCAGAAAGCAGAACTGAAAGGCGTGAGCAAAACGCGATTTCGAGAAAAACATGTCAGTCATGTGCACACGGTATAAAAATCAAGAATTGTGCTGCGTTTGCGTCGTTCAGAACACGATTATGAGGGAAGCAATTGTTTGTGTTCTACGAACCTACAAGCTTCCTCATCCAAATGTACCTGGTCCTCGACAGGTTGAATTGAGACATTGTTTCAACCAGCAAGCGTTGAACGAACACTAAATATTACAATGTTACTCAGCTGCCAATCTCCGTGCGAGAAATATATTCGACAAGTGGCTCACGATAATGATGTAATGTTTCTATAGCGACTCGTGTTCCAACTATGTTCGTGTTGCGCATTCATGGACCTTGGGTAAGTGGCGTTATTAATATTCTACAGTAGTTTCGAGATACCGCAAAACCCTTACCTCGGGCTCAAAATTGTTGCAAAGGTTCACTTGCACAAACAAAATGAAGTTGGCATACGCCTTCATACGGTTTAGTAGTTGATCGAGTAAAATGAACCTTTACAATCATCCCACCCATTTCTTTTTCATTGGTTGAGAGGTTCTAGCCATTCATAAGGACATAGTCTCATTGCATTATCCACTACAGAAGTCGAACCATCGGCCAGCGAAATTGGCAAGCATTTGTGGTGAGCTGCCTCAACTTCCCATCTTTCTGCCTTCTACATATCACTGACCTCTAGAGCCCAAAGGGGCCACTTTCTGACATTCCGTCGTGTCTAACTTTCTTCCAAAATTCTAATAATGCAAACAGAAACATCCATTTCGGGACGACAAAAAGAAAAAACCTTTCGGGTCCAAGATTGAATACCTTCAAAAGAAACTAATTTGCGTGGTCCCAAAACTCGACCTATTGGTTGGGTTTGACGTATCATGGCCCCAACTCTGATAGCAATAATTTAGGTATCTTTTGAGCTCGCTCAGCTTCTGTGCTTCTGCTGTTCTCTTCTTTTTTACGTTTGATACTTGGAAGCGCAGGAGAAGAATCGATCGAATTTTTGTCACCCAAGCTCTTTGAAAGTTTGACGGAATTACTTTCTGAAACCGCAATTTGTGGTTTCGTCGTAGCTTTGTATGTACTCGGCATGTTCGCATTGCTTTCCTTACTTTGACAGATTTCCGTTTTGCTCTTATTTTCTTCCTTCAATTTATCGATTGGTTTTCTTTCAGCTTCTTTGTTATTGGGATCGAGGTTGGCGTGCAAGTGACGGGATCTAAAGTTTTGTTTCGTAACGGGCTTTTTACAATAGAAGCAATACCTAAACTTCACGCCAGCTGCTCTGCAGACGGAGTGCGAACAAAGCAGATGTTGCCCGTGTCGGGCGTTTTCGGGTATGTCAAAGAATGCGGTCTATAGCGGTGAATTGAAATAAGAAATTGCATTAGTTGCCCTCGCACAGCACAAAAGAATGCTTGCAATAAAATCATTGCAGCATGAGTGATACTTTTCGGCCTATTCTAAAGACTTACAGATGAGTTGTGATCAGCTTTCATCCCTCTTGCACCGCAAGGAAGGCGGATAGTCCGTGGAACGTGGACCTGGGCCGCTTCGAGAAATGCAACTTGAGCCTGCTTGGCCAAGATCACATCAGTCAACCTCTTTTCGTTCGCTTTCTGGTAAGAGTTCAATGCAGCTTGGGTCAGTGCTTGATGTTGAATAGAAAACTGAGATAACCCCCCCATGGAAGAATTCAGGGATCCAGCACCAACAGATCCGTTGCTTCTAAGTTTAGTGTTATGTTCCCCAGTGATTTCTCCCACTGCAGTATATGGATTGGAGCTCGAGAGAAAATCTTGTTCAGTGCTAGGATATAAGAAACCCCTGTTCCCCAAACCCCTGACATTTCTAGCTCCACGACCACCACTACTGATCCCATCTATTAATGCACTCGTAGGAATAGTTTGTCCAATGCCACCACAATCTCTCCCTACTAATTGGTGACCCAACCCAGCGATATTGGATAGGCCTGGGATACTAGGATTGGACGTCATATCGCAAGGGGCGCAGATAATCCCGTTTGCTACAAGCTGTCGTTGTTGCTGCCGTTCCTTTAGGAACGCAATCATGCGATTTTGAAAGTGCTGTTGCTGGTGCATTCCGAGACCGATGCCGGTATTGGATACTCCGATCGATGTAGTATTCGTTGCTATGAATCCTGAAGGAGCTGAGCAATTACCAAATGAACTGTTCCCATCGCTGATATTTTTGTTTACAGTCGAATTGATGTTATTCCCATTCTTTCGCTGGCATAGTTGTTGCTGAAGTAGTCGTTCCAGATAAATTCCTTGATTACAGTCCATCGTGGTTGGGGTCGCGCTGTACTGTGGTGGAAGCATGATAATACCCGAAACTTTTTCGCTTAGAACGACGAATATTAATGTGATCAGGTGAAAAAAAAATTTAAGTTTAGAACGAGCGTTGCACCAAATCTCAAAATTTAAACAGTGATCGTTGAGCACGTCCATAGGTTATGGACAATTTTGAAAAAGTTTTTCTGTGACGATCAATATCACCTGATGGGGAGATAGGATTATGGGAGATTTTGAAAACTTAAGTAAGCTTGTAGTCTTCTTCAGATTTTTTGTTGTGACAGTGGCTCGAATAAGTCTGTAAGGCTATAATTTCATGGGGATTCAATGAAACAGAAATATCAAATCGTGTTTGACGTTCATCTTGAGACCCGAAAATATGAATTGCCTGATTAAAGGTTCGTTCAAAAATATATAATCCCATTACAAAAGGGCGAACGCAATTAACAAATGCAAAAAGGAGTTTCAGCGAATAAATTCAAGACTTAACAGACTACATCAGTAAAATTTAATTGATTATAGTCTTTAAAAAAAAATATTGAGCATGCATTTTTCGAACATTATACGTATTTTTTTTTCGTCACAAAGACAATTAAAGTTCAGGAGTTGCTTTCAGCAGTTATTCGTTTTCCTTCTTTGGGGAAATCATATTTTCTCGTTTATAGAAAATATAGACCTATAAAAAGTAACTGGGGAGAATTGGCGACCCCAACCCTTTGGACTAAGAGCCACTTATTATGCTCAAAGGTCATTTTTTTTAGGAAAGTCTGACCTCTATGTAATGTCGTATCTTTTGAATTACTGCGTAAAAGCCCTGAAAGTATTTCAAAATCCGATCTGATAATTAGAAAAACGAAAAACAATGTTCATTCAACTGGCAATTCAGTCGAGTTGGAATTTTCAATTTTCTCACTCACATTTTGATATCAGTTTCCTGTGTCAGCCTATTTTCCTCTGCAAACAAGAGCCTACCGCAATAGTTACCGTAAAGTACGTACTCCTAGTGCGCTCCATGATCAGCGCAAATTCAAAACGCCCCCCCCTCCCCCCCCCCTTTCGAATTAAGGGGTTCAAAAACTTTGTTGTCTTTCTTCTTGGCTCTAATTTTCAGGAAAAAATAGGAGGTACGAGTACGAGTGACGTAGGTACTAGTGCTGTACTTCTACCTGTAGCTCTCTAGCTGTCGTTAATGATAAATTCTCCTCACTATTTCCTTGGGAAGGCACAGAGTACGCTGTCGCTCAACATTGAGACATCAAATGATTAATTTCAAAGTCAAGTGAGACTCAGATTTTTAATATCTCTAGGTAACAGAACTGAACGACAACGTGAGGATGGGCCGGTTCCTCTCCCTCGGAGCTCTTTATCCATTCCTAGCATTTCCTTCGATCCGCGCTTTGTCAACTGCAGCCGAGTCTGCTGCTTCAAAAAGACTAGTCCAAGAACCTACTCCGTGGTCAGATGTAGCCATCAAAGCTGCGAAGGATTTCACGATTTCCCAACGTCAGAAACTTGCTGATCTCGGAGCACTTGACATCCAGAGGCCGATGAAAATCGTTGGCACACCGCTCGAAAACAATGATAACATTGATAGTGAGAGTAAAATCAACACGAACAGCAAAGTGACGAAGACGATTCATTTCCAACGTCACGGCCAAGGCTTCCATAACCTAATTTGTGACGTGTGGAGAGAAAGAGGTCTCCCTATCGACTTTGACTCAACCGACCCCGAACTCAACCCTTTAATCAGAGAAGAATTCTTAGATCCGCCACTAACAGAAACAGGGCGTCGACAGTCCATGGATCGAAGGATCCAATGTGCAGCGCTCACTCCGGAATTGGTAATTGTGTCGCCGTTGCTACGCTGTATTCAGACAGCAAAGTTGAGTTTTGTAGATCATCTGCCTAGTAGGAACGGTAAGATCGATCCAAGAAGTGCCGATTACGTCCCATGGGTTTCACACGAAGGATGTCGAGAGGAATTGGGCTTACTAGTCGGAAACAAACGCCGTCCTGTATCGGACATTGTCGTAGACCATCCAGATATTGACTTTAGTGCCATTGAACATGATGACGATGTGCTTTGGGAGACCTATGGAGTACGTCGTGAAACTTTGCTGCAAAAAAGCGAAAGGATATACGCTTTCTTGACAGAATATGTGATGAATCGTACCGAAGATAATATTGCTATCGTTTGCCATTCGGCGTATTTATTCACGTTGCTGAATGCCGTGATGGACATAGAGAGCGAAGAATTGCGATATTGGTTTTTAACTTCGGAGGTTAGGTCCATGAAAGTCACTTTTGAAACAAATGATGACTACCGAATACAGTGAAGGCGATTGTACTGAGAGAGTTATATCAAATCTTAGTGCCGTGTGTTTCACATTTTTGCTGTTCAGTACAGATTGAAAATCATTCTGATCTATGGAGGGAACGATGTCCCATTGTCAGTAATATTGCTATGTAGACTGGAATTTTCTCCTAATTTTCCATCATTTACTAATAAGACTCCTGGTTACAACGTTTGGATTTCATACGGATTATTGTTACTGTCCTGAAAATCAATGTCAACCTCGAGCAAGCCTGTAAATCTGTACCGTTTTGTGCAATGGCAGTTCAGCAGCTTGACACGATATTCCTTGTCAGAGCTTTACAGAACATAATATTGGATATGCAAATTGAGGGATTGAAGAGTCTCTGCTGTCTACTGTGAAACAGGTAGTAGAGTAATCATTCAAGTAAAGGTGCACTTTTGCCAAGCAACAAAAACAATGAATTGATGAGACCAATCAGCAGCAGCAACACTCAGCAATGCTGCTAGTAGGGACACTAAGCAACACTATCAGCAACACTATCAGCAATATAATTATGATTTGGACACTTCTGGAATGAGTTTCAAGGGGCTGCCCTGCTGAAGTTCACCACCTTGTTGAAAACTTTTTTCTTTCTAACATTGGACCTGCAAGGATTTGGAAATCTCCTCCTCATATCACAGCTGACAATTTCTTCCTATCAGATTCCATCTTGGATTGGATTGGTGAGCAAGGCTTGGGTATGATGAGAACTGTTGCTAAGAACAAATTACCTGTAAAGGTTTCTGGAAAGTACTTCCATAAGAAGAATGCTGCAGGGGATTCCAATGGGAGACAGAGAGCAAAGATGTCATGTCTTGCTAAGCCTATCACTGCTGTGAAAACTGTGCCAGCTGATCCTGGGACAGGAATCAAAGACTACGGACAAGGACATTGTTCATTCCAAAGCACTGGAGCCTGCAATTAAGGATCAGTGAACTCTATTTCATCCTCATCTCTTTACATTCATCAGAAGGCAAGGGGAAGGGGGACAGACAAATGCAGATGGGGAATTGAAATGAATGAGTCTCGTGAAGTTTATCTTTATACGTATGGAAAGCTGGACCATATTGATGCATACATCTCCAGAGCCAACATTGGTTACAAAATTGTGGAAATACTGTCATGCTACAATTAATCAAGCAAAAGCCTTGGCCATTGCTACAGCATAGTACAATATGTACAAAGAATGTACTGACAGAAGCCTTGGCAATGAGTGGAAGGTAAGCAACGTTATGAGCAATCCTGGGTTTCATCAGAGGCTTGCTTTGCAGATGATAAAATACGATCTCATGGAGCAGGCACATAACTGTGATACTCAACTGAGGTAGTGTACAAAAGCAACAAGAAGGTTAAGAACCAGTAGGGCAACTAGAAGAAAAGCATGTAAGATGTTCCTTAGGAATGGAAAGTTGTTTGGATATCACAATTTGCAGACAATTGCAGAGTACAAGGCAATTGGAAGATTTTGCTTCACTCAGACTGAGTATGCAAATCATCTGAAGGTGGTTGGGCCTATGAAGTCAAGAAAGAGAAATATCTGCTACATGTGTGGTGGAAATACTTACAGTATGTGCAACCTGTGCAAAGTCCCTCTGTGTGTCACTGGAAGCAATTCAAAGAAGAGGAATTCTAATGGAGATCCAATCTGGAACTTTTGTCACAGCAACTATCACAACTATGAATGGTTTGGGCTTGGGAAGAGCAACTATTGCTCTAGAGTAAGAAATGACAAAAGACTGAGAGAAAGGACTACATGGGATCCTCCAAGCAATGAAGAGTTGAAAGATAACACTGAGTATGTGAAATTCTTATTGGACATTGAGGATGACAATGAGGATGAGGAAAAGACTAGTGTTGGTGATGGTGATGTCAATATTGTTGTCTTGCCAAGTAGCACCACTGTTAACAGTGAACTAACTCTACCAACTGCGGATAGTACTACTATGGAGTTAAGCACAATGGTTGGACCATTAGAATCAGTGAAATAAACAAAATACTAGTAATTGTTGAAATTGGATAATTTGCTCAATCATTTGCTCATTTGTTGGCTCATTCCGTTGCTGATTTGGTTTCTCATTTGTTTGCTGAAGGAGCTAATGGTGATTATTAAATATGGATAGTGCACTCATTTGGTTGGTGATTCGGTTGGTGATCCAGTTGCTTTGTTGTCGATTGCTTGTTTGTTGTTGGTTGCTCATTTGGTTGGTGCTGATTTGGTTGCTGATTCTGTTGCTTTGTTGTCGGTTGCTGATGTGGTTGCTGATACTGTTGCTGGTTCTCACAATCCATCCCCTCATAGTTGGCTGAATGGAAGGAACAGCTTTGATCCATGTAAAAAGGATGTCCCCACTCATCAAAGGCAAATTCTTTGGCACATTGAGTGCAAGGAGTGTAGTTGTTCTCCCTCTTCATTTTTCCCTATAGATCTCAAAGAACCACTCATGTTTATTGCCAACACTCATCGTTGGAGGCAACAGAGGCTTTGCGAATCTAGTGAAAACTATAGCCTACACAAGATCTTTATTTTTCAAGCAGGTCTTCTTTAAACAACCAGCATACATCTCATTCAGCTGCTTGTTGTACGGGGTAGGCTTCTTATGCCACTCCCAGTTGACAATCCACTTCCAGTCCTGATTCATTACAAACTGTACTTGAGGAGACGGATCATCAATAATTTCTGGTGGAGGGGGCTCAGGAGCTTTGGGGGGAGGGGCTGAGGTGTCCAAAACTATTTGAATCTTCCATCCAAGGTCTGGATCAATTTGTTGTTGCTTTATTAACTCTGCTGCTTCTCTTGCCTTGCCTTCATCTCCATGTTGCCCTTTACAATTGCAAGCTTGCGCTTTGGCATCCAGTGCTTGTACGCACAGGCCTTGGGTCCTTTGTAAACAAGCATCCTGGCTTGATGCCTTGCCTTCTTTGTTTTTGCTCTCCTCCTATTTAATTTTACCCTTTGCTTTGGATGACAACCAAACAAGATTGCTGTGTGTCGTGGGGGAACTGAGTCTGGAGAGCTGTAGGTGTATCGATATACATCATTATGGAGATCTTCAACAAGAAAATCTGTGTTTTTAGTATTTGTTGCTCAGTATTCTTGTTTTGCTGCTGCAGTAGCTTGCTTTTTTCAGTGCTCTCAGTCACAGGATGTATTGTTCTTGATTGATTTTAGGAGAAAGAAATGGGATCAATGCATTGTGTTAAAGCATGGAGAAATGCATCTGACACAGTTGCTTCTGAAAAACAGAAAAAGAACAAATGAATCAAGGAGGGGTATTGACAAGTACTGAGTTCACACAATTAGTGGACTAATTTTGTGAACAGTTTGTCTCTTGAAGTGAAAAGTGTCTGTTGTGGGACTCAAATGCATTCAGTCAAAGCAGTCTCAACATGGTAAATAGATGGCCGGATATCCACACACCTTTGTAATTTAATGGTAAAACTGTTTCAGTCTTGAACTGACAGTTTGGGCTGTAACTTTGACCACAACAGACGCATAAAGACAAGAAGCACATGGTTCAAAAGAGAATTGAAAGGGCTTTCTAACGCCATGGAGGAGTAGGGCGTCCGATAAGTATTCATCACCACTATACATGTATCTATATCCAGAATTTCCAATGTACAACTGGGTCGTCTTTTTTTCTTGGCCCACACTATACAATAGTATTTATTGTATTCAAAAATTTAGAATGGTCCAGAGGAAGAAATTGTTTGTTTGGATATAACAATCATTTCAAGTACCAACAATAATTATTGAAACTTCACAAGTTCAAATTTGAAATTCTAGTGTTTGTTGTTTCTTATTCTTGGTAGACAATATATTACTACTAGTAATACTAGTAGGTGGTATCTTGATGTTGATACTTGCAACTGCTGCTAGGAGAGATGGCTTGGTTGTTAGTAATGGTAGTCTTTTGTTGTTTGTGTCAGGGAATCTCCCAGAATTGCACCTGCTGAAGAGGTAGAATTGACAGCAAAAACAAAAGTTAGTACTACTAATAGTGTTTCTAGGAAGCACACCCCAAGTGACCACTGGGCCTCCCAAGAAGAAGTGAGGACCTGCTGGTCCTCTAGTGGCATAGATGGGTGATACTTTCTACTAGTACAAGGAGCAGCAACAACAAGGTAGGACAAAAAAGAGGAGGAGGAGGAAGAAGAAAAAGAAGTGAGCAAGGAGGAAGAAGAAGAAGCAATGATGGCCACCACCACCAGCAACACAAAACTAATAGTAGAAGAATGCACAATTTAGCAATTTTAGCATAGCTTTGTGGTGAGAGTTCTCGTTCTTTTTGGTTTAATTTGTCACCAAAAAGACAAGACTACTTGAGTCAGACTCCCCACATTTTGGTTTAGGGTATCTATTATTTGAATTCATCTGCTGTTGGATAGATTTACTTTCTTCTTGATGCTTTGTGGTGGTGTGTAGATGTACATATGAGTACAAATTGAACCACACCGTTTGGTGCATAACTGCAGTAGAGCACCAGCACCAAAATCACATGTATCCATGCATGCTTGGTTACTGCTTGTTTTAAAAAAACTAATGATAGTAACAAACACTAGTTTTTTTGCTTAGTAAGTTCATGCACCTCAAGCTGGTTGTCTTTAGCTTGTTGTTGAAGATAGTACTTGTAGTAACCTTGCTTTGGTCTGGAGCAAAACTCTTGGCCTCAGTGATGTTGAAAATGGTGTTAAGGGTTTTGCATTGTGTGTTCTCAAGCTGAAGTTTGACCTCAAAAGGTACAATAAAATTCTGGTTACTTTTTGGGTACATGCACGGACTGTGCAATGCCACAGATAACATATCATAACTGCTGAGCAGCTCAAAAATACCATGTACTCAGCACAAACAGTACAGTTCAGGTACAAGCTTTTGCGGACCACCTCCCATGTATAAACACTAATTGCTTTTTGCTTAAGTACATGCACCTCAAACTGATTACAAAGCATGCAGACTGAATTTTGTAACCAGAGCTTGTAACCAAACCCTTCCCTTGCAAGAGGCCCTTTTTCACCTGCACAGTTACACAGTGAAGTACAAGAAAGAAAATTTATTGGGAACTAAGTACACAAACTCATGAAGAAATTATAGTAGAAATCGTAATATCAATTATCCTCTGTATCAGCTCCTCCATATCAGCAACTCTTCTGTATCAGCGCTAACTCCTCATATTTTATCAGTGTCTTGTATCAGCATCCTCTGTATCAGTAAGTCATATTGTATTAGTGGCTGCAGCTCACCCATATCAGCAACTCATATCACCAGTATCCTGTGTATCAGCAAATTGTATTGTATCAGAGACTGCCTCCTCCATATCTACTATCCAGAGGGATGAGGAGGGACAAGTGCCTGTTCCCCCGTGGCAAAGAAGACAGTGCTTGTAGTTCATTTGTCCGAGCACAAGAGTACATTGTAATTTTGAGCTGCTTCAGTGGTTGCATAAATTACTGTGGAGTTGCTCCACTCCAGCACAACAAGCACTATCTTTTAAGCTCTTGAGCTTCTTGGTGGTTTTGCTGAAGATAGCACTTGCAGTAACCTCATTTTGTCAATCTCAATCTCAAGCTCTCAATCTCAGTGATGTTACTGCTGTAACCAAAGCATACCAGAAAATGTACTCTTTGAAGGTCCGTGTTATTATCATGGGTGAAAGTTTTGTACTATGCAGTTGAGAGTGCGAAAGCTATCAACAGTGAAGTACATAACTTTTCCCATGATAATAACATGGACCTCAATTTACTCTTGACTGCATAGAACTTCCTCTGTCCCACAATGACTGTACTGCAACTCTGATTTTGCTATCCCTGTTTGAAAGTCCCATTATTTCCTTAACATTTTTCAATATTTTCATTTATCCCCCAATAAAATATGACTGTATAGAAAAAAGAGAATCAGTACAATTAAAAAAAATGAGCATGTGGGTGATTAAAAGTAACTTTTCACACACAAAATTACAAATACTATTAACACCACTGCAAATGAAATTTTGACAATGATATGGTGCACCTCCTCTTTTGAACAAGAAATGACCTAACAAGAAAGTTCTCCTTAGTAATGCAAATAATTGTGGGAGTGACATTCTAATAGTGATGTAAATTGTGTGCTAGTAGAAAAGTGAGTTGATGCTTTTACCAAGGATTGACAAACTATGAAATCTACAATCAATCACAATGGAGATTGAGTGATGTGTGAATTGAATGAGTCAAGTCAGTCACGCAAGTGAAACAAGTGAGTCATGTCAATCATGTGGATCCATAGGGGGGCCAAGTGAGTCATATATGTAGAATGTGTATGAATCATACATATGTGTCATACGTATGTATCATAGATATGAATCATGCCCACTATCTGATATCCCACCGACAGCACCCTCCCTCGATCTGTTATATGTGAATCGAGCAGATCAGAGCAGAAGAGATGAGGAAGGAGAATATCAGTTGGGTGGAACAATAGCAAAGTGCCACCAGAAGAGTTGGTATACGTGGCAATTGTGAAGGACCCAGCCAAGAGGTTTAGTGAGTGAATCTGCAGGTTAATTTTACTGCTGATAAACTGCATCTTGATATAAGTCTCATTTCCAATCTTGTATTGCAAAGTATGGTATGTTGATGTGTTGTGATTGTTCTGTCAGGATTCCTGAGTTGACATTTCTTATTGTAGAGTTGTTGTCTTCATACAATGTTGTTGGTTGTTGTTGGGGAAAGCCCAGGTCAGGAGCAAGAATAGACCTGAGATACAACACAATTTTTACAGGGGAAACAGCGGCATAGATTTCTCTTTGGTTGAGCTTTGCGCTGGTTGTGTTTGGGTTTTCAATTTGTATAAAATGGCAGCGTTTGCCATCATGATCGCGAATCCTGTAGTAGACTTTTGTTTTGGTTTTATATTTGTGTATGGGGCATCAACTGGAAAGGTGATGGTGGCTTTGGTAGGTAATGGTGATAATGGTGGAAATGGTGGAAGATTATCAGGTAATGGGATCAGATAATCTTTGAAGTTTCCATCTATAAGTTTGTTGTCTTGCAGTATTGTAATTTTGCTGAATCTTAGACCCCATGTCTTTGTGCGTCAAAGGTATAGAGCAACACCCTTTAGGTATTTGAAGTGTAGATACAGCAAATCCAACGTCAGGGCAACAAACATTGTATGCATAAAGGATTTTACCAAGGAGTGCTTGGTAGGAAAATCCATGTTGTTGTTTCAATTTCTTGTGTTCTGTAGATCCCTCTGGTTGACCATCTTCACTGAAAATTTGGTCCAGAGCTTTTTTAGGTGAAGGGGCAGTTGGATGGCTGGTTAGCTCATCTTTGGATGTTGTCCAGCTATGTGATCAAGCAATTTGGTCAATGTAATCTTCACAAGAAATTTTGATGTAGTGTTTTGTTTGATTGATATTGCTGCCATTGTACAATGTGGTGCGTCCCAAGTTCTTGAATGGGATATTTGTTTCTTTTGGCAGTTGCAGTTTCTTGTTGATGATCTCATATATTTTGTTGGTAAGGGTGGCATTTGGGGAAGATATCAGGAAGTTGTCGACTTGTTGCAACATCAAAATTTTAGTATCTTTGTAAATTGTTTGATAAATACATTTGTCATGAGTCATTGTTGTGAATTTGAGTTCTTCAGAGGAAAGTATGACCATTTTATTAATATGTTCTTCCCAAAGTCTTCCAGATTCGGGGTGACCTTGTAAGACATGTTGCACCGGGAGGACATCAGTTGGATCAAGTTGTTCTCCAAATTTCCATTTGTACCAATCTGCTTATTGACCATCAATAGCAACAAATGTTGGTACTTCTGGTGGTGGAGAATGGGCGTATGCATCTTTTGCATCCCCAGCTTAAAGTTTGTACTAGTTGAGGATGGCAGTGAAAGCAAAGAATAGTCATTGCACTGGTTGTTCAACACAAGAGGAGTATGTAGAAGCAATGGCATGGAGTAACAAGCATTTTGATCCATTGCAACAGTTGCAAGATTGATGTTCACCAGTTTTGCGAACTTGGTATTGCCAATGATTTTGTAGTAGAAGGGACTTTGGAGGTCCTGGTGTTGGTTTTCCATACATTTCAAGATTGTGGAATTGGTCAAGTTGTTTTTGTTCAGCATGTAACCATTCATTCCAATTATCAAGTTTCTTCAATTTTTGACAAGTGAAGTGTCCAAGGGCCTTTTCTTCTTTTGTTGTCATTTGTGACGTAAGATCATTTATTGCAAGCCTTATCATTTTGTCAGAAACAATGTGGGATAGAACTTGGAGACCTGTTTGCAATGGAGTGATTGCATGTAATGTGGCATAGTTGATTTTGGTGGTTGTATTGAATTTGTCTGTTGGTGCATGTTAGTATTCATCAACTTTTTTCCATATGCGGACACTTGAAGTCTTAGTGACAGGAGCAAGCTTGATGTCAAATTTTGTAACACCATTTGCAACTAAAGATTCAAGGATCTCAAGGACAGATTGTTTGCTGAAGAAAGGTTTGTTATTGATCAAGATGATAAACGCTCCACGGACTTGATTTTGTGTAGATTTGTGAGAGGAGAACATGGTGGCAGCACTTGATCTCTTGGTGATGTCCTTCATGAAGGCGTGACCATTGAGCTCATCCTCGTCAAGTTCAAGTCCAAAGGTGTGACTTTTACATTTGACACAAATCTCTTTGGTAAGTGTACTTTGAAATGGTGATATATGGAAACAAAGGTCATTGTCTTTGGTTTCTGTGTCATCTGGAGATATGTTTGAACTATGTTTGGTGGGATGTCTTGTGTTGGTAGATCATTCATACCTTTGTCAAAGCATACATGTGAAGCAATTTTTACACAATTTGTCTTGATGTCATACGACCAAAGGATGTTCTTTGTAGTTTGTGGAAGATATCCAAGAAAGATACCTTTTCTTGAATTATTTTTGAACTTTGCTCATTGTTGTCCAGATGGACATACCTAAACACAACAACCAAAAGTTTTGAAATTGTGTAGATTTTCTTTCTTGCCTGTAGTAAGTTGTAAAGGTGATTTGGTTTGTGCACATTGGGGTAAGGCGTTCAATGCAAGCTGCAGTGGCAATTTGGCTTGTGTACATTGAGGTAATGCATTCAATATCCAGACAGAATGATGAAAAGCATATGGCCAAAATTTGATTGGAAGGTTGGCACCAGAGAGAAGGCAACATATTCTATCAGCAATTGTTCAATGGGCCTGTTCTACGGATCCATTTTGGTGCAAAGAGTCAGCACCAGTAGGTTGTATATGGTATCCTTTTTGTGTGGAGAGTTTCCGTACTTCTGGATTGTGATACAGTTCTCCACCTTGACCCATGTATACCTACTTGTCGGAACAATTCTGTGTGTTTATGTCCAATAATTTTGGAGCCAGGTGATTGGAGAAGCTTTTGAGAGTTGAGTATCACCAATCAAATATCCTGTGAAGTGATCTGAGATAAGGATCCAACTTGTTTCACCATTGATTCCTTCATAGTCTTGTGCACGGGAAGCATCTTTTGACTTTGTACCACTGAAAGAGAAATTGATTGATAGACATTGGTAAGGGAGTGAAGCAGAACGTGTTGAATTTTGACCAGCTGGTGTGTTTGTTTGTTTGGATTGAATGCAGGTACGACAGCAATCAAGAATTGGATCGTTGTGTTTGAATTGGGAATACTGTCAATAAATTTGTGAGCATTGTATAGATATTTGTCATTGATATGGCCTAGATGTTAGTGCCACAGGAGTCGTTCAGTTTGTGCTTTGATGGCATATATTGGAGTAGCATCAAAGATCCAGTCATTGACTGGGTGGTCAGGGAGGTCTGATGGCAATTGATGCATTTTGTGTTCAATATGGTCATGTGCGCATTTTTGATAGACGTGTATTTTATTGATAGTGGCAGTGAAACAATTCTTTGCAAATTGTTTGTCTTCTTTGAGGGCTTTCTCAAGAGAATTGTATTTATTTGGTCGAGGGTGATGAGGCAGCAGATCAGGCATTATCAACGGTTGTGTGTATGATTTTCCAAAGGAAATTACACCATGTATGGTGATCAATTTGTTGTCATCTTTGTGATGTTTGCATTGAATTGTGATTGTATTTCAATCGTGGAATTTGTACAATGCAATGGTATAGTCTCAAAGTTGTAATCGTGGGTCGGATCAAACAATGTTGTCTTCAGAGATTAAGGTTGAGGATAGTGTTGGAGAACATAGACAACAGATTCTGACGTATCCTTTTTCATTAATAGTAGGGACATGAATATAGCCTTTGCCATGAGGGTATATGCCATCTGTGGAGTTTAATGCACTGACAAGTTTGAGTTGACATGGAAAATCTTTAGTGTACGGTTTGTTATTGTGAATGATGTTGATCAAATTTGTACATCATGTGATATCAGCATCAGTGTTGATTTGTGCTCTGACTGTCAAAGAGACGATGTTTGTGGTGTATATTCTTTGGTGGTAGTGGTACGTTTGGTATGTCCTGTAATGAGTTTACATCAATGATTTTAAATTCTGATTTGTTGAAAGGTTCGTAGGGCATATCAGGACCCTTTTCAACTCTTGGTGAAAAATCAAGATGCAGATATGTTGGCGTTGTTATGATATTTGATGATGGATGGTGTGACGTATCACGTGTGATGTCACTGGAAGGGATAAATTGAATATGCATTATATGGGAGGCATTGAGCATACAGAGAATGGGGGTTGGTGATGATGGAGAGGATGAAAGGCTTGGAGGTTCCAATTTTATTGTCCACCCTACACAAAATCCATTTTGTTTTTACCATTGTTTGGTGAACCGTTGGGTGTGAAGGTTTTGTCAACAATCATCTGTGTTTCTTCTGGTGGTGCTTCTGTATGAATGAGGTTGACTGTTGCGTTTGCCTTTGCAAGTGTGTTTTGAGCACGTTCATACATTTGGCAGAAGTTGATGAAATTCTGACAAAGATGATTTGTTGTAGAATTGGACAATTTTTGAAATCATGTTGGGAGGTTTGGCCAGTCATCATGTCACAAACAAAGCACCKGGAGTTGAATGATGCTGGGTTGGCTTTGATTTGGTTGATGGACATTGAGTAGGCAAAACTCAGGTGTTTGTCATCAATTTCAGCAATTTGGATCTGATTTACCGAGACAGGTTTTGGAATGTTTTCAGCACATTTGTATGTCAGTATGTATGAGTTGTATTTTGAGGTGGGGATGGTATCACTGGTTGCACTTGCGTCACCAGGCTATTAGGGAAGTTTAAATATTGTTGAAGGGTTTCATTGAAGGGTTTCATCGAAGGGTTTCATTGAAGGGTTTCAATGAAGTTGGAAGGTTTGAACCTGTGTTTTAGATGATCGAAGTCTTGTTCTCTGCATATCTCTGTTTGAAGAAAAGAGGAGTGTGTACATCCATTCACAAAGTGTTTGCATTAATTTTTGCCCTGTATATTTGTTTATTGCCTTCAATTAATACACCAAGTATGATGTAGTGGTTGTATTTCTTTCAATATTCCATGAGGGAGAGAGGTCCTTGAGTTGGACAAGTTGTAACTAACATAGATGGTGATTCAATCAGGAGTGGGTGAGCAGTCCACAGTTGGGGGTACGAATGTCACTTCCACGTTTGAGACGGGTTTCTTTTGTAACAGTCACCATAAGTGAGGTTTTGTTGGTGATGATGTTGTCAATATGGACGACGTTGCCGGTGTTGACTGCATTTTTCTTGATGTTTTCGATGATCTTCAACTCAACAATTTGTGAAATGATTAGCTGCTGATCCTCAAATGCATCTCCATCCTGGTTAAGGAACTGGTCAAAGTTGAGTGACAAGCGATAGTAAGCATTGTTCATTTCATTGGTCAGGTTGGGATGAAGTTGATGATCAAGGAAGGTGATGTTGATGTACTAGACCTTTGGATGGAAAGGGCATTGAGGGGCAGTACCACGACTACTAGAAGGTGATCTAGATCAGCTTCTTGTTGTTGCTGGCATGTTGAAAGGTAATCTTGTACAGTAGATTTGAAGGTCTGAGGGGGAAAGATGGAATAAAAAATGTTTTGATTTGAATCAAAATATGTTTTATGGGATGATTATCATGAAGCGATTGATTCACCTAGGGAATGGAAGTAAAAGAGCATACAAAATTGCTTAATGCAAGGAATGAGTTTACCATCTTCACAAAAAACGAAACCATGCAATGAAATGAGTTTTTGTAATTTGTAAAACAAGCAAATGGGATAAAGGATCGACCTCTCTTTAGGGAACAATTTGCGATTTTTGCATGCAATGCGATTGTACTTTCAGTCGATAGAGCACTGGTCGTATTGTAAGATTCCACCAAATACTAAGGTCCAACCAAGGAGGGACCCACTTCAAACAGCTAAGGAAGATAGAAGTGAAAAATGATCGCTGCACCATTTGGATTGAATTTGATGTTGGCCGGTTTCTTTTTCCTCATGGGAAGTATTCCAAAACGTCAGTATTGGTTCGGTGCTACCGCTCTTTCGGACACCGCATTGATCAGCGGTAGCACGGACGGGATTGGCTTAACAACGGCACGGAATCTACTCACCGGAAACAACGACGTCGCCAAAGTTTTGATTCACGGACGAGACGAAGCCCGCATTCAGAACGCGGCACATTCCCTGCAAAAAAACAAAGGAATCGAGAAGCCGGGCAAGAAGGCCGGCGTCGTGACGACGTCAAGAAACAGTGCTGTCGTGTCCCTCCCAGCAGCTGATCTATCCTCTGTAGACGGATGCTACGATCTAGCCCAGGCCGTGTTTGAACGGTGCTCTGATGGAACCTCGCCAAATGACGATTCGAATTCTTCTGCGGACGGTGGAACAGGAAGTATCGATGCCCCAATAGCTTCGAATCTGAAAATTCTCGTGAACAACGCTGGAGTTTATTCCGAAGACTTTGTTCGCACCGAAGATGGATTGGAATTGACCTTTGCCGTCAATGTGCTTGCTCCCTTCATTTTGACTTCCATGCTGCTTCCAATGCTGCTCGCGAACGGAAGCAACAGCAGTAGAAGCAGTAGAATTGTCATTGCATCTTCTGTTTCTCAGAGTTGGAAACTTCCGAAGAACTACTGGGACGACCCTCAGTATCGGAAACGATCCTATTCTGCACACGGCGCATATTCGGAATCGAAATTGCTGGACGCGATGCTCACCATCGAAATGGCTCACAGACTTCACGACCTTGCTGGTATCGATACATCCATCGTCACCTGCAACTGTCTTGATCCAGGAACTGTCAACACGAAGATGCTGTTGGACGGTTGGGGACCAATAGGAATACCGGTCGAGAATGCCTTGGACGAAACATGGTGCTGCACCAGCACAGAACTCGAAGGCACATCGGGACAATATTTTGTAGGACGATCATCGCGTCGAGCCTCGGGATGTGCGTATGATTCCTTTCATCGTGAAAAATTATGGCAGACACTGTCTGCATTAGCGCCAAGAGCTGCCGCGGAATGGGACCGAGCCGTCGATTTATATTCTACAAAATAATAATCAGAAAACAACAGGAAGATTATCTTCGTCGAGAATTTCTATGCTTTGATTAATCCTTTTTCTTCGTAAGCAAAAGTCAGCGCAAAAGACCTCAGGGTTAACATTTATCTGTACTATTACAAAACGAAGGGAAACTATGGGTATCTTTGGTGCTTTCAATATATTGACGACTCAACGGAATCGCTTGAAATGAATTTAGGAAAAGCGGAACTTTGGTCTGGATGATACAAGATGGAGTGACGAGCAATCGATCTCGTTTTCACAATGGATGAATCTGTTCTCCGTTTAGAAAGCTGCAATGGTACTTGGATTCGCATTTAGCTCGTTTTGCCTATCAATCCTGGATTGCCAGACTCGACTTGGTCTGATGAGATTTGTCGCAGCGTATCGAAGGTTGTCAACGTGGAGGAAAGGTTTGTAAGGATTGGGCTCCGGCACTTGTGCTGGACCTGGGGGTGGTGGACCTTCGGGGACTTCTCCATCAGGCACATCTTCGTCCTCGCCGTCGAGTTCATCATCCGTAGAGGTAGAGTTGGAGTTGGAGGAATCCACCTCGATGTCGGGATCCGCTTCGTCGGTCTCTTCTTCTGGCTCCGAATCTGTAGTTGTATCGGGACCCGCTTCGTCGGTCTCTTCTTCTGGCTCCGAATCTGTAGTTGTA
>CAACVS010000018.1:27813-75453 GCA_900660405.1 Pseudo-nitzschia multistriata | reverse complement strand
GTAGTTGTACCCGTACCTGTAGCGGTCGTGTCGGTAGTGGCACCCGTACCCGAAGCAGTGGTATCGACTTGTAGATCTCGGAATCCACCGCGCAACAACGTCTGCGGTTTGTTTCCCTCGACAACAGAGTCATTCGACATCGACAATGGAATGTTCGTGATGGCCAGCGCCAAAAGGAGATGGATGTTTCCTTTCACTTTCATGGTAAGAAGAATCTTTTGATGATGCCCAAGTGGGTTAGTTCGGTCGAGTCTGTGTGACAATACGTTGTAGTAAAGAAAGAAAAATCGAGACAGTTGTTTTCGAATGCGAATGTCCTATTGATGGAAATGATTGTAATTGTGGAAGTGCTCTACTCGGAAGTTACGAATAATCGAGCATCTTGGCAGGGGGAAAAATCAATATCTTTTACCCAGTGGATTGCATCAGCATCGTTCGTACCGTACGGTACGTACTGTACCAGCTCCAGAAGTACTTGTACGTACGATTAACTCAGGGGTGACCATGTTCTTCGGAGGCATTCATACGGTACTCGTACTCTACTCTATCATCCCGAACAAATTTATCAATGGTCAGGTTTGATAAAAATCAAAATGAACAGCCCGAAAATTCGGTGACAGTATTGTTTTTGTTTAAAAAAATAGGTGACTCTTGACAAATTATGCGGTGGTCATTCCGACTTTGCTTCGCCAAGTTCTCTCATATTCGGCAGGGAACGCTCGAAAATGGCGGGTTGCGTGCGCCGGGAGCCGGCGAGGCCGGTAGAGTATTTAACAGATACGTACGTACGTAACATACGGTGCGTACGACACAGTCTACTCTCTTTGATTACAGGTCATACTAGCTCCTTCCTAGTAGTAGTACTTAAAGTATTCCTACTACTAGTAGCTAGTACTAGTAGTACTAATAGAATCTATGAATACCACCACTTGTACCAGTAGAGCTACTCCCAGGAATACAACTCTAGTAGCACCAGTGTCGAGAGTTCACGAGAAATAAGCCTCAACATGCTCCTGCCAGCAGAATGAGGAGCACACTTGAGCATCTACTGTACTAGTACTACTAGTACTACTAATAACAATAATTTTCAAAACAAATTTTTTCAAACACACAAAATTACACTTGGGTTCTGAAAATTATGACCTAGATTTCCTACTGAATCCTACATAGTACAAACCTGGACAAGGCCTTCTGTCATCTGAACCACCTTGGTGACATCCCCTTCCAAAGGGGAAAACTCACCTCCCTGGCCTCTTGTGGCAATCTAATCAAGACTAGACCTATTTAGTAATATCACTCCCCCTGTCCCCAGCCAATGGCAGTACTTTAGTCTGCCTCAGCTGGATCTATGCATCCCCAGGTCTTAGTAGCTATGGACCGGAAGAAGATTCCGGTCATGATGTTATTGTTTCCAACATTCGTGTTGGACAGCAATCACAACAAGAACCCCAGCCCCCAGTGTTCAACCATTTCCTATCCTTTGAAGAGCAATACCTGGAGTGTGTACTACATCATACTCAGTTTTAAAGAAGATTCACCAGCCTTATCTCCATGCAGTTCCAGTTTTTAATTTACAGACCGGAAGTATTTTCCAGTCACAATGTTGTTGTTTCCAACATTTGTGTTGGATAGCAGCAACAAGAACCTCTTGTAGTGCAACTGCAATCATTGGTATTTTACCTCAAGCTCCAAGGTTTTTTGTGGGCCCACTACCACGAAGTCATAGTGTATATGTTCTTTTTCTTTTGGCTTTTCTTTTTCTTTTTGATTTCTTTCTAAAATTTGAGAAGAAAAATACCACTAGTAGCCTGAGTCTGCCTGTAGTAGTACCACTGGTATAACTATTATTTGTTAGTAGTAACCAAGAGTAGTACTAGTAGCTGCTGTTAAGAATAACAGAACAAGCTAGAGCTCATAAAAATACCGTCATTACCATTTTCATTATTTATTTTTACTCCCTTTATGGATTGCACTACTACTATATTATACAACAACTTGTACATAGAAAGAATACAATTAGTTTTGCTAGTAATAGTAGCATTCTAAAGTACTATCATAATGATAGTAGTAGGTTTCATATGCTATGATATAAACAAGAAGGTCACATGTACTAAGGTGTCTACTAGCTAAGGAAACATGGAGTGGAATGCAGGTGTCAAACATATTCCAAATATGAATTGACTTATTACAGTCCAGCACATTTCATTGCTACAGAAGAAGAGTGAGTGCAAACTGAAGGTGGGATTGAAGATGGGAGAGTACAGTACAAATGATCAAATCAACCAGAGGCTCAGGGGACAAAACTTATGTGAAAATTAGTACACTTGGACATGAAAACATTGAACTTCAAACAATTGTGTACTAGGCATCATGATGGGTGCCCCCAAGGGCATCTGCTTGTGGCACAGTCTACGAGAGCAAATCCAAGACTTGATTTGACCAGGCTGCATACCTGAGAGTACTACTACTAGTAGTACCTCCACTAATAAGAAGTTGGGCTTCCAAACCATCACCTTGTAGTTCTGGAGTTGCTTGTTGGTAACATTTTCCCAATATTTTTGCCTTGTTTTGATCAAACTGTTTCCATTAAGCCAGTAGGTGAAACCATCTGCTTGTGCTGACTCTCCTGTAGCCCATTTGTACTACAACCCTTTATCAGCAACCACTAGTATTACCAATGGTGTTTTATTTTGTTTTGTATGATCTTCATGAGCTTGCTGATCTACACCACTTTGTCATGTCAGGTATGTACCTCTTTCCAACAGGTGTTGTGATTGACATATCATCAACACTACTATCTAAGTTGAGCACATCATTCAGGATGTTGGAACCAATGGCATTCACTGCAAAGTCAAGTGAATTATAGTGGACCTCCACTTCTTTGACAGATGGTTTGTACATTTCTACTTGTGCATCTGGTATCTCTGACAGACTGCTGTCAAGGCCACCCCCAGAGGTATTGCTTAGGCTGAAGTGTTTGCTGATATTCTCCTTCTCCTTTGTAACTTTGAAAAAGGAAAGATGCAAAATTACTCAGTATCCCAACCCCACAGGGCCAACAAGAAGTACAATATTTGAAACAGATTTTAGTGTTCCTAACAAGATGAGTCAAAAGATTATCAGAGACAATAGTTCCTTGTTTGTCACCATAGAATTTGGGACACTTATTACTCTTATCCCTTGGTCTAGCTACTAGTATGACAATTCTACCAGAAAACCCTCAGTTTATAAGGAGCCATGATACTAGTACTAGTAGTACTAGTAGTATTCCTCAGTGCTGCGGCTGCAAGGGGAGACATTTTGTTCTCTGTCTGGGGGAACACTATTTCAAAGAAAGATGGAAATAAGAAATAGTATGTTTTCAATGGAGTATGGGCAGAGGAAATTTCACATCTCTTTTATTTAATTGGATGCAATACTAGTACTAGTACTAGTACTAGTAGTACCAGTACTACTACCAGAGCTTGAGAACATGTCTGACAATGGGAACTTGAGGGAACTTGAATTCTAATGTTCAGAATGCCCTCTGAAAACATAGTAATTTCAATTGATTTGCAATCCATACCGAAGTACTATGTGTTTCGTAACAATTGAAACCGGCCTCAAAAGAGAGCAAAAAGTAATAATTTCAACAAGTTCTTCTTAACTTCAATTTGAAGTTATGAACTTTTGCTCGTACATCATGTACAGTACCAGGTTCTACTGAGCTAGTTTTTTAAAATGACTGCTGAATGGCTGAATGAATTCCCGGGGCCCCTCAAAACAAAACAAAAATGGTTCAGGGCGATTAAAAATGGTTTGAGCTGGTTCAATCATGAATGGGCGATTCCTGTTAATCTAGATGGTCTAAAAGTCTAAAATAGACATTTTAGACTTTTTAGATTAACGGGAATCATTTAAAACAGGCCCCCAACGGACAAAATTTTTGGCGCTCTTCTACTCTTAAGGAATTCGGAATCACACCAACGGCAATGACTAAGACTGAAAAAACGACTACAGTAAGACTGAAAAAACGCGCCTGCGGGTACTAATTAAAACATGAAATTTTTGATAAACAAAATATCAACTACMACTCATAAATTGAGCTTTTCCTAAGCAAAAGACAGTAGTTGTCCTCCAGCAAAAAAAGGGATACAACAATGGGTGTCATCGAGACCCTTTGCATATACTGGGCAATCAAGCGTAGAGGATGCTTGGTAGAGGAATGGGAAGAAAAACAGAAGACCCCGGAGGAGAGACGCAGGAGGGACAGAAGAACGCCTAGGATTGCAATTAGGAGATATGCAGACTCGCCATTCCTGTTCCTCTTCCAGTCTGGTTGTGACCAAGCCCTCCTCAACTGCTGTGATGTAGACCACAGGGTCTTCAGGGATCTCCTTGAGCTATTTGGTCCAGCTTTCAATAGATACTCAATCAAAAACAATGAGATTGTTCTCCTTCCTCCCCCCACTAGGAGTGGAAAAAAGAAAGGAAAGCCAAGAGAGGCCGACACGACTTGCTGCCTTGGACTAGTTCTCTTCTGGTACAGGACTAGAGGATCTGTTGCAAGAGGATTGGCAATGGCATTTGGTCTTACTTCAACAGTCATGTACAAATGGATCAAGTTCTCCATGAGGATCCTCCTATCAGTGCTTCATAAGCATCCACTTGCCATGGTCAGTCTGCCAAGTGAGCAAGAAATCAATGAGTATGTTAGGGCAATTGGAGCAAAATATCCAAGACTTGGAGAACAACACGTGTGGGCAGCAGCAGATGGGCTCAAGACAGAGATCCAGACCTCAGAGGACTGGCTTAAACAAGAGATCTTYTWCAAYGGATGGAAGGCAAATACTTACGTGAATGGGGTGTTTGTCTTTGCACCTGATGGTAGGATCCGCATTGGAGTCTTCAATTGCCCTGGCACGTGGCACGACAGCGCCATCAGTGACTATGGAGTCTACGACAAGCTTGCCCAAGTGGACAGCGCCTCTGCTGGAGGAGCAAAGTGTGTTGTTGATTCAGCATTTGGCTTGTTGGGCAGAGACTATCTGATTCAAAGCTCTCAGAATGATCCAGAGGGGGATGGAAATAACCTCCTACTGAATAGGATGCCACGTCCCTTCGACAGATGTCGGAATGGGGCATGAGGATGATCCAAGGACGGTTCCCAAGGATGAAGGATAGGCTTAGATTGGAGGACTTTGGGGAGAGGAAGGTGATCATTCACTTGATGATCTGCTTGTACAACTACCAATGCAGTACCATTGGACACAACCAGATCTTGACAGTCTTCATGAAGACGCCGCCGGCATCGGCGACGCGCGAGGCGATGGAGGCCCCTCATACCCTTGAGGCGTTGGCTGATGGGTATTTCCATGCAGGGAGGACTGTGTCTCCAGTTGGAAACAATGCATTCTTTGAATAATTCCCATGGTCACACTGAACAGAAAAGAAAAACTGTTAGATTCATTACAGAACGCGTCAATCCAACGCGTCGATCCAACGCATCGATCCAACACAACAACGATTCAACGCAACGCAACAACGCAACACTGATTCAACGCAACAATGATCCAACACGCTTGTGCAGAAACAATTAAACGCACTTACAGTACTGAGACTCCGCCATTGTGGGGCTGGGGATGGTTAGTTTGCTTGAGGTCGGTTTAGTTTACGATTACGAGTATTCATTAGTTTAGTAACAGGAAATAGTGAGCAGCAACAATTAAACCAGCGCAGTTCCATGTTAGCACAGGCGTTACACCGTGTTGTTCTCCTAATTTGCTGATAGTAACAATGAAAACCGGGACTAGAAGTACCAGTTTACCGGTGAAAAGGTATACTGATGAAAACTGGGATTTCAACGGAATTCATAGTAAGCACGCGTGATGCAATCCCACAAACCGGGGTTTGCCTTCAAAACACATGCATTGATCGTCACTCACATGCATTGATCGGCACTCACATGCATTGGTTGCATCATTCATCATCTTCATTACATTATATATTTCGACGTCACATTGTTCCGTCTTTGCGCTTAAGATATTTTTCTTCATTGCAGTATAATCCGGTTACAATGACTCCCATGAAGGGTATGCATGAAAACCAATCACTCCCACGAAAGGTATGCAAGAAAACCGATGCAGCTACTAGGACCACAGAAAACCACGGCAAAAATTTGGAACAACAATGTGTAACACGTGCTAATTTGGAACAACACAGTGTAACGCGTGCTAACAATAATATGCTCTTCTTTATTTTCAGCTCATTATTTTGCTTTATTTGGTCTTTTGCTGCTGTTTTCTAACTAATCGTCGTCGATCCTTTAATCGTTTAAGTGAGCTAATCGGAAGATTGAAATTGGTTGCTTTCACCATGGGATTCACTGCCTGTGCTTGTGCACTGGCGCTTGTTGATGTTACCAGCGAGTGCCATTGCAATGGTTTTGGCCATGGTAAGCCAACGTTCATCTCTTGCGTCTTCGCGTTTCGCTCTTTCAGCTTCCCTCTCATCAGCCTTCTTCTCTCTTTCAGCTTCCCTCTTGTCTCTGTCAGCGTCCCTCTTATCCTGTTGCATGAGGTATCCCTTAAGAACAGCATCCTGTTCAGCAATTTCCTTCTTCAGTCTTCCATAAGATCTCTTTCTTGGTGTTGCTGTCATGACAATGGGCTCTTGTTTGCCATCGACAATGGCGGTTGAGTCGGAAGTCGATGCTGTTTTGTTGGTTGATTTGCTTGCTTTTGGAGTCAAAGCGTACTGCAAGTCCTCATCCAAGTCCTCATCATCCTCATCATCGATGTAACCATTGACTGGATCGAAGGTCTCCTCTCCAGTTCCAATATTCGCCTTGATTCCAATCAACCGGTGGGCCTCTCTTGCAAGGCAGACGGACTCGGGAATATTTGGATTCCCAGTAGGCACCTTCATTCTCCTCAAGCGATTGAACTTGGTCTTAATGGAATCCTTTGTTCTTCCATAGGGCCAGTCTTGTCCATGTCTGTGAACCACCATTAGCCAGTCTCCCTTACCAATGGGAAGGATCTCCTTGATGAGAGTCATCAATGAGACGAGCTCTTCCTCAGAGTAGTTTGCAGTACCAGCCTTATGGCCGGACCCCTCTACTTTTGATTGACCTCCCGGGGGAGGGACTGGTGCGGCCGCTGGAGGAAAGCGTCCCCCATTGCAGGGAGGGATGGTAGCATAAGGACCAGTACGCGTAGACATCTTTGCTCGTGGAATGAATATTGTGCGAGGAATGTCCCCCGCCGTCCTCTCTTGAGACAGCGCCTCCAGCAGTTGGTCCTCTCTTTGTTTCAGTCGAAGATAAAGAAGAGCAGTGACTAAGACAGGGGACATCGTGTTTTATGTCTTCCACCACGACCATGGCGCCGGCGCTTTGTTGCTTCTTTTTAAGAAAAGATTTAGTAACGTAGTAAAAACTTTGAACATAAATTTGGCGGGTCTTTTTCAGTTGAGTCCTACAACAGATTTTCATTCTTGGATTCCGGTCTAGATTTAGACTTTCTGTCAAGGCAGGCTCCTGCGTTGACAGAAAGTCTAAAAATTCGGACTAGAAAGTCTATTTTTGGGCTGTCTGTCCGTCGAAAAGTAGACCATCTAGATTAACGGGAATCGCCCAATGCCATCCAAAAACTAGCTCAGTAGAACCTCGTAGACTTTCTACCAGGACATTTGAAGTTCATAACTTCAAATGGAAGTTAAGAACTTGAAATTATTACTTTTTGCTCTCTTTCGAGGCCGGTTTCAATTGTTACGAAACGCGTAGTAAGGGTTCCTGTTGTCCGAAGAACGAACGTTGTACGAGGAGCGTGCACGCTTCCTACTCGTGATTTACGTGATTTACGTGATTTGTGGCTTACTGGCTCACTCCTACTACTTTTTGAATTTCAAATACAACCTACCGTACTACGTACCGTACTACGTACGAGTACGAGTACTTCCAACTTGTACTGTAAGATCATTATGGACAGGGCGTCTACATGTCGGTGTTATCGTTCGGAATGAATGCACAAAGATTGATCTTTTGGAAGCTCGTACGATTACGAGTTCAGTACTAGAGAGTGCGCAGTGTCATGATGCGGAGACAGCATCATTGCTCCGTCATGCACTGTCCATGGTAAACATTAGATTGACAAAGAAAGATTAGGGAGCGATGCCACGGCCTCTTTACGGAAAAGATACAAAAACTGTTGATGGTGACCGCGGACGACACAAGGAGACACATGGTTCTCTACATTATTTTCCAACAAAATCGGTTCTCATTTTCATCGGGTGCATATTCTATTGTACGTTCGAGCAGGTACTAGTTTCCATCAAAATCGATAGCCGGGACCTAGAGAATGTTGACGCTTTTTTCAGTATTGACAATCCTGAGTTTCACCACGCTAGTAACGTTAGTGCCACCGAATACGCTGAAGGGAATTCGAAGCGACGACAATGGAACATCTCTTCACCGAACGTCCCCCGGGCAACAACCCAGCAATGCGCTGTTGCAACCCTGGATAGAAACATACATCGCCTTATACCGATGGATAAAAAAGAGTGTCCTGCTTCGGCTTGGTTCGCTGCGATGAACAGAAAAACGAGGGATCGAGAGTCAAACACCTACATCTTGAAAGAACCGAAGCTCACGGTTCTGATACTATACTACAACGATGATCGACTTCTCGCACATCAATTGGATTCCTGGATAAATTATTCCGAAGAAGTTCTATCCCGAATTAGATTCGTCATCATCGATGATGGAAGCATTGTTGGACATCGTGCAAAAGAATTTCTCGAATTAAATGTTCATAACAAATCCGATAATCTTGACAATGAATCTACTACTACATCTATTGAAGAGACAAACATCCAACGAATGAAATCCAATCACAGCAACGCCGATGAGAAGAATCACTACGGATCCGAAGCTTCAAACGTGACTTCACTAGACATCCGCATCTACGAAATAGATCAGGACATTGACTGGAACGTTGGTGGAGCACGCAATCTCGGCTTTTGGATAGTATCTCAGAATTATGGAGAATCTTTCAATGCCGAGACGTCAGGACACAAAATTAAACCAGTTAGAAATAGCACTTCGCCGTGGGTATTTATGAACGATGCAGACGTTCTTGTCCCATTGGAAACGATGGAATTCGTTCTCGGATTGATGGAGAAGAAGTCAAATTTGAGCGCTGACTCTGCATCCTCAGTTTCTGTCGGAGCGAAGTCTCACTTTCCCGAGAGTGATGCATATATGAACGAGACAAATCCTGTGTATGCAAATTTCCAGAGAATTGGCAGAAAAGGAAAACTGAAAAACAAATATCCTCACCCCGCAGTGATGTTGACTACAACAGACTCTTATTGGGCCGCAGGTGGGTGTGACGAAGATTTTGTGGGGAATTATGGCTGGACCGATCCGCATTTTTTTTATAGAGCCAACGAAAGCCCCTCGCTGGAAGTTGTTAGCATTCACAAACGAATGGATAAGTTCTCCATTCCACCCCTCGTTGAGATGTCGAAGAAATACGAGAAATCGTGTCCCGAAACATTGAGTTGCCTGCCACTTCCAGCAGAACACAAACCCAAAACGAAAAAGAAGAGGAAAGATCGATCGAGCGACAAACGAGATAACGAAGAAAAATATTTCACAAAACCCAAACTGTCGAAAAATAACACCATCAACAACGAACTATACATTCATAAAACAACCGAAGGCGATTGGTCGGACAAATACCTAAGATTCACTTGGAGACGTGTTTGGTAGACCTCGAAGATTGTAGGATCGTTTTCGGCACGCTGCAACTTTTTCGAATCCTCCGAATGAATTCTAATGAATCTACTGATCCACATTTCGAATGTAGCTTGTCTTTATATAGTCCTCTCGGGCCTACTATACCGAGCACTACTTCGAAGTACTTTTTAAGAAGACAATGATGATTTTTCTGAAATAAAAGAAGATTATGATAGTAGTATTTCAACATTTCAGTGGGCAATGAAGCTAGCCGTCCTGTCAGAAACGAGCTGTTTTATTCGATCCAATATTTTGTTGTTTGGATGGACCCCTCCCCTGCCGCGATCGTGTATATCTCTTGGATGACGCAACCGCCGCTGCCTTCTATCTCGTTCACCCCCATTGAAATCATCGTTGTTGAAATTGTAGTACTGTCTGTTTCTATTGTAATTATTGTAATTCTGGTTGTTGTAGTTGAAGTCATTGTTGTAACTTTGATCACTGGCATATCCACCGCCTCCATCGTCATCAGCTGTGTAATCATTGTTGTTGATATATGCATCGTCGACATACGCGTCGTCGATACTTTCAGTGTACTGATCGTCCACTACTACCGCATCATCTCCGTTGCTATATTTTTCTACGTATACATCGTCGTTAGTTACAACCGTTGAAGTCGAGCTGCTGTTGTTGTTCCCCTCTTTTCGATGGGCTTCCGCAATTTTCATCGATGTTGTGACCAAAAGATAGATGAGAAAAAATATCATAGCAGTGATTAGCGTCATTTCGATCATTTGTCTCACTCGTTTCGATATGAATCCACACACCGGACAAGCGGCTCCGTAGGACGAATCGGGCGGTGTCCATTCCGATTCGTCAAAGTCGGCAATTGAATCTCCTGCGCTGGATTTCGTTCGAATGATCGGAACGGATGCCTTGCCATTGCTATTTATCGTGTTGTTGGCGGCGCCACTTCTGTTCGTAGCATAGTGACGCTCGTGTTTCATCTTACTGCTGCCATGGAAAGAGCCTCTGCTGCCCTTAAACGAACTGGCCCGTTTTTGGTTTCTTCGAGAACTTTGAAAGTGGCGGCTCTCATTCGATCCCGTGGATATTGGGGACATCACATCAATTTCTCCAGCGGCTTTCATTATCCCTCCGTAATACCGACTTGCTTCGTCTGCCGGGTTGTTCCTGGTTTTTAGTTGTTGCTCTTGCTGGTTGTTACTCCTGCTATTGTTGTTATTGTTGCTGAACCACGGCATACCGAGCCTCCAGCCTGGGTTCTCCCCTGCAATGGAGCATGACTCAGATTCAATGTCGAAGGAATGGACTTGGTTGCTACGGATCGATGATCCCATCAAAGAACCTGGAGATGCCGGTATCCCAAACATCGTCGAGTCGTCTTCGCCGCCATCGTTCATTCCCGTCGGCATACTGAAAGTACTTTTGCTACGTTGTATTGATCTCGTGCTGTATTGTACCAGGTACTCGCCAGTTGCACGATGCTACCTCAATAAGCTACGCCTTTAACTTCTCAGTCTCGATCCTTCCTACCTCTCGACGAGAACGGAGACGACAAGTTGCCACTCAATGCTCGAGTTGTCAGATGTCAATCGCAAGACGATCTGCTGCACTTCCTGGATAGGCAAGGGGTATTCTGAGGTACTACTTGAATGGATAGGTGCAACACTTAGTACATGTCATTTCCTTTACGATACGGTACGTATGGTTCTGATTAATGGGATGCAGTGTTGCTCCCCAAGCATAAATACCATCCTATGGAACGGCAGGTGAAACCGCGGGAACGTGCATTTGTATCGTAACTACTCGGACCGGCAGGAAGTCCTCCTCTAATTTTGTTACGCGGATTTTCAATATTATTTATTTAACAGCACTAAACGACCAACAAAGCATTCGTTAGTCAATTTGATAGTAGCCAAAGTACTAAGGCCTACTGATACATCATTCATTCACAGGGCAAACCTAACGATGCACATACAATACAAACGCTGGGCGAGTCTGAAAACCAGGCACATCGGATGGATTGATTATTGATTCAGTACCTCGTGTACATAGGATAGTATTCATTCACGTAGATTTCATATTGATCAACGGATAAGAATAATCCGTGACTGATTGAAGAAGTCATTTTTTTAAATATAATTGTTTTGGTTCGTAAGGATTGTCCCTAGTCATTGTACTTCACCGGTACGAACGATACTCTTACCGTAGATACGAATACCGTTTCAGGTTGTTACAAGTAGTTCGTATCCTTTTAAATGCAAAGAGTCACCAAGCATCTTATTGTTCTTCAAGAACAAGAAAATGCTTGGTGCATCATAAAATAGTGAGGTTGAGTTAGCGGTCCGCCGCTGTAACAAAAACAGACCACTAAGCGACAAGAAATATTGCTACTACCGCTAGCAACTCAACATCGCTACAAAAGTTGCGAAAAATAATCATTCATCAACACTATCGTTAGCAGCCATACTAGTACAATATACATCTACGATAGATCATTTCCCCGGTGTATAAGAATGGTCGTCGTCATAGCGACCACTCTCTGTCGGCACATTTTCCATTGCGTTCGCTGACATTTCCTGCGCGTCCTCTGGCTGTTGGTCTGGCAGCCGCGGATGCTTGTACCCGAATGTTTCCATCATTTCGGGATCCAAATACCGCCGTGCCGCTTCCAGGTCCGCTTGCGTCATAGAATCGATCCGATGGGCGCCGCTGCCGTACTTGATCAGGGCACCCACCAAATTTGTTCGATCTTTCAGGGGTCCGTGCGCGGCCAGGCCTGTTTTCGCACTTTCCGATATATGGATGAATTTTCCTGATCGTCCGTTGTCTGGGACCGGAACTCCTCCGCCGCACTCACACATCGTTCTCGCAACCTCCTCTCCGTGAAACAATAAATCTTCGAACCGTACCATGATTCGGGGAATATCCGCTGTGAGATAGTCTTTGTACCATTCGCTGTACCAATGCGCCAGAGACAGGTGAGAGTGGGTTAGATTTTTGTTGTACGCAATGTTCACCGGAATCAGTTTTTCAACGTTTTCGTCCTCGTTGTGAATGTGACCGTATAGTCTTCTGAGCCGGGGCATTGTATTGATATCATTCTCCGTGGCTATCAAGCCGGGGCAGTGACTTTTTATGTGGGGCCATTTCGCTGCATAGCCATGCCTGCACATCGATTGCATCCACGTGTAAGGGTCACGGATTGAAACAAGCGGTAGGGTATTGCTGCGGGGTACATCAGCATCGGTCTTTGTCGAGTGTTCCGAATCGCGGTATCTTGCCATCCAGTGTTTTCCCCAGGGAACTGCATACAAAACAAAATATGACGCGGAAAGCAAACAAAAGTGAGCGCAATGTCACGACTTCATGCATTTGAAATCTTTTGTTGCGTACCTTGCCATCGAATCCCTTTTGATTTTGCGCCGTATACTTCCATTCGTTCTGTGATTTGGCAATTGTGTTTCATCACGGCATGGATTAAATTCGTGCCGGTGTTAAAGGTTCCAGCCATTGCGAGAAATCGAGTTGAAGGGTCGACGGAATCCCGGAATTCGCCGCATCTCTCCAGACCAATGATCTTTGGTGTTGGACCATATAACTGTTCCACTTGGGTCCAAGTGGGTAGCTGATCCATTGTTTCTTGATCTACATCCCCTTCTTTGTGTAAATCAAGCCCAGCCTGGGTGAGAATTTCTAGAATCGGGCCTTTGTCGTCGATATTTGTTAGGCCTCTCTTTTTCGCGATTTCGATCAACTTAGATTGCTCCGCCGTAGGCGCCCTGCGACTAAGATTTTCTTTGGTTGTCGGAGCTTTGTTCTCGTTTGCTTCGTTCTCGGTGGTGTCCTTGTCCTGTGTGTTGGTATTCCGTATGGATGCCAGACGATTGCCGAGTTTCGACAGGTGATTCCCATTGGAAAATAAGTTGTATGGACTGTGATGTCCTGCGTTATTCAGGTCGCGAGGAGTATCAAAAAGGGCTTCCCTTGATAGCTTGAAAAAATAAACCAAATCTGCAACCACAAGCAACATCACAGCGGCGGATAACCCAAAATTGGGTTTTGGTTTTGTCCTTTTTTTGTTGGAACGTTTCATCGTAGTGGTCGGCGGTGCCGATTTTTGTACTGTCTGATTCTTCATGATTCTTGATTGTCAGTCTATAGAGCAAGTTTTTGATTTGATAAGGTGAGCTATCGGTAATCGTTCATAGTCGATGTTCCCAGTGTGATTTCTTTACGAAGACCATCGATGCCGAAACTTGAAATACTGTAATATATATTGTAACTGCCTTCATCGTTGTGACTCGGGAATTGAGAATTGACGGGTCTTCCTCCCTCTCGACTGTGATGGTTTTGTTACGGGTACTACGTACATTGCGTCCGGGACGCTAACGTAGCAGTACGAGTACCGTTTTCGGTAGTCAACCTGTAGGACGACCCGGCCACCGTACGATACGACGTATCGGCCGGTACGATAACTGTTTTACAGTTGAGTACGTACGTACCCGTACACGGTACAGCAAATTGAGAAATTGAACGGAATTTTTAAATTAGGTCTTTTGCGGTGAAAGTTGGGTGTACGGTATGGTACGTACTGTACTGTACGTTTGTCATTTGTTCAATCTTTCATACTAGCATATCAGGAAACTCATAACGTGCCACCAACATCTCATTTCCGTAACTTTATATTTTTACAGAAAAAAATCACATTCAACCTAGTACATGCTTTACATAAAAATTTGTTGATACCATGTTTTTACATTTTTCTCCCCCTCAAACTCCCTAGCTCCAGAAGGACAATTTCAGTCGAATAACGACTATTTTTGTACTTTTTATTCTATTCGACCTCCATGATTTTTAAACATGAGTACCGTACGTACAAGTACATACTATTCCATAGGTATGAGCAAAGTACTGGTTCCAAACTCCAAACAAACGGGACGCCAGGGGTCATAATTTAGAGGGGTGCGCAACGCCTGCTAAGACTTAAGACGTGCAGTGTTTTCCAGCATTTTTTGAAAAACTCATTTTCCATGTTAGGCACCATAAAGAAAAATTTCCCCCCAGGGATTTTTTTAATTCATTTACACCAGTACTAGTAGTAAGCCTAAACAATTCAGTAGTTCTTGAAATGATCTCCATTCAAAGCACCTGCTCCTACTACTACTACTACTAGTACTACTACCCAACAAAACAAGGACGACTTCCAGATTGAGGACCTAGTACCACCAGGGGACATGTCATGAGTAGTAGATGAAGAACAAGTTCAACCATGCAAATCTTCCTACTATTTCTGTGACTACTACTAGTGGTAGCAGTGCAAATATATGGAACATATTACATTATTACTACTAGTACTAAAGGCTACTATCCATAATATTTAAGTTCCCTCTCCTCTCCTGTAGGACTTTCTTGATTGACATCATCAGAAGGTTTGAGAGCAACAGCATAAATAGCCTCAAACAGAAAACAGAGGTGTCTGTACATCCTGTTAGTCAAATTGTCTTCATATGAGTGGAGCTTTGCCATGACAGCTTCTTCAATTCTCCTCCTTCTTCCTCTTAGTACCAATCAAAAAGTGACAAGACCTCCTTGCCCATCTTGCTCCTATTCATATCCAACCTAACTCCTCTTTGCTTGATGTCCTGAAATCCTTCTTTCCTTCCTTCTATTATTCTCAGCAATGCTTTCATCTGGATACCACTTGATAAAGTCTTCTGTGTTGAGCAGCAAGGGGTCACCTCAGAAAAGAATCTGCTTGGTGAGTCTTCATCCTTTCACAAAACACTTGCTCTGACATGCCTGCTATCATAAGAGTTCCCCAGCTTGAATCTTCAAGCATGTAGCTGCTATTCCATTGCATTTGATCAACAGCAACTTCTTTGAAAGCATTCATGTCACTAGAGAGGTGCTTCTTGTGACATCCCCTTGCTTCAGAATTGCGAGCCACATGACAAGAGAGAACAACCAAAGTAGAAGTTCTTGGAATGTATCTTGATTGTGAATCCCAATGAAAGTGTTTACCAGGATGAAGGTATCTTATATTAGCTGGGACTCTGTCACTGACAAAGAAACTTGGCAGTCTTCCTTGAATCTTCTTGGCAAATAGCACAGCTCTTGAATTGGCATTATCTATGTCAGTAGTCAGGGAAGCAACACAGTCTGCTTTCTTAACAGACAAGGTGAGGGTTGTTTCAGCAGCTTTGTACCAATCCTGAGTGACAAGAAACCTTTCTTGTGAAGAAAGCATGAGATTCTTGAAAGGATATGATATGAGGATGGGGAATAACTGCAACTGGGAGTTTGGCTGGACGGATTGTTGGGGTCTTGGCAATAGGATCAGTAGAGGCTAAATCCTTCACAAGTTGGATAAAAAAATTGCCCCTGGTCTTGGTGCAGATCTTTCCATCCTGGATGGCCTTGATTGTACCCTTTCATGGTGTCTTCCATGATGGCTCAATAAGGTTTCTCTTACTTGAATTCTGACAAAATCATCTAGTAGAGGAAACTTTGCTGCTTTGATACTAATGACATCAAGAGGAGGGTTCTTATCAATTCAGAGCTGGAGTTTGGAGGAAAATTCCCCTTCTGAAGTAAGAGTGGGGAACACTGTTCTGCTTGAGTGAAAAGCTCCTTAGCTTCTTAAAGTTTTCTGGTCTTTGAGTTCCTTCCATCTTCCAGATCTTCCACTACCTCATCAAGTCTCCTCTCAGGGATTTCCTTGGTGGTGATAATAGGCTGAGCCCATGCATGCACAGTAGATTCCCCTGACAGTGGCCAGATGTTATTGAATCTTCTTTGTCTACTAGTGGGGAGCCAAGACTGCCACAGAACCCTTTAGAACTCTTCCCCTGAGTATACATCTAATTGATACACTGTGGTATAAGACTGTCAAAGAAAAGCTTGTGCAAAGAGGGATCAACAAAGGAAGGCGCATTACTTGCTTCCGTCACCACATGAATATTTGGACAGCCATCTTTGCTACTACTCACAAATCCACAAGTATAAATAAATGCACCTTGAACCTTTTTCTTCATTGAGAATGCTTTTGCTTTCACTTGAGGTGAAGTTGCTGCACAGTCAACCACAATGGCAAACAGTTATCTGTCTGGAAGTAGAAGCAGGCACTCCCTTGTCAGAAAGAATTGCAAAGAAGAATCAGTGTCTTAGGTTGTTGAAAGATGACTCTGCCTCTTGATGATCTTGAAGAAAGGACTCACATCCATAGGGTGATCATGTAGCAAACTGAAGTCTTGGCACCAATCTTGGTATTGTATTGTATAGAGTTGGCAACCAAATGTACGCACCAGTTGTACCTTTAGGGCCATCTAATTACTGTGTAACTCGTGGGATTAAAAAAATGTCTTGTACTGTAGTGTACAGCCGGCATGTGCTGAATTTTTGAATCCCACATCTGTGCAACCAAATAGTTTTGCACATGTACAAAATAGTTTTTGCTTTCACGTGCATGCTGGTGTAGGCCTAGTACAAGTCAAATTTTTAATCCCACTAGTCATTACACAGTAATTAGATGGCCCAAAATTGACGCACAGTACAAAAAACACGTAGGGCATTAAGAGAGGTTCAACTCACTCAAACAGCAATAACTTTTCCTCCAACAGACGCTTAAGTATGGTAAGCACATGGTTCAAAAGAAAATTCAAAGAGCTTTCTAACGTGGTGGAGGAGTAGGCCGTCCGACGAATATTCATCGATATACGTGTATGTATAAACGAATAAAAAAATGTATGACTGGGTCGGCCGGAATAACTACGCCAACGCTATACAATAGACGTGGCCACCAAATGTACAATATAGTCTTACATTTTGGGCCCATATTTTTCTGTGTAATGACTACTTTGACAAAAAAATTAAACACATACAAAATCCACATGCTCAGTACTACTTGAATTTTTCAATCCCACATTTGTGCGACCAAACAGTTTCGCTTGCATGTGCCACGCTGTACTGGTAGTACAACTCAATCACTGTCATAAACTGGAGGAAAAGATTGATAGGTTTTGTAATTTGTTCTGTTACCCCTGGATTATCCTGTATATATAAAAATTATGTTGAAGCTGATGTCTCATTTGAGATATAGTAGAGTAGCTACTAGTTGCTAGTACCATGGGTGTGTATGTGTAATGTTTGTTTGTGAAGAAAGAAATAGAATTTGATGATGACATTTTTGTGTGGGGATTTACTACAGAGCTGGCCTGAATTTGTCAGAATTTATTTCCCCCCCCCTTTTGGACAGTTTCCCTCCAGAAATTAAAGTTTGGATTTCTCACAGTTTATTCTTGATTTTGCATGCATGCTTACTGGTCTTCCTGTTGACCAAAGTGAAGCACAACTATTAGTACCAGTGGTAGTAATAGTGGGAGTACCAGTACTAACTGACACAAGCAAGGCCTTGTACTAGTAGATCCTTCTCCATCAGATGGCTCTATGTTCTCTAATTTGGTTACAACACAATTTATGGCCAGTGCTAGTAGAACTGACTTTGTACATGATCTTCTTGAGGGTGATCATATCTTGGCTGGGGGACAAGATTATACTACTACTACTACTACTACATCCTTTCATTCTTTCTTGCCACATCAGCACCAGCTTTCTAAGAACAAAGCCTCTTCTTTCCCCATAAGCAGTATTATTGCTGTTGAAGACCTCATTTAGGAAGGAAGTAATTTGTTGAGCATAGTCTTCCATTCTATGGTAATACTAAGAACCATGATCTGTTCTCTGTTGTCCAATTTCTTCTTGGTTGTTGGCATTGCCAAAAAGAAACTTAATATTATTTTTTATCTGCTCATGAAATATTAGAAGAGGTTCCAGGTAAGCCAGAGCTGTCACCTCTGGGTAGAAGGATGCTTCTAATTGCTCCTTCCAGGAGTCTGGGAATTGGTTGACATTGCTGTTTTGTTTGCTTATTTCCTGTACTTCTAATACCAGTATTGGTGTTTTATTGGTACATTGTTTTTGACGTGTTCTTTACACTGACTAATAGTCAAGTTTCATGCTTCTGTTTTTGAACATTACTTTGGTACCAGTCTAGGGGTCTGGGGAGTTCTAGCAGTGCAAGAATTACTACATGAATTGTGAGGGGGTATTACCAGAAATCCATTAAAATTGATCTATTGTTACTCTGTCTGTACAAAGGTTCTATAGGTATTATTGTTAAATCAACTGACTGGTCAGTCAGAAATTGTATTACACTCATGTCTAATTTGAGATAAAGGTCTAGATAATATGAATACTAGTTTCCTCTTGTATTGGTCATTTTTGAACAAAAGAGGTACAGTATTTTGTACCATTTCAACTTTCTTTTTCTTTTGTGCTAATTACAGAGATTATTTTCAATCAAAGGTCAGGGAATTGATGAGTGAAATCATCATTGTTGCTAATGAGGTCTTTGCTATTAGTATAGAAGGCCTAAGAAAGTTCAAAGAGAGAACGATGGTTACAAAAGGGGAAACATCTTTTTTGTCTGTTATGCATCAAGATCAACAAGCTGCATCACAAACCACAAACAGCATGAGTGGGGTTTGAAGTATTGATGAACTGTTCAGAAAGGACAATGGCGACAACAAAAGGGTACCAACTTTATTAGTAGGATCTAGTGAGACAATTTTAAAGAGAGACTATCATTACTACATCCCTTAGACGCTGGTGAGGTCTCTCTCTATACAGCAGAAATAAGAAATAATTAGAAGTATTAAGACTCAATTTCCAAGGAGGAGATATAGTACTAGTGTTATTGCAAATAATGTGATCATATATTGTTTGTACTAGAAGAGCAAATATATCACTTTCTATCTCCCAAATACAAACCCTACACTGAGCACAATTGACAACAAGAGATGAACACCTGTTTTCTCTCCATTCCCACTTTTGTCTGCCAAAGACCATTCTCTCTCCCACTGATTCTGAATCTTATGGGTGCAATGTCACCAATACCACCCTTTTACTACTAGTAACACTGTATCAGAGTTTGTAAAAAGCTGATCTACAAGAGCATTCACAATGTCATTTCTAGTAGTAGTATCTTCACTGCCAATACCAATCCTATCACAAAACAACAAACCAGCATCAGCAATTCCAGCACTGGTCTCTTCTATTTCTCTTTCCAACACTTGTTAAAACACCACACTACTGATCCAATTTTTCAAATAATTCTAGCTCACACTGGTGGTACTACAATCATATTAGTACTACACCATCAGCACTAGCCTGGTCATGCACCCTACTAGGGAGTGTCATCCCTCAGAGCAATTACTACTTGTAGTAGTAGCTTTCTTCTCTCCAAATGTAATGGTTGTGGCTTCTTGCCTAGTACTAGTGCCTCTTCTAGTAGACCACCACACCAGATATAATGGTTGTGGCTTCCCTACTAGTAGTGCTTCTACTAGTTCACAAAGTTGTTGTTAAATGATATTAAAGTTTCAAGTTTTTTCAAGAATGGATCATTTTCTATGAATTCTGTAACAACTTATCCACATTTAATTTGGGAAATTGAAGATTATGATAGAAGAGGAGATACTGCCAAGCAGTTCAAGTTCAGGAGGAAAGAGATTGACAGAGGATTGTAATAGTCCTAATTGTATGTAAAAAGACATTCTCTGATTTGAAATCTTACATTTGGAGCACTAATAGTAGTAGTAGTATGCACTGAATTGAAACAAAATGGTGATTGTGGTGAATTGTTTGGTTTATAATGTTATATTCTTCTCCTCAAGAACAACAATGGGTTTATTTGAGGAGCTTTTTGAGAAGGTAGATAGTGGGGGAGCCAAATACAGGCATATTATCATGTTATTATTAGTCTGTACAAAAAGGGGGTGCAACCTGCTGGTGGTTGCTTGCACTTGTACCCAAAATACTAATGCTGGACCACCATTGTCTTTGGTGATGTAGTAAAACAATCTAAATTTTATATTTAACCTCGTGAACTGGAAGAGGTGGTATGTTGACCAGAGCCATTACTACTTCTCCTGACTAGGGAGAAGAATGCTCCTAGCTGCTCTGAGGGGCATCTCCTACCTCTGAGGAGGTTTTGTGGAGGAGTGACCATCTTTGGTTATGTTGTAAGAACACCATGGAACAGATGAGGCACAATTTCTACTGGTCTAGGATACTAGAAAGAAGAAAAAATCCAATGAAAACACAAATCATCTCAAATCTGCTGTCCCTGCTGGATTGAATTTAATCAGTCTTGGGGTGCAATCATTATGTCTTTCCTTATCTTTCACATATAATATGCCTTCTTAGTAGTAGTAGTAGTAGTAGTAGTAGTAGTAGTAGTAATAGTCCAATTACTACTACTACTACTACTACTACTACTTGCTGTTATTGTTGGGCTAAATACTATAATTACTACTAGTAGTATTACTCAAAATTTTGCTTTACTAGAAATACCACAGTAAAAAGTGATCCTCTCCCTATTCCTTCTTGTGCTAGTAATAGTGGTAGTACTAATAAACAGTACTAGTAGTATAAAGAAGGAATTACCAGGGCTGTGTGGCTGGCTTGTTGAGGCCATTACATAGCATAGTAAAGGGGGATATGGGTCAATGGTACTGGGGGAAACTACCACACGAAAACTGTATTGTTACTACTATTGGTCTCTCCTCAACTATTCAAAACCTATTTCAAGTTATACTACTACTACTAGTTTCAATTAATGTGAAGTGCTAACTTGTTGTCCTTGTGCATTGCATCCATCTGGCAATCATTTGTTGCTAGCCCTACTTTAGCTTCTTTGTTTTTCTGTTTCCACTTACTGGTATGGTTCTGGCCGTCCTAGTGCATCTCCTAATTCACAGGGTAAAATGATACATGTATGAAGTTTTTGGTAATCAACTGATCTACCTGCATCATGACTCATCAAAACTCTACACGTTTGCGTTACAACGTCACTGAAAACCGTCATGAATACACGAATCTAAACACAACACGAGAATGGTCTAAATATTAGTTCTTCTCCTATCAGTATTCATCCTTTTCGTCGTCCAGCTCGTGGGCAGCGACGCCTCGTCGGACCGCATTCGCAACCTTGGACCTTGCCGACGAATCGGCGTATTTCCCAATATGTTCTAGGTACTTGTCCTTGTCGGGCAGGGTTCGCTTGACCGCGTCCATTTCCATGACATGATCGTACCAGTCAAAATAGGGTTGCAGCTTGGGATAACGCTCCGGTGTAATGACATAATCTTGACCTCGATATTTTTCAAATACGTAGTAGCGATAAGCCCATGGCACCAGTGCCAGGTCTATGTTCGAGAGTTGTCCGTCGGCGAGAAACAGAGGCCCTGGGGTTTTCGTTAGTTCTTTGGAAAATGATTCAAGTCCCTTGATCAAATTCTCAAAATGTTCCATTCGTTCGTCCTCCTCCTTTCGCACCAAAACCCCGTAATATGGAGAGCACAATTCTGCAATTTTTGATGACGATGGATAGCACACGGAGAAATGCAGATCGATCGAAGAATAGGTAGAGAGATAAATTTGTGATTTCAACCCATTCGGTGAACGGTGATAGATATACGTTAGGAACGTATAGAAGATTCACACAGATTTCTTCGCACTGCGCAGCAAACATCGCATCGCCCACTTACCTCGGTTAACCTTGTCGGCCCATACGCGGCACCTCGCCGCTTCGTAGGGATCTTCAGAGACCAACCGCTCGGTCCCACAAGCGCCACTGATTTCGTCGATGAAATCGATTGTCACGAGCGATTCGAAGACCGGTTTTGTTTCGTCGCTTTTGCCTGTGATTGGGTCGACCGGGATCAGTGTCGGTACGAGCCCGCTGGGATTGGTCCTCTTGAGCTCGTCGGCCTTCCAGTGGTACCACCATTCCTGCCCCGTCCCTGTCACGTTGTTTTTGTCGGCCCGCTGTTCCCACCCCAGGGCTTCGATCCACTCGTAATCGACCCTTTCACCGTGGTGTTCTAGTGCGAGTGTGGCGCGATGAGCAAAGGGACAGAACCACGCCGTGAGGTACCGAAAGGTTGGCCTGCTGTGTTCCACAGATGGCGCGGCGGTTGCCCCCGAGGAAGAAAATCGTTTTGTGCTGGTTCTCGCTGCGGTTTTTGTTGCAACCGACAGGGCGGACGCTACAATCCTGGACGCCATTTCGTTTGCCTTGTTACCGTTCTATGTATTGATCGAATAGCACTTGACTCTCTACTCGTGTATATGCTATCGTACCTTCAGACGATGTGTGATCGACAGGATGTATTGTACGTACCCAAAGACCATTGCGGTGCTCATTGTGACGTTTTCGTCTTTGAGTTCACGTTTTCTCGTTTTCGAAAAAGATTGCGCAGCTCGAATCGAATGAATCATCAATCACTTCAATCGGAACGAACCGGCTTATCCATGATTCATTTCATTCAGTCGTGTGAAATCGAGGCTTGGTTTCGTTTTTTTACCGTCATCGGCCAGGCGTGCCGAGTGAGTCGTGCTGTCTCGAAATCGCTTACGAAATGTACCGAAACATACGTTTTCACTCTCAATTATGTCCTACTCGTGCTTTTTTCGTTAAACTCTCTAACTACCGTACTTCTACTACGGTACGAGCACATGATGAAAATGAACATCCTTCTCGTTTGGACCACTTGGACGGCACTCTCATGCTAGCTAAAACCAAACAACAACACTGCCGTCGCACCTATCCATATCGAACCGAACTAATTCGAATCCTTGATAACGACATATAACGAGGATTTTACTCGACAAACCTTCCCTGGTTAAAGAAAAGACTGCTCCAGCTCCACGATTTATTTAAGGCGAAAAGATTTGCTTGTTTTAATTGCGTTTTCTTCTGTCTGCGGTAGGGTCCTTCGTGTGGTGGAGAGTTTGACCCATCGGAGGACAAACAAACATGGAACAAAGTGGGTGTGTAGAGAGCGACTATCCGTTGCGTTTGTCCCGACTCTCTTCGTCGCAACCAGGTCAGGCGCAAAAACAAACCACGACGAACAACACAAACAACGACAACAGACAAAGCAATCCACGCGACAAGGCCGGAAGAGGGCGCCGCCGGGAGGGAGGACACATTCGACGATCTTCTTCTTCGGCTGGTGAATCCGCCGCGTCCTCTAGCATTAGCAGGTTTACCTTCCACGAAAGCGAATACGAGGAAAACAGCAACAGCGGGTACCGATCTCCCACACGTTCCGACACGCATTCGCTGATTAAGCGTGCCGCAAAATCGGCCCTGCTGGACGAAGTCACGCCTACGGGGAGTACTATTTTTTCCTCTGGCGATGCTTCGGACGACGACGAACCAAATGACGAGAACAGTCATCCGCCATCGCTGCCCAACATGCGAAGCTTGGAAACCCCGTCAATGCCCGCCATTCCCGATGAGCAAGACCGAAAGCGCTTCGTGGGGTGTTTGGCTGCCGTCTTGTCGTCCATGTACGATTATGAGAGCTACGAATTGTTGTCTAAGGAGAAGAGAAAAACCAATAGAGACAATGGCGGCGACGGAGACACGGACAACGATAACGACGTTTCGGGCTTTTTTGACTTCTATGAATCCGACGACGACGACGGTGACTACTCGATCGAGGGTTACGAGTCATCGAAACAGAACGCGACAGACAGAAGCAGAACCAACAACCCAAACAGAGATAAAATCAACAAACCAGGTAGTTCCGTGAACAAAAATATTCCCGTGTTGTCGTCGGCACCAACGAACGATACGACGGACAATTTTTACAGCCACAGGTGCCAAAGCTTTGAGAGCATGGGGTCTTCCACGGTGACATCCACGACGGGGACAACCCCGGCATCATCAGCCACGAACAACAGAGCGATACCGCCTCTGCCGAAGACAAAGCCAACCTTTCGTCAGCAAGCGGCAAATGCTCAAAAAATGAAGCCCTCTGATACTACCAGCGATCCGAAAGCAAATCTGTCGAGGCAGCGATACCTCAGCCGCCGATACGAATTGTATAGTGGATTGCTTTTGTCATCTTCAGAGCTTCTACTATTAGATAAATCGATCGCGAGGGCATTCCTTCCAATGTTATCTAGGGTTCTGGTTCCCCAAATCCATAAAACACACACCCAAGTGACAAACGATGACACAAGCACGAGTTGTAATAAGACATACAAGAAACAAGAGCAAAAACCCCAACACAAAAACGAAGGAGATACCGATCCGTCGACCCGCCCGCCACCAGAGATACACTTGTTGGACAATCCCGATGAATTGTCACCGTTTTTGGATTCGTTGACACCCGGTGCCGGGTTTCGTTGCGTTTCGCTGCTGTTGCTCCAACACCTGTTGACGAACGAAAACGGTTACGACGCTAGAATTCGACATGCCGTGAAAAAATTAAGCATTCTAGTATTGCAACGCGATGCAAACGAAGATCCATTCGAGCATATATTGTCATCCCGAGCTCGAAACAAGGATCGGGACGCACGGCCATCGGGTGCAGAAAATGTGCAGACACAGAGGAAAGATTTGAGAGACTACGAACGAAGGAAGCTTCTACAAGCAACGCGTACTTTCGAAGCGCTGGAACAAAACATCGCTCGAAGGTTGATTTTGTTGTCATCGCCAGGTACAAAACGGAATTCCGCGTCGAAAAAGTACGATGGTTCAAAGCGGAAAACGGACCAAAGTGCCAATGTTGGATTCACGAAGGAACAATTGGTTCGTGGCGTAAAGATTGGCGGAGCTGGAATTCTTGCCGGAACACTGTTCGCAGTTACTGGGGGGCTAGCGGCACCGGGGATTGCCGCTGGGGTAGCTGCCTTTGCGGGTGCCGCGGCAGGAACTGCCGCCGTTTCGGCTTTGACGAGTGCTGCAGTGGTCACGACAATTTTCGGGGTCGGAGGGGGTGGATTGGCAGCGTATAAGATGCAGCGACGAACCCAGGGTGTCACAGAGTTTGAATTCTGCCGAGAAACGAAGGGTAGACCCGACCGCCGCGGCCCCCGTAACCCCGAGAACGGCGACGGCAATGAGGAAAAATTAGAGGCGGAACTGTTCTCGATTCTTTGCATTTCTGGTTGGCTGACCGACCCATGCGATTACCAGCGTCCTTGGGGACTTCAACCAACGCACCCAAGAATCCCGGATCGTCTAGAGAAACTGGAACGCTTTTATTCAATCCACAGTCCAGATCACCTTCCAAAATGTGAGCGCATTTTAAATAGTTGGAAGGGTGAAGAAGTCGAATTATGGAGAGTTTTAAGGGAGAAGTATGGCAGTGATCCCGACAACATTTTCCCTCTCGATTGCGTTCACGATAGTAACGGCGATGTTGTCAAACGGCAGGGGGCACTGACACTCGACCAAGAAGAAATTCTAGACAAACTTTTTGTTGAGCTTGGATACCATAGTGTCGCACCCGAACAAGAAAAAGCAGCTCAGAATGAACATGAACACCAGATGTCTCCTTTCGAAAAAATGAGGAATGGATGGAAAAAGCGTAGTTTCAATAGAAGATCTGGATCAAATATGAATGAAAAGGATGAAAACTCTGATTCAATTCATGGCCCATCATCGAGCCAACGGATATTAGCTATCCAGAATAACCCATCCATGTCTGGGGATAGCATATTGCACAAGTACGACTCGGACTCGTCTGCTGAACTCGAAAAGAGGAAAGTTGAAGAAGAAATCCCGTACGAACCCCCAAGGCATTTATCTACTGTCTGGGACTGGAAAACGACTTATGGAGGAGAAATGTATACGGTAAAATGGGAAAGTGCACTTTTGACTCAAATTTGTGATTGCGTGATGGATTTGGCAGTAGACGTCGTTAGTGGAGCTACGAGACAGATTTTGAAGCAAACCGTTTTACATACACTCCTGTCAGCGGTTATTTGGCCTACCTATCTTTTGAATCTTGCACACATGATTGATGGAGACTGGACGATTGCGGTAGAAAGAGCGGACGAAGCTGGAGTTGTGTTGGCTAAAACGCTTCTTTACAGTAGGGCCGGACGAAGGCCTGTAACATTGGTCGGGTATTCATTTGGCGCCAGAATAATTTATTCGTGTCTGAAAGAATTGGCTCGCTACCAGGAAGAATGGGAACATTATCAGGAACTTCTTGAGGAGAGCAATGCTGCTACCAATGGACAGAATCATCACKAGCATCGTCGACTTACGAGATTTAAGCAGAAAATGAAAGGAATGCGCGAACCTGCAAGTATCGTGGAGGATGCGATTTTATTGGGTCTTCCGAATCATTTAAGTCTCTCATCTTGGAAAGCTTGTAGACAAATCGTTGCTGGAAGATTGGTGAATTGCTACTCAAACAACGACCTTATCCTCTCCCTTATGTTTCAAGCAAAACGTTTCTCGGGAGGATCTTTTAATAATGGTATGTTTTCAATTCTCAAACCTGTATGCGGGACTTGTCCTGTAGAACAGGTCGGAGTTGAGAATATCGATTGTTCTGATCTCATCATGGGACACCAAGACTACTGCTTAGAAGTTGGAAAGATTCTGGAGCGTATTGGATTTGGAGAGCCGATAAAGTTTGTTGATGATTCGAAAATAAAAGATGCTGTCACTATTTTATCCGATGCATAGTTTTAAATTTAAATAGTTCCCTACAATATTCAACTTTGCTAAGGAAGATACTGACATACACGAAAAATAGCATATCAGAAACGTGAGTAGAGTAAAGTGTAAGGCATGAGATACACTTTGAAATATTATAACTGATATTATTCACAATGAATGTATTCAATCTTGTGCAATGGAATACGCAGTTTCCAAAAATAATAATGTAAAGCCTTTCTTGGACGATATGCTGCCTGATATAAGGACAACCAAAATAAAAGTACCATAACTTGAATATTACTGCTCGTGATGTACTGCATTTGTTAGTCAAATCTAATGCAGAACAAATATCTACTACCGCTCTACAATCTCTGCCTCTACTACAGAAGGATCGGCATCGTTCGCATGCTCCTTCCGATATTCTTCATGAATCATTTCTCGAACTTGCAAAGTCCGTTGCCTAACGCGTTCGACAACGTCATCTAGCTCACCTCCTTCCTTGTCCATAATTTCCAATACTTCTTTCCGTTCTCGTTGGATTGTGTTCAAAATTGCGTTTACTTCTTCCTCCGAATGGTTCTGTTTCAGCTGATCCACGGCGCGATCAAATGCTTCCTCGTACGAAAGGCTGTTGCCACTTGGTTGCACATTGCCTTCTGCGTCCTTTTGGAAAATTCCACCTCCTAATTGACCCGTAGTTTTTGCTGTGACCGCCTTCTGGAACAAGTTCTTCGGAAGAATCTTTTGCAGCATCAATCGCTCGGCAAAGTCTATGAATGGTGCCATGACGTAGTTGGGCATGAGCGCTGCACTTCCAGCAATATCTTTGTTTTTGTGATCTTTTGACACTATTCCCTCGACAATCCCACATACCATGTCATTGGAATCGAGAACTGGTCCTCCGCAAAGACCCTCTGGAAGAGGTTCTGGTGTTGTCGCGAAAAATCGATCGCGGGTGTGGAAGGACAGTTGTCCAATTTCGCTGTATGGGAAGAACACTCGATCGTCTTCTTCTTCATCGTTGCTACTTTTACTAGCATCATCACTATCGTTTCCTCCGCTGAATGTTTGACTGTCGGCTTGGTTAGCTTCGGCAACCACGTAGCCATCAAATGTTACCTCATCACCCTTATCGTATATCTCGTCTAGATCTCTCAATCTCAATATTTTTACTCCCAAATCTTCTGTCAGAATTTTTAACGCTTCCTCTTCTTGTTTCAAATGAATGAGTGCGACGTCCTTTCCTTCGGGATGGTGGATGGGATATGGATTCAGTGCAAACTTTCCCAACGACACCGTTTCCATTGTTTCGGGATCGTTATCAAACACCTCCAACGAGTATGCGCTGTAATCAAAATCGAATATTAGGCTACAGGTAAAGAAAACAATGATATGTATCCAGACTGTCTCCTTTAAAAACCCAAAAACAGAAATCAGACCAAACAACGAGTTTTCTTTGTTCACTCACCAATGTTCCTGTCGGACTTTGTTCAACCAGTCTTGCGGATAATAATCTTTCCACAAATAAGGCGACAGCACATGACTCGAGCAAACGCAATGTACTGTAGGTCTCACTTCTCTTGGAGCATATTCGAGCCAGCCAAGTTCTTGCAAAGACCGTTGGTCTCCTGGATGGCCTGCAGGTGTGTACTTCGATCCTTGTTTGTGCATCTTGAGGATTCGATCTCGTTCGTTCTTCTCTAGATGATCGTATGGACCACTGGTTTTACCACTCGATGGATCAGGGTCTACCGCCAACAAGAACGCGGACGCGCGACTGAGGATCTCGTAATCTTTCATTCCCAAGTCGGGTTGCTTAAAATAGACGCTCAGGGCGAGGGACTTTATGTTTCGGCCGCTCGTCGAGCTTCTGGTTCCTTTCTTCGCCGCTTGGAAAAGAACAGAAGTAAATCTCATTGTAGTTGGTTGCTCTTGTTAATCGATTTGATTATTTTTTGGTCCTGCCTTCCTGAAAAGGAATCGGTGTGTTATGATTGTATTGTACGTAGTCAGAAGTTATGTTAGGATTGCCATCCAAAGCGGTTTGTCGACTGGGACTATGAAACTCGTGAACTGATCTGGAGTCCACGAAATGTTTAATGTGTTTGATAGAATTCGCGAGATCGCGCACGTTTGACGTTTTTTGTGTAGTGATCGGTTTTTTGAAAATCAAGATAGGGTTGGGGATATTGAAATTTTGCTGAAATTCATGGTAGAAGCCTTCATTTAGAGGTCATCTCCACTCAACGACGACGACGACCTATGATAGGATTTTATCACTTTTTTTTGACGCCGGATCGTCAAGACTGGAATGCAGTGCTGATCTCAAACCCTCGCCGAAGATCCAAGAGAAATTGATCACTCCTCTGATAAAGATCCCGATACTGTATATTGTATACTGGCATTCTGGTAGAACGCAAAGTGTTGCATGGCATGACAGATGATGGGAGGGGTGATATCGTCCACGATTGGTCCGCCTTTCGGGACGACAACGGCGAAATATTTTATCACAACAGCAAAACAGACGAAACCTCTTGGGATCCCCCTCCAGATAATGCGCCTTTCAATCCGGTTGAAACCAAGGAAGGAGAAGATAAAGAGGATAAGAACAAAGAGGAAGAGGAAAAAACAACAGCAACGGCGAGGGACTGGGTCGAATACATGGACGATGAGAAAGGCGAGCCTTATTATTTTAATACCGTGACGCAAGAGACGGTATTGGAACGACCTCCGGGGTTCAGCAGTGGCGAAGAAAAGAATCAAGAAAAGCCGGAACTGAAAATTGAAGCAGAGGAAGCAGTTCCTGCCGAGGAAAATAAAGCATCGGTGCCAGCGACAGGAGATTGGGCTGAATTTCAAGACGACGAGGGGCGAACTTACTATTACAACGAAAAGACTGAAGAAACATCATGGGATCGACCAGCAGGATTCAAGGAACCAAAAGGAGAAAAAGATGTTGATGGCAACCAAAATTTGATATCGCCAGGGTATTCTCAGAGTCCCGCGCTTTCAAAAAGTGACGAAGATGAAAAGAAAACCACGAAAGGGGACTGGGTTGCAACTCAAGACGAGGAGGGACGAACTTATTATTACAACGAAAAGACAGACGAAACGTCATGGGATCGACCTGAGAATTTTAAAGAAACAGATTCGAAGAAATGCAGCGACAAAACCAATGCAAATGGGACGTCACCGATGCGGAACGTTCCCGGAAACGAGGAGGATGGTACAGATGAAGAGAACAAAACTGCAGAGGACTGGAGCGAAGTCCAAGATGATGAGGGACGAACTTACTACTACAATGATAAGACAGAAGAAACATCGTGGGATCGACCAGCTGAATTTCGAGTCAATGCCAAAAACGGAAATGACCAAGCACGAGGAGAACACGAGAAGGAAGGCGAGGTGGCAGAAAAGAAGGAAGAAACCGATATTTCTGCCAAAAGCAAAGCTCACGCTAGCGATTGGGTGGCAACAAAGGACGGAGAAGGTCGAACGTATTATTACAACGAGAAGACCGAAGAAACATTGTGGGAGCGGCCAGCTGGCTTCAATCCTGAGAATGAAAATGACAAAGATACAGGGGAAGCAGATAAGAAAGACGCGGATGTAAAGGAGGAAAAAGAAACCCATACTGCTAAAGAAAGTGCAAACAATCAAGATTGGAGAGAACTCAAAGATGAAGAAGGGACAAGTTATTATTATAATGAAAAAACAGAAGAAACAAGCTGGGATCGCCCTGTTGGCTTCAATCCTGAGAATGAAAATGACAAAGAAACAGGGGAAGTAGATAAGAAAGATGCGGTTGCTAAGGAGGAAAATGAAACTACTACTGCTAGAGAAAGTGCAAACAAGCAAGACTGGGTAGAACTCAAAGATGACGAAGGGAGGAGCTATTATTACAACGAAAAAACAGAAGAAACAAGCTGGGATCGCCCCGCTACGTTCGCCACGAAAGACGATGCAGTCGTTGAGAAAGAAGAAAAGGCATCTGGCATCACTAAAGCTAAAGCTGGTGGGGTTTGGACCACACTCCAAGACGACGAGGGACGAAACTATTATTTCAATGAGGAAACAAATGAAACAACATGGGATAAACCGGCTCAACTCGACAATGACGACAGAGGAGATACAGGCATGTCACCAGTTCGTCCAAAAAGTCCCGGTATGGACGAGGACGACGGAATTCCTGTTACAGCTGGTAACTGGACACGATACAAAGATGACAGTGGGCGATATTACTATTATAATTCGGAGACACAGCAAACTGTTTGGGACAAACCTTCTGACTTTGATGAGTTAGTAAAAAAGTATAGGACAACAGGAGACAGTGTTGACGGAGATGAAGCGGACGGTGGGATGAAGCTTTCTCCCGTAAGACCCCAAAGTCCCGATGGTACATCTCCAGTTCCGATGGAGGAAGAGCCAGAAGAAGAAGAAGTAGATCCTGCGGTGAAACGACTCGAGGAAGCAAAGCAAGCATTAGCTCAAGTCGATGCTATCATGGAAACCGGTATGTACAACTCGATCAGAAATCAGAAAATGGAATATGTTATCATCTGCTGCTTGCCGCTCACGTTCACTTATTAATGCGCACAATTACCAAAAGGTATATTGACGGACCTCACTGAGGTCGTGAAGAGCGATATGGGAAATCCAAAGAATGCCATTCAAGCATTGAGTGATAGTGCTCACGGGCAAACTGCTGTGTGTGGCCTTTTGAGTCGATGGCTAACAGATCTCAAGTCGCAGACGTCTGCTTCATCCAGTACCACAGATGACGCCGCTCATGCCAAACGCTTTCAGAAATCTGCAGATGGTATCCGAGAGATGACACAAGAAGTTGTTAATAGCATTGTCAAGGAACGCTTTACACACAAGGGCGGTAACAATATTTTAGCTCTTTCCAAATCAGAGGCCGCGTTTCTGGAGGATATGATGGACTCAAATCGATGGAGAAAGCTCTTGATTGATTTATCTGCATCGAACAAAGACAGTGCATTGCTGATGTACTGTTTACAATCTATTTCGAAACGGGGACACCATCGAGAAATTGCCAGAAGGATCAACCAGTCTGAGCATTTTCCCGTCTTCAATGCAATGTTGGCATCGGAACTAGCAGTGATTGGTAAAATATCTGTTTCATCATGTCATGATCACGATACATCGATCAGCCTCAACGAGTTGGTCGGTGACCTTCGTCGAATTTGTACCTCTACGTCGTATACCTGTAAGTATGAGAAAACCGTGTTGTTGGGAAGACAGGTTTGAAAGAATATCGATTTTTTGTCCAATGCTCACGTTATATTTTCTTGTAGACTTATATGGTTTTGAAGTACTACGATTTCAGATCCAAAAGGCGAAAAATGATTCTTTAGCTATGGAAGAAAGAGATAGATTGCTATACCAGCGAGTCATTCGAAAATGGGAAAGGTTACTTGAGGTTTTGCAGGGTGACATGATAGATCCATCCAAATCAACAGGGTCCAATCCTCTTGTTCGAAAACGCCGTCTAGATGTGTCATGTACGATAAGTGATCTTCATCAGAGGCAGCGAAGGCGCATACACCCGGACAAGAAGGACAGGGGCAATATTGATTCCACTTTTACTGAAACTCCAAATATTATTGATGGTATCAATGACGATCGTCGGAATCAGATTGAATCGGCGTTATTGACGTTTTTGAGAAAGTATTGCGTTGGCACTCAATTAGACGAACCCCTCCTGGACAGAATGTTACCAAATGAATCGGTTAGTCAGGAGACTAATTTCATTGGGAATCTTTTAGTTAGTTACCCGATCGCCATTGAAGCTCTATTGGGATATCTATATAAACCGGGACAACGGGTAGGTTCTATTTCCCTCCGACAAAAGTGTGGACGGCTAACAGCTATTGCTGTTCTAGTAGCAGAGAAACAGTCTTTTGAGGAAGCCAAAAAAATTGATCCAAATGTTCTGGAGCCAGAGAGTGACGAGGAAGCCCTCACACAGATGTTGTTTGAAGGAAGCAAACTTTGCGAGCAGCTCGAAAATATGGTTTCATTTATCGTAACAACCGATGCAATCAAAGGCAATGGAGCTGTAGAGAGCCCCGGTGAACAAATCTGTAATTTGGCTGTGAAATGTGCACCTGTGGCTCAGGGTGTTGCAATGTGGGCACGGGAAATTACGCGAGGAGGAGAATTTGTAAGCTCCGCTTCTTATGTATCGATTTCCCCCAGCATCATGACTCTAGCCAGAATTGTATACATGCACCATCCCTTCACGCGAGACGATGTTGTTGAAGTGGCCTTTCAATTTTTAAAACATTCCAATTCCGAAGTTGTGTACCACACAATGAATACTTTAAAGGAGCAGAGTCTAAGACTTCTCCTATTCTTGTGCACGAGAGGAGAAGCTCCTGTTGTCTTCAGTCAACTAATGCCCTTGCTGAAAGACCCCGGACGGTCTGGTTTGGATGCGTCGTTGATCCGTTACTTTGTAAGTGGATTGCTCGAAATCGCAAGCCCACCGTTTTCGATTCCTTTTGTTAGATCGCTTATGATCTTATTGAAGGCACCTGGAAGTGTAGACGCGTTGAAAACTTCCTATTTTGACAAGGATAGCAAGAGCAGGCTGAAATCAGTAATGAATTATCTCAGGACTAGACTAAGTGGGAAGCTTCACACCAGACCTCTAGCGAAGGAAGATATTTCCCTGATCAATTCTGTGCTGTCGATATACAGCCCTACCTCGGGTTAACTCAGAAATCCCATGGATTTTTTAAGATGACAAATGAAGCCAACCATGAAATCATGCCAACAAACTAAGAATATAAAGGATACAGGATTTTAACGAAAAAGTCCCTGTACGATTCACTTATTTGTTTGCTACTGGTGGGTATCTCATGTGATGTACATGATTTCTTCGACTTTGACAGCCTTCGCTGTATCGTGCTAACTCATAACCTTGTTGTAATCAAACAGAGATTCAGCACTCTTTGTGTAATCAAAGTTGACGTGATCTGTAAACCATGGTCGAGCGTACATAAGATAGAGAATGCGGCGGGTTCCGGTAACATCGTCCTCATCGTTTTGCTCTCTCTTCTTTTTCTTTTTCTTCTTCTTCTTCGAAGTAGCTTCAGAACCAATCATGCTTCGAAATTTCCCGAAAAGGTTTGCGGTCCCCCGGTGGCACACGCGGTAATCGTATATGAGAGCATCCCCGCATTTCAAGACCGGTGCAATGATAGCTTCGTCATCGCTGTTTCCCTCGTCGTCCTCATCACTCCTATCTGAGCCTTCATCGTCATCGTCATCGCCATTGCCTACATTCTCCTCCACGGCATCACCACTTGATAGATTGGCCATTCGCAATCTTTCATCGGGCGATTCCCACTTGTGAGAATTGGGTAAAAATTCCGTAGGGCCTTTTTCGATCGACCCGTCTTCATCTTCCAGAGGCAAAAACACATTCAAAGCGTAGGGGGGCAGACTCGCCTGTAGCAGCGAAGACTGGTTCCGGGGCAACTCCGGAAATAATGGAGTCCCATCCTGGTGCCAAGGTTGATCGCAAGAGTTGGGATAACTGAAAATCAGCCCCGCGTAAACAAGCTTGACGTCTTCGTCGGAGTCACCGTCGTTGCCACTCGCTGCTCCCAGTAGATTCTTGATGACTGGGTACACTTTCTTGTTGCGCAAGATCTGTCGGCTGATGTCGATCATGGATTCATCTTTCTCGAACTCATCAAATACCACGTCTGTTCGACCCCTGCACCTGGAGGCGGCCTCGCGAAACCGGAAGGTTTCAGAGGAATGGTGAATGTTGCGGGCTTTTAGGGCCTTGTTGAGCTTTCTCTGGAGAGCTTTTGCTGCCGGCAAGACTACGTCGCGGAGTGGGTGACTGCCGCCGTCGGTGGAGCTGTCGGTTGGATCGATGGCCTTCCGTATGATGCACAGCCCGTGGTCGCGAACGGCATCGGCCGTTTCCTTTGCCCTCTCATTCTCGTCGTCCAGGAGGAAAAATCCGTTCCCTTCGTCGGCCTCCTCGTTGTGAAATACGCCGGGAAAGTCCAGGGCTTTTCTCATCAATGGGCGGTGCTCCGAGCGGATTTTCCGGTTGTGTAGCGTCTTGCGAATAAGGTCTGCATCGTCGTCGCATTCGTTGTTGGCATTGTTGTCCGTCTTTGGGGTCGTTTTTCGTTCCGGCAGTTGTTGGGGGAAGGGTTGGTGGTATATTTTGGTTGGCGCAGTTTCTGTTGCCGTGCTATCGAAAAGTGCAGCTGTGGATGAGGAGGTTTTGTTTGCCACAAAGGTGCTGTTGTCGCTATTGAAAATAGAATCCATCAACGACGACGATTTCGTCTTCGTCGCTGCATTTACAGACCCACTTCCAGTGTTACTCCCGGCACCGAATATTGAATCCATTAGAGATGAAGATTGTTTACAATTGACCTCATCATTACCATTGTTGATTCCACCACTCGAATCGTTGTGGTGTTCGTCTTTCTTGTTCTTTTTGCTCTTCTTTTCTTTCTTGGCTTTTTTCTTTGCGCTGTTTCTGTTTTGGGCCTGCTTATCGGCATCCAACTTGTTAGCGTCAACAGATCGCCTCCTTTTCTTTCCGTCCTGAGTCATGCCTTAGTCGTGTCACTAGGCTGGTAATCTGCGTGTTGGAAAGAGTTGTGTGCCGTAGAATCGTATCTGGTGTTTCTGAACTAGAGGTATTTTGTGAACAGTGATGATTGATTGCGATCGATCAGAAATAAAAAATGTAATCATATCGGTAGAACGTGATCGCTAAGCGATCAGAAAAGGAAGTACAGATTGACGTAGAAATAAGTACTAGTACCAAAGAAGGAGATGGGTCGGTGGCTGTCGTTGATCGAAGATATCTTTTTCCAATCGTGCAGCATGTTCATAGTCAAGAGAAGAAAAACTAAAAACTACCTCTAGAACGGCACTTCAACTATTACTACCAAAATTTTTTGAAGCTGATACAAAGATTTTAAATACTTCAACAGTAATCAATGCTAGCACCTGTTGCAAACATTAGCTCCGAAGCCGTTGAATAGGTGATAGGCATTTTAGACGTTGCTGAAACTAAATCAGTCACAAAGACGAGCATTGTGAAAACTAAAACTGAGTTATTGTGCGACAGCGTGGTGTACATGAATAATCAACAATACTGTGCATGGGGACACCATTAGGTCTATCTAAGTTGTATTGTTATGCTCGATTCGATTCGATACGATTTTTTCCGATCGAATTTGCCTGGTTACTGTGCACTGATTGGATTGTAAGGCTCTACCAAAATTGGTACCATGGCTTGCCGCCAATAGGAATGGCAGCCTCGGGCACACCCAATGCCAAAAGCTTTCCAAAAGCAGAAGCGAAATCCTGTGAAACAGAAACCGGTGAGTTTGCAATAGCATCATTATCATAAGTACACGTGTTTGCAACAGCATTATGGTCATAATACAATTGTTTGTAATGGATAGAGGATACCCCTGAAAGATCCAATCAATTTCCCGCAATTGTTACAAAGCGTTCTGCAGCTATGACAACACAACTCAAAACACAAACATGCGTAATACAATACTTACCGTGAAGAATTTGTCTTCGTCCTTGGCGTAAACTTCGACGTATTTCTTGAAGGCCGGTTCCATGATCAGCATCAAGTCAACGGGGAGCATCATCAGTTTGCCGGTAGAATCTTCGAATTGATCGGGACCCGTCCAGGGCTTTCCTTCGTGCATCGTTTTGGGAGACCAGCTGAACGAAAAAAATTGCATTAGAAAAGAATGCAAAGAAATGAGAAAACATGCAGAGCGTCTTGCCCTAAACACTAACACTATCAGTAGGAAGGAACAAAGAGGCAAATCAATCGATCAATCGACAAGTCGCTCATTTTTTCTCACCGTTCCTCAACCAAGAGACGGAAATACTCGTTCGAAAAAGTGGTTTCCGCAAACGTCCACGGACCCCAGAAGCCGCTGTCCTGGGTATGGCAACGTCCCATAGCGTGCGCACCCATCAAGGCGACGATCTCTCCGTCGGTGAATCCCATGCGGTAAAAGACTTTCCTGATGGACTCGACGTTCTTGTCCCGACCACCGTAGTCGGCGTTGGGCAAGCGATCGTTCTCGTCGGAGGTCGAGCCGTCTTCAAAGTCGACACGACCGGTACTGTAAGGGATCTTGGGACCACCGGATTCTTCGACGGCAACTGCGGTGCAAAGAAGAGAGAGAGAGAGAAAAAGTTAAGTGAACAGATCGCTCGTTCTTTCGCTTGTTCATTCCAGTGATTTGCCGTGCGAAACTGGTTTGTCCAGACGTACCGACACCGGCGTAGGTGTACAAGTCAGCGTACGAAATGCCAGGGAACTGGGCCTTGATGGGTTCCAGAGAAGCTCGAGCTCGGTCCAAACCGGCATTGTTTCCGTACTTGGACTCGGGCGCGAATCGCATGCGGGCCCCGTTCGATCCACCGCTGTTGTCGGATTCCTTGTAGGTTCCGCAGCAGTGCCACGCCAACCGAATGTATGTTCCGGCCCTGAAGAAAAAGCAACGCAACGAAACAGAATGTCATGCAATGAAACGACACAAAGATATGAGTCCAACGGAAACAATCGAATGCTTATACTAGCGCTCAATACCTCCTCCATCGATCGTTGTGGCTGACTTACAACGAGGTACCATCGCCTCGCTTCTCGGCGTCGTCGTCGACGACCTTCATGATGGCTGCGCGAAGCTTGTCCATATCAACAGCCGCCTCTTTTGCGTGAGCATCCTGGAGAGAATATAAGGTTACCGATGCAGTGAAGGCAGCTGGGGCAGCCAAGCGCTGTGGATTGAAGAAAAGTGCGAAGAAAGGAAACAAACGCAACGGATAGAAAGTGTGAGAAAAACGTGAAGGGAAACAAAATCGAGCAACAACCAGTGGAATCGACGGATTTATCTTGACGCTCACGATTGACTGCCAGACGCATCAACCGATTATAGACACGGGAGCAAGTGCTTATGACTCTATGATCTCAATTTCCCCCTTTCATCTTACAAGACGCCAAGACTTCTTCACCCGGGGCACCTCTTCCCCTCTGCATCATTTGGTCACTGTTCCCAAACCCTCCTCCCGTGTCAGGGATTCCTTCGTCTTCGCACCAATATCTTTCTTTGTGCACCGCGTTTTCGATTGTACGGGGCAATGAAAACTTACGCTACCGATTCGGGCATAGTTGACAAACATCTTGGGGAAGCTGGGAATAACAAACTAGTACTGTGTTATTTGTATGCAAAGAGTTGTTTTGCGACTTAAGACTGCTCTATCGAATTATTCTCGATGGATGCGAACGCTAAACTTGATACTAGTGAATAGATAAAGGTAGCAGCATACCGTCCACCGTAGGTTTGTACGCAAAGATGGTACTACCCCACGATCCAAACAAAAAATAGGCGAAGAGGCAAAAGATCTTGGGTTCAGGGAGGAGGTGTCGACTGAGTGAGGAAAGGAGTCAGACGGACAGTCATAACCAATGAAGAGGCTCTTTGGAAGTTCGTCGAAATCTCACGTCGTGAAGTTAGGGTTAATGCTACTTCATTTGCTCTAAGTCATACCTGGTATCGTACATACGAAGCATATGATATGATTCGATGTTAGGGTATTGGTGTAGAATGCGGGTTTAGTCCCAGGGGTCAAACCCCTGGTTAGTCCTTCGTAAGAAGTGCTACAACGTTCCGGTACAGTACGTACGGGTAGCCATACTTACCTAATACGACATGGGACCTCTAGTAAAGTGCGGTATGTTGTTTGGAGTGTCGTCTACTACTACTAGTGGCAGTAATTTCACTAGTAATACTCGTATCAAGCTATGAAGCGGTGACTAAATAATTGAACTGTTACTTTACGGCTAGAGAATACAGCTTATTATTGAACAACAGAAAGTGCAGGGGTGTACAAAAGTACTTTGAAATACTTGGAATCCGTAGCGAACTCGAAATCCTGTGTCGAAGAAAAGCACGCGAGATGTTGCGTCGTTCGTTCAGTCGATGGTGTTCCGACCGAACCGCAGCAAGTTGTCCAACGAAAGCAAGAGAAAGAGATATTGTTATCTAATCTCCCGAGGTCTTTTCGCAGAATCATATTGCCACGGCTTGGCGCATCCACCCACCCACCAGACAACGGAGTGCCCGCATTGCTAGCACACGATAGCATCCGTCCTCAAGGAACTTCGTCCGCGGGATCTCCCGGCCGGTGGAAACACTCGTAGGCCGATGATGGCGCGTCAAAGGCCCCCATGATCGTCATCGTGAGGCGTTCCCGGATCTCGGGGGCGTCGCTTCGTGGGTTGCCCCTACGTCCGCAGTTGGACTTAGCCAGGAGCGCCAGCCGCTCGACAATGGGCGTGTCCTTCGGGAGCACCCGGCAGAGCCGGTCCCACTCGTCGCGGTCCTCCTGGAGCGAAAAGACGGGAGGCTTGCCGCACTCCTCGCTGGTAACGCCCACGACGTCCGAACTCCGGTATCGGGTGTTGATGCCGTTGCCTTCGAGGTCGTTCTTGACGCGGCCGTCGCCGGGCTTGCGAAAGTAGAGCTCGGGGTGGTCCTCGATCTCCTGGGCGTCCTTTCCCCGGATCGAGCTGCGGAACGCATTGGGAACAAACACGTGCTGGTGATTGCTGAACAACAAAGTGCTTGTGCTGTTGGCGGAAGCTCCCACCAAGGAATTCTTCCTCAGGTCCTGGTGCTCGTGCTCGTCCTCTGGTTTGCGTTCCTGTTCCAGCTTTCGCTTTTTGCGCGCCCACTCCCACTCGTCCCGGTCGCACTTTACCGGAACTCCATCCGTAGCAACCTGAAACAACCTTGGGTTCGCTACGTAGTCCGGCATAAGCGAGTTCAGGTATGAGTTTTGGTACCTTACCGAGAGCGTCTCTCCGTCGTTGTTCATAATGTCCCTCACCGTTGGATATGCCTGGCTGCCGTCCGGATAGGTCATGCGAAAGTCCCAGTTTGACACTCGCTCTGCATGCTGAAAGGGTAGGGCCCGATCCAGTGCCCACTCCGAGTCAAAGTGCCACGGAGAAAGGTACTCGTCGACCGAGCAGGTGTCGTGATCGTGGTAATCCTGCCACATGGTCCAGATACGATCGACGTTGGCGTGGTGCAGGTAAAAGAGGGGATCGGCGGGGCTCCAGTTTGATCCCATGTGTCCGGCAATGACACCGTGGACCAGCATGTGGCCGCCGTTCTCGAACTCGAACCGGAAACCATTGGTGGTCCCGGTGGGTACCGGGTTGTCCTGGGTGTTCCCCCTAGCGTTCCCGGTCGTGTCCGAGAACTGGTTGTAGTTGGCAATCATCGCCAGGACCTGCGCCTCCCCGGAGAACGAAAAGCCGTCCAGAAAGTCGCGCGTGACGCAGCCCGCGGGTCCGTTGTTTACCCCCGGCGACCAGCGAAATGGGGCGTGGTACTCCGTAATCCCGTTCATGGTGCAGCCGGCTCCGTTGGTGGCGCCCCAGGATCCAAAGGTGGCCGGGTGCAAGACGTCCGACTCTCGTTCCCATTGCGAGTCGCGTTCCCAGTCCCAGTAGGGAATGTAAATGCATTTCCCAGTTGTTTGCTGCAGCAGCTTTTCGAAATTCCAAATGAACCACCTGCAGTAGTCGACAGCATTCGTAAAAATCAAATGCACAGCACAATCCGTAATGCCCAAGATTTTTTTCGAACCAAAAGGGTGAATGGGTAGAAATGAAATGTGGTTGGACCATCGAGAGAAGAAAACGGTGAGAAGATTGACAGGCCGGATGCCGCAAAAGCCAAGGCCAAAGCCGAATCGAATCGAATAAACACGACGAATTGCAGAACGCACCGATGCCACGGCATGAATTCGGCGGGCCCGTGTGTGAGCGGTGCCACATTCAGGTGAACATCGATGAAGTGGTCGTAGTCCCCCGAGTCCTTCACCTGGATGATGGCGTCCAGGAAATCGTCTTGTTCCTGGCAGGAGAGATCCCGCCAGGCCCGTCGAAAGCTGGTGTGGCAATCCCGGGCGGAGACAGAAACCAGCGCCACCGACCAATACAGCGAAAGCGAAACCAACACTATCGTCCTGTGGATCAAACCCGCATTGCGGTATCGACGCTCACGTTCGACCGACATTGTACCGGTTCGTTCCAATCGGAAGCAACTCTATCCTTGAAACAAGAGGCTTGGCGTGTGATGTACGATTGAATCGTAATGTTTCGTAGGATGCAATGAAACTTGTCGAGACAATCCGTGAAACAATGGCAACGACGGATAGGAACAACAAGGCAGAGCTACGAGCACGTGGTTAGGACGGTGAAAAAGTGTGCGATGCGAGGTTTGTTAAGAATGCATGCCTCGAAGGAGAGGGAGCAGAAGTCCCAATGCACCGTGATAATCAGTGGGAAAGCACGGTAGTACGGTACCGTAGCTGTTGTCATGCCTCCAACCTGGGGAGATGAAGGAAGGCGGGCTTTCTCTGATGTTTTTTTCTTCTGTTGAGAGGAAACAAACCGAAGTAAAGTACTAATTCCTCACGTATGGGATAGTACCTACAACACACCACCCGTATGTGACTGGCATCATTCGGGGAAAATTTCGGCGTGTTTTTATCCCAACGGAAACAGATTTTAAGCGCGCGAATACGGGAGCCAATAGTAATTTTGGGACTTTAAAATTTTCAATGGGTGACAACGCGCCCGCCAAAACCCTAAAGACTGTCTCATTCCGAAGAGATTGTGTTGGTAAGCCAATGACAGTGTCACAGTGCACATCGCTTCTTTGACAGTACGTACGTACGCACAGTACTGTGAATAACAGTGCAAGAAGGTCTACTTTTTGAGGTCACGGGAGGGCTCAAAGTGGGACTCCGCGCGCTCGGACACCAAGAAATTTCAAAATCGATGGTACTATTTCCTCTAGTCCATAATATGTGTCAATATGTCAAATATGAGTCATTGATATTGATAAGTGATATGTACAGCGTTGAGGAAGAGACATTTGCTCTCCTACTATGCTGTTCAATGAACTTCATGTGTGGTCTCCTCCTTCAAGAGAAGAAAGAAAGATCAGTTGATTAAGTTGGAGCCAAAGAGATTCTGCAATGCAAAAAGAACAAGCAGAATAACAACAAGCAGCAGGACGAGGAAAGATGCTGGTGGTGGTGGTGGTGGGTGGGGCCCCCCTGAGGAGGATCGGGGGAAGTTTTTCTTGTATCACCTGTTGTGCACTGAAATTAGTAAAGAGGAACTGCAGATAAATCCTCAAAAAGGATTGAAGTTTGAAGATTCAAAATATTGGTGTTTACATGTGTGAATCTCTGGCTTGTTTGTTGACGCCACCATGAGTTCTTGCAATTGGTGGTAGTATTAGTCGTTGTTGTCATCATCATTTTTGAGGTTCTTCTTGTCTATCACCATAACCCCTGCAATAGGAATATTATGCAGTGATATAAGGAATCTAGATTTAAATGCAGTAGAATAAATTTGGTGTGCAGCCTGAAGCACATTGTGGCACAAAAATTATCACAAAACTGCCGGGGTCGTCAGTAGCTACTACTAGTAGGAGTAAGCTTGAGAATTATTTCCCTGGCTGTGTGGTTAAGTGGTGGTTCTTCTTGTACAAAATATATACACACACTAGGGGTGCAACAAAATCTTGCACATAGTTTGTGTGACATTCTTGTTATGTACATCTAGCAGCACCAAAAACTTGTTTTAGTAATGTTATTAGGAGTACTCTAATCTCACCTAGTAGTACTTCTTGCTGCTAGTACTACGAGTGGTATTGCTGCCACTACGTTTGTTCCTTATTAGGTAGTTGCCATGACCCAAGCTTTGGGAGCAGGAGCTTGTTGAAGCAAATCAACGGACGAGAGAATAGCTATAATCCACCAGGCACTGCTATTCTCTGTGTTTTTACATAGTAGTGAAATGATGGGGGCATTCTTCTGCTACTTGTTCAAGCACAGAGAAATAAAGAGGATATTTCCCGCCTACCAGCAGGGTATATTCTCTTTGTTTCTCTATGTTTAGATAGTAAAGAGAAAAAATATAGTATTTCCTCTTCTTGTTTCTCTTTCAGTTCTTGATGTTTATAAAAAGAAACAAATAATGCTTTGATTGGGGGGGAATGCTCTCTTTGTTTGAAAATCAAGGAAATCTATGGGAAACCCTGGTCTTGGTTGACAGCTGCCTTTCTCAAAAACTGATGAAGGGCCCCATGCTCCCCCAGAAGTGTCATCCCTCAGAGAGTTTGCAAGAAGAGTTACCAGACAATGGACCCAATATCAATGCAAGCACCAGTGCCAATCCCCTCTCAGTTGTGTAGCAGACACTAGAAAAGGGGACAAGTTGATAAATCCCCTGTTTGAAGAGACAGTGCAGACACAAATGGACTTCCTTGTTAGAGCAGGCAATGGAGACACATATTATGGAATGGAGGAAGCTCGTGGCACCATTATTTGCCTATGACATTGCAGTTTGTACTAGTAGTAATTGAAAGCTCCTCATATGATGGGAGGTTCTCAACACCAGAATACAGTTTCATCACTCTGGGCCCTCTCTCAGTTTTTGAGGAAGGGTCAGTAGTTGCTAGTACAGGAAAATTAAAAAAATAGTTTCTCCAGAACCCCAGGAAAGAAGGAGATAAACAAAGAGACATGTTAAGAATTTTGTGTGGGCAATAATATTTTTGTCCTTTCTCTTTGCTTTTTGTATCGTCAATCTAGGAAAATATCACCCACCAGACAATGTTCTCTTGGTTTTAAACAGAGCAGAGATTTTTTAGGGCCTACTAGTATCAATATACAGAGGCAAGGAAGATAAATTGTTTTTGTTTAACAAACAAAAACAAACAACATATTGTTGCCCAAGCAATATTCTCTCCATTTAACAGAACAAGGATGAGGAAAATGAAACTTGTTGTTCTTGTCTTTCTGATATTCCTTTCTTTCTTGTTTCTCTATTTTGAAAACAAAAAGAATATCATCTGGGAAATATTCACTTTGTTGAAAAGCCAAAGGAATACCCTCATTGAACAGTCAGTCAGTTCTTTACTTTCATGCACAACCTTTTCTTGGTTTTAACCCCTCTGATGTAAAGGTCAATGATTGTAGTACTAGTACTACCATTATTTTCCATGGATAATTCCATCAGTTCTTATTACTACTATTAGTAGTTGTAGATTCAAGTACTAAACTGCACACCTGCTACTAGTAGTAGTTCTCTTTTTGTTACAGTGATACTACTAGTAGTACATTACAAAGTTGAATACTACTGTAACAATATTTACTGCTGAAGCTGGTGTTTGATTCCCCTGAGATTTTTGTACACTGGTAGTACTAGTAGTATTGGCTAGAAATTCCTAGTGCTAGCATAATGCATCATTTGCTTCATCCACTTTCAAATTCATCCTCAGTTCATGGCCCCATGTTTTCCTACTAATGCTTGCTGATGGTCAAATCCAACTCGTGATAAAAAAATTCTAGCAGTAGTAGGTAAGTCAGCCAGTAAGAAGGCGGCACCTTACAAAATGGTATCACATGACCAAAAGAGGACGCAAATAATGTCTAGAACCTAAATAAAGACACTGGTGATAAGAGTGTCATAGCTGTATCTCATGTATTAGCAGGAGGCCCTATTATTCATCGATCAGTGTCCAAGATGTGATTTTTTATCTAAAGTTGAGTGCATGGTGTGATGTTGTGCGAAGTGAAGCGGATTGAACGCGTGCATCGTGTGCATTTGCAGGAAGGACTAAGGTTTTAGAAGTGAGATCGACACTCTAGTCACCTTGTGACGTTCCGTTGATTCTGTCGTTTTCAGTTATATTTTTTCGTGCGCGTCCTGGATATGGTGAATAGTAGTACAGTTTGTTGCTTTATTTTGATTCCGCTTGGATTTGACATTTCATCTCGCTTATGAACCTGCAGAATCAATTGCTTGATAATAGAACCTGAGTATGTATACACAATATCAAAATTGATTTAAGATGAATGTGATATCAGTTGCGATATGATGGGCTTTCGTCAATTTTCAACAAATGATTCACATGGCGAGCTCATCGTACAAGCTAACATCTGCTAATTCGGCTAGGTTGTCCATGTACCGACGCAAACCGTCGGGCCATTCAACGTCTGCAATAATGGTTATTGATCTCAAACGAGCCCACAAGTCAATGTCATCAAGGGACAAGCCACCCTCAGTACAGTACGTGTCACAGTAAACAATATCGTCCAGTGCAACAAGCTTCGCGTTCAGCTCTTCGATCATACACGTCGGGTCGTTGGCCATTGCCTCAGCATAGATTGACAATTGCTGTGAAAAGTCTTCCATTTCCTTCCATTCCGCTTTGTCGAAAGGGGGCAAAGGATGGTTCGCAATGAATGCATGTCTGGAATCGATTTGTTGGAATTCGGGGAGCAAACCGGTGGCTACGTATCGAGGTCGCTGCAAATTCCGTAACAACAACCTCACACTTTTTTGCCATTCTTTCAGATCGGTCCGTCCGGATGCGGGACGCAATACGTTCGTAGGGCCGAAGCGTTCATCGTTTTCGATGAATTCAATGATGTCCATTGATTCCATCATGATGAGGTCGTCCTCATCAGCACTTTCAGAGGGAAATCTCTGAAAACATCGAAGAAATCAGCAAATATATTGGAGGGAAGTATGTGAGTATTTAGTTAAAATGTATTCTTGAACGAACGCATCATCAAAATGTGCAAATTGAGATTCCTACAACGCCATTTTTTCGTTCTCGTTGCCCACTTACCATAATGGGAGCAATTTTTTTCCCAACCATTGAAGTGGGTGTGTGAACATCGTCGTTGGCCATGAACACGAGGTTGTGCTTGATATTTTTGAATCCGAGAGCTAGTCTAACTCGAACACAAAACGGACAGTGATCATAATTGTATAGAGAGGGTATGAGGGATGGATCTTCAGGGATCAGGCGAGGCGGCTTCGCAAACTTTTCTGTTTTCGAACTAGAGGATTTACTTGATTCTTCGAGCGTTTTCTCGGCGAGAACCTCACTCGAGAGGCGGAGGACGGTTTTCAGTGCCCGTGCTGTCGTTAATGCTTCGCCATTTGATATCAAAAGCAGAAACAAAATTCCAACAGTAATAGAACTCAAACGACTGTAGTTATATTTCCACTTCTCCATGACTTTTTATTTTAGGTTGGTTTATTCTATTCGAAAACCTGCTATTGTTTGCGTTGTCAGGATGCAGAGAGCAAGAAGATTGGTAGCCGTTGTAATGTGAATCGAGCTGAGTTGAGTGAGAGTAGATGATGAGAACAGGATAAAAAATTCGTTTAAAATTGAGGTTGGCTTTTTGGCAGCATTTTTTTAGCACAAGAAGATTTTTTGGCCTCGTCTAAACGGAGGACATTATTCTTCTCTAATATCTGTACACCAATTACGCGTGCGTACGGTAAATCTTATTAGGAAAATCGCACACAAAAATATTTACTAGAGAGAACTCGTGATTCATTTCGTCAGCGAGAAATAGTGATGTGAAGACCTTAAGTGTGTGGCCAACCAGAACTCGTGAATGATCCAGCAAGCTGTTCGAATTCTCATCCACCAACCAGAATGAAAAACGTGTTTTACATTACCTGACACTTTCTTCTTTTCATGAAGCGAATCTCTAACCTTAACGTAGATAACTTCTAGAATATTCAACCTCGTCGAACAACCCTGTCAGATCTGTGGCAAGAAACAGATGGTACCAAGTACGTTGCCATGAGTACTAGAATTCTGGTACGGAAACCACTTCCAGGCTGCATACCCTACGTACGTACGAGTACTGTACCTCAACGTACGAAGTACTTCTACGTTCTACGTAATACCTGTAGGTGCCGATCGAAATTAGGAATCCTGCATTGATAATTGATAGTAATCGTAGCGTAGGTTACAAACTTACCGCCAAAAACAAAATTCTAAATTCCATTACTGTACATTTTTACCTTGCTGTACACATGTCTTTCACAGGATACGAGGAATCATACACCAGCAATAATCATCAAAAGAAAGCAAAGCAAGAAGAGCTTCTTCTTAGTAGGCTTTTCCTTTTCCAATACTAGCTAGTAGTACTAGTACTAGTAGAACTTGCAACGAGTACCGTAGGAACAGTACGGAGGATCACTCGTGGATCCAATCATGAGTCCCCGGGACCCAAAACTATATATATATCGACCGAAAACTATATAGTACTACTAGTACTATTAGTAGTACAAGTACTGTATATATATATATATATGAATCGAAGTACTACTATATACAGATCTGAATACTACTGTATATATACTATACTTCCTCCTTACTAGTTCTCAGAACGAGAATTAGAATTCAGA
>CAACVS010000018.1:10605-27723 GCA_900660405.1 Pseudo-nitzschia multistriata | reverse complement strand
GAACACACACTTGACTTGTACTGCTTGGATGTATATTTCTACTATCGATTCTATTCATTCTAACTCACTGAATCCAGTGATAACACGGGAAAGCGTGTGAGGAGCTGGATTCATCGAGTGATACTTTATTCATTAGTTTTAGTCTCACAATCCTAATTTAGATACAATCTAAATACTACTACTACTAAAACAATTCAGTACACGTTATTTCGTGCATACTAGTACTAGTAGAACTAGTAGGAATGCGCATGCACACCAGGTTCAAAGATGAGAAAAGAAGAAACCTCCTTTCTGAAGAAGAAGCAACTTGTTCTTGTAGGTATACCTGCACTTGTCCCTGTTCTGGGGGTCTGCATAGCAGTATGATGCAAGCATCAGCATAATATCATGAGAACTTATGAAACTCTTCTACTTGTTGATATATACTTTTGTACAACTAAATGTTGTATTATGCGTCAAAGACGAAGTGGCCCCTTAAATTGTACTTTTACCATATAACAAGTAGTTAGTCCATTAAGAGCAGCTTGATCCTTAGAATAAGTAGGTTTGATGGAACACAAAGAAGTAGCAATGAAATTTCCCAAATTATGAGCTCAAGGTAACCCTAGATGTGCAGACTGGTCACTTCTTTTGGAACCGATGTGGGCGCGTTCTTCAGACAGGCACATAGCCCCCTTTGCTTGCGAGCTCAAAGATCGAAAGGCTTGGTACCATGCTCCATCTAATTTATGTGGCTTGTCTAGTTTTTGAAGTACGTGTTGACAAAAAAAATCTTCCACTTTTCACCTCCTGAACAACGCAAAGGTACATATTGAACGAATGACGACTGCATCGTTCGAATGGCTATGATTTAGAATTAGTCTTGAAAACTGTCGGACAACAAGTAACACTAACGAGTGTGCAAGAATAAAAATGAAAGATTCTTGTAGCTTGCTAAAGGATTTGAACAACTAGTCGTCTTGCTTCAATGGTATTATAGATAGTTTACAAAGTCATGTAGGCGAGGGACCGTCCTTGTTAAAAGTCGTCCCAACCATCGCTCATTTCGTTGGAGTCCATCGTCAGTTTTTTCGCTGGCGGCGCCTTTTTCGGCAGGACGAGCTTTCCCTTTTTCGCACCGAGGCGGGGCTTGGCGACGCTGGATGCGGTTTTCATTCCGAGGGAGGCAAAGGGATCGTCGTCCGTGCCACCACCGAATCCACCCATTGATGACGCACTAGTGTTCACCGTCGAGGAGGGCGGATGCGTTTGGTTGGTAGCACCGCCACCAATGCTCGAAAACGCCATTGCGTTTTCATCTATGTCGTCGTCGTCGCCCCATCCGTCGTCGTCGTCGTCGTCGCCCCATCCATCCTCTGCGATCGCTGCCGCTTGGGGTGGGTTCAGCGAAGCAGCCGCAAACTGCTGCACGGGTGCCTGTGGCGCGGGCTTTGGCGGCACCGGTGTGGGAGCGGCAGCAGGAGCCGCTGCCGGCGTGGCAGCAGTGGAAGTGCTCATCCACGAGGACAGCCCCGACAGGTACCCACTGCTGGCGCTGGTAGAAGAACCACTGGCGGGAGCGGCCGGTTTTGGAGCCGCGGCGGCCGCCGCTGGCGCTCCCGCCGGTTGGCTCCCCGCGGCACCCACGATGGGAGGGTCACCCCGCTCCGTCATCAAATTGGATTCCTGCTGTATTTCTTCCAGCAGGTTCCGAACAACCCGAAAGGCTTCCTGCCGGACGTTCGTCATGGGATCCAGCAACAAGGGCATCACGCTCGGCATCACCTTGATCGCCAGGTCTTGTTTAGAGAAGAGTGATTTGGACTTCATGAGCGACTGGAGGGCGGACAACCGACACGCCGGGAAGGGATCCTTGATCGACCTCCCGTACGCCGGGAGCAGCATTTTTTGCCGCGACACCTCCGACAGGTGGGGGGCAATATTGGCGATGAACATCACGGCCTTCGTTCGTAGCGAGCTTTCCGCGTCTGATTGCAGGCGCACCAGGTACCTCGAGAATTTCTCGAGGTTGGGTGCCGTCAGCGACGGCACCAGCGTCTGGGTAGCCTTCAGGGTGAGTTCTCGCAAGACGGGGCTCGAGTCGTTGAAGCCACTGCAGAGTGGTTCAAAGACGGACGCGTTCAGGGCGTTCTTGTCGAGGGTGTTTGCCAAAAACCCAACTCTGTTCAGCAGCACACTGCGAACGCCTCGGTCGGGCACAATGAATAGCTTTGCAACGAGGGGTGCCAATTCCTTTCCTGCCTTGTCGGGATCCTGGTAGTGTTCCTCGATGTAAAAGAGAGGAACCAGCATCGCCAGGATTTCTCTCCGGTACATATCCTGGGCCAGCATGCTTTCGTTCCCGCAGGTTGTTAGAATCGTGCTGATGATCAGAGGCAGTATTTTGTACTTGGCGACATCCTCTGGAATCACGCCCGTTTGCTGCTGGAGCTGGTTGCCCAGGTTTTGCCACAGGTAGATTTTTTGTTCCACGGGCTGGATGGTAATTTGTTCCAGGGATTTCTGGAGTTGCTTGTACTGCGTATCGAAGACGGGGCACTTCAGCAGGGGCTGGAGTCGCGGCCGCATCTTGATGTTGGCCGTCGTCAGCCGCTGGAGAGCCTTTTGCAGGGTCTGTGGCACCCTGTTGGCGTTAGTCGTTGGGGTTCGGTACCAGTAGTCCCCAATCAGCACGCCCAGCGAGTACGAGTCCATTGCGTGGACCCCGCCCGTGTTGCTGACGGCCTCCCAGCGCTGCTCCGTCCGCTCCGGGCTCCGGTAGCTGTCGGGGCAGCACACGGCCTCGAATTCCAAAAAGTGCCCGTCGGGTCCACCGGCCGACGTGCTCGTGTTCGGGCCCACGGGGGTCACCAGGGAGAAGTTCCAGAGCTTGACGTCCCCCGAGGGCGTTACGTACAGGCTCTGCGGCGACACGCACCCGTGGGCGAGCTTTGCGGACATGTGCAAAAAGGCGAGTCCCTCGACGACGCACTCCAGTCCCCACGCGAGCTGTTCCGGTGTGGGTGGAGATCCCGAGGCTCCCGCCCCCAGCAGCCATTCCGAGAGCGGGATGCAGGGCTCCGTCACGACGATGAGGTCCCCGGTGCCGGCGGATGCGGATTGTTGCGAGGGCTGCTGCTGCCCCGAGGAAGATCCCGGAGCCCCGCTGACCACCGCGGCCGACGGATTGTCCGTGTCGAGGGTGGCGTAGACCTTGAGGATGTGCGGGTGCCTCAGTTTTCGGCAGTATTCGTAGTGGTGGAGGGCGGGTTCCAGCTGGGTTTTGTTCGGCTGCCGTCGGTCCACGGGCGTCTTGGACAGGTCCGGTTTCTTCCCGACAAACACCGAGACCTCCTTCCCGTTGTCGGAGCTGAGCGTCKATTTTCCCTTGTGCAGGGCCCATCCGTTGTGGTCGTGGGGGGCACCGACCTGCTGGTCGACCGAGAACGGAAGAGCTGAGGCCGAGTTACCCATTGTCGATGAGGTACAAGCTGTGAACGATCGAGCAGGATCAGGGGCGGAAGGTCACTCTGGTTKGTGGCAACTCAAGCGAAGAGTGACTGATATCCAACTAATGACGATGGGACCTCGGCTAGTCCCAGAATTCTTCCTACCGGTATGGTTTGTGCTCGTACCGGTATACCCTCCCTTGTCCCTCATGGACATGGTACAGGTAGCTTGTAGAAGTACGAGGACGGTAGTAGCGTCGAGCTTTGGGCCAAGAGATCTGCGAGTACGAGTACTAGTAGCACTCAAACGATAGTAGATAGATGTACTCAGTAGTACGGTACTCGTACTTGCAAACTGCGGAACCAGTTCCCGTACGGTATGTGACTGGATGTGGCATCGAAAACCAAAAAAAGGTTCTGGTCTTCGGTCATTCGACAGCATGCGCGCGGGCATGGCAGATTTTGGCTGTTCTTGCCTGTTTGAATACGAGTACCGACGAAAAGGGTTCGGGTTAGTATCTGGTAGTCGTGAAATGAATTAAGTAGAATTGAGAATAGATACAAGTATGTACCGGTACGTACGTATCTCTGGTACTACAATGTACGCCTAGCTTCATACCTATTACATACATACGTACGTACGTAGTCGTAATTCGAATTCTGTACAGGTACAACGTACAACGTACGTACTCCCAACTCACACACGGTACGTATGTAAAGTACGAGTACGGTACTCCTACTTGTACTACGGTATTGTGACTCGGTGTCCGTGTTGAACGTTCTCGCAGGATGATCCGCAGTGTATCTTCTCCGGATTTTGCTGCCAACGACCAACGCCAACGACCGGAGATGGCAATCGGGACTTGGGCACCGATACGAGTCCGCACCGGCAGCTCAACACAACCATCGAAGAAGGCGTCGTTCCGACACAACCAAGAATTGCGGCGAGGTCCACCCACCCGCCCAAAATGCCCAGAATGACACGAATTCGCTCGCTGGTGGCATTTCTCCTCCTCGGCGCTTGCGCCCTCCTTTCCAACGGGGTTTGCCACGCCTTTGTCTCGCACCGAACGGCGGCGCGCCCGGTTCCGAATAACCGTTTCCACCGCGGCCGCTCCCCTGCGGGGAGCACCGACACCCGTCTCTGTGCGATTCCACCGGAAATCCTGGTCGACGTCGAGGGATCCCGCGTCCAGTTCTTTGGCTGGTTCTTTGGTGCCTCCGGGGGGATGGGAATCGCTGTCGGCGCCTTTCCCAGGATGTACGAGCAGTTTCGGGCCCTCCGGGCTCTAAGGGGATGCGAGCCATCTCTGGGGGGCGAAACGGTGGGCCTGAGCCCGCTCTGCGGGTATCCCGAGGATCTGTGCGTCAGGGACCTGGAAAAGGTTGTCAACAACAAGCTGAGCATCGAGCAAATAGTAGAGAAATTTCCGATCGAGAACAATTTCCTGTCGAGGAATGGCTACATTACCTTTCTTGCATACGAACGGGCCAACAAGGGGAACAACCCGCTGGTGGTCCGTGCCGTCTTTGACTCGTTTGCGCAATCCACGGACGCCTGCGATCCAAACGTGGCGCAGGACAAGATCGATTCCTACAAGGAGGACGTCTACCAAATCAATGGTACCCTGCTCCAATCCAAGCTCGTCGGGTATTCGGCAATCGGTACGCTGCTCTTTCTCCTGGGATTGGCGCTCTCGGTTATGGTTGGACAGCTCAAGAATGGTTGGTTTCCATCCTGGACACTGGCCGATGGCATTTTCAACATTCCGGACTTCTGGATTTGAACAAAACACACCATTGTGGTCGACTGCTTGTTCCAAAGCATGGAAAACGGTACGATAGCCATGATGATTATCACAGTAACTTTGCACTTGAGTTTTTCAGGTTGTAAGTTGATAGAAGTACATTCGTTGAATACTTTCAACTCGCAGGTGACAAGGTTTTCACCCTAGTATCTTAGTGGCTGACAATGCGATCAGTAAGTACTAGTAAGATAGAAAGCACTAAATTCAATTATACAGTAAGGTCTTTAGCTTCCTAGCTTATTGCTTTGCTTTTTCCATAACACTGTCCACCAGGCTAACGTCGGGCACGGTGAACTGGGCGCTATCCTTTTTGCCTCCTCCCTTGCCGTTTGTTCCTTCCGTGACTCCCATGCACCAAGCCTTGCAATCCACATCGAGTCCCTTGGGTGCCATGGCCAAAACAAGGAAACGATTGGCATCGCTGTCGGCCGAGATGATCATGATGGCCTTGTCCTTGATTTTCTTTGTGAAAGCGGTGGCGACATTCTTTCCGAGCTTGGCGTCGCAGCCAAAGTCGAATCGGAAGACAACCTTGTTTCCTTCCGTTGCCTCGCCGGCTTCGATAGCCTTGGTAGCAATTTCATCCTTCATGCCGGCCATTCGCTTTTTCTTCCATGTCATGACCTTCTTCAAGAATCCTGCAATGGTTTCGCGGAAGGCCGTCTTCTTGACTGTCGAAATCACCAAGGAGTCGCATTCTAGAGTCAGTGACTTCACCAATGCCTCCAACTCGTCTCCTCCCTCCAACTTCGAGGCGGCATCAAGTTTCTTCTCGAATTCATCGGCGGCCGCGATGGCAGCCTTAGCGTCGTTGCACGTGACGAAAGTGATTCGACGAATTCCCTTGGCGATACCTTCCTCGTTGAGCAAACAAAATGCTTCTGCTTCCTTCGTATTTGTGAGATGCGTACCTCCGCAAAATTCAACACTGTACTGGTTCCATGTGGCGTCTTGGGGGTTCGCCAAGATATCGGTAATGGGGCTAGGTGTTACGGCAACAACTCGGACAGGATCGGGGTATTTCTCTCCAAACACGGCACGGAGAGCACCAATCTTCTCGGCATCGGCCAAGGGGGCAACGTAGGCATCGACAGGAACCTCGGTTTCGATTCGCTCGCGGCAGATTGCTTCTACATCTGCTAATTCCTTGGGTGTCAGTTGAGCGTTCCACGAAAAGTCAAATCGTGATTTGAATTCGTCGACCAATGATCCCTTTTGATCGACGTTGACACCGCTTGGTGCCTTTCCGGCAGCGGTGGGTCGGCTTACCAAAACTTCTCTGAGAGCATAGTTGAGAACGTGTGTCATGGTATGGTTTGATGCGATGGGTCGGCGACGAACATAGTCGACAGAGCACGAAACGGAATCTCCCACCGAAAGGGTTCCCTCGACGATTTCTCCAAGGTGCAAAACAAAGGATCCGTACAGTTGAACGTTGGCAACCTTGAAGGTAGCGCCACCGGCACTAATGATGGAGCCTACGTCAAAGATTTGTCCACCCTGCTCGGCGTAAAAGCTCGTCTTATCCAAAATGACACCAACAGTTGACGATTCGCTTGTTACGGAATCAACAAATCCGATCATGTCTTCGGTTTCTCCTCGACCAATGAACAAAGCTTTGACGGCAGATCCTTCCAAAACAGCATCTGTTACGTACTTGGCAGAGTCGTCAGTTGCGGGAACCTTGAGGGTATTCACAAGATGGGAAGTTTGCTCAGCGACCATTCGCATATCTTTGCCAGACCCACCGGCCATCTTTGCCAAGTGAGCTGCCTGACTGATCTCTTGCTCTTCCTTCATCTTTTGTTCGAAACCTTCCATGTCGACGGTCATGGCAAGTTCTTCTGCCATGAGCTCGGTCAAATCAACAGGGAATCCCATGGTTGTGTAAAGATAATGGGCATCCTTGCCGCTGAAGACGGCCTTCTCGCCTTGTTCTGCCTTGGCAGCTGCAGCGAGATCCTTGAATTTCTGCAATCCCTTGTCGAGCGTGCGCGAGAAGGATTCCTCTTCGTCTTTGACAATAGATATGATAAAGTCTTGCTTCTCTTTGATCTCGGGGAAAGTGTCTGCCATGATTTCCACGAGTTTTGGAACGAGCTTGCTGAAAAATCCAAGCTCCGCACCAAGATTCTGTCGCCCGTATCGTACGGCACGTCTCAGGACTCGTCTCAAGACGTAACCTCGTCCTTCGTTGGAAGGGACGGCTCCATCGGCAATGGCGAAGCTCAAGGTTCGCACGTGATCAGCGATGACACGGTAGGCCATATCCACAAACCCATCGTCTTCTTCGGGTCCGACCTTTCCTCCATACGGACGTGGGGCTCCTGTCAACTGACGAATTTCTTCGAAGAGCGGCATGAAGATATCCGTGTCGTAGTTGGAGTCGACACCCTGCAAGATCGAGGTCAACCGTTCGAAACCCATACCGGTATCAACGTGTTGAGCAGGTAACGGTCGCAAACTTCCATCTGCCTCGCGATTGAACTGAATGAAGACATTGTTCCAGATTTCAATAACGTCGGGCAAATCAGCATTGACCAATTTCGCAGCATCTCTTCCTCCGATTCGATCATAGTGGATTTCCTGCATGATTAATTCATTTTCATGTTGCGCGAAGAGAGGTTAAAGATCAGCAGAGTTGGTTTGGTACAAGAGAAATGAATTTGAAATCATGAGATGACACGATACCTCTGGATGCAACAACAATAAAAAGTGTTTTTCTGCCAACGATGCACTTGATTTGAAAGGGTTGTTCCGGAATAAATCGAATTAACGTACCGTACATGGTCCGCATGGTCCGGTGGCACCCATTTCCCAGAAGTTGTCTGCGGCATCAAAAGGCAAGACACGTTCGGCCGGCAAGTATTTCAACCAGATATCTCGTGCTTCGTGATCGGGAGGAGTCATCTCGTCTCCAGCAAAGTATGTAGCGTACAAACGAGATGTGTCGAGTTTGAACTCGTCAACAAGGCACGACCAAGCCATGGCAATCGCTTCTTCCTTGAAGTAATCTCCAAAGGACCAATTTCCAAGCATCTCGAAAAAGGTGTGATGATAAACATCTTTTCCGACGTCGTCCAAATCATTGTGTTTTCCACCTGCTCTGATGCATTTCTGGGAGTTCACGGCACGCTTCAGTTTTGCCATAGGCAAAGAAGGGTCACAGGTTCCCAAAAACAGAGGCTTGTATTGATTCATACCCGCATTGGTGAAAAGCAAAGTGGGATCGTCGACGGGAACGCAAGGACTCGACTTCCAAAACGTGTGACCATGTTTTTTCTCGAAAAATTCAATGAAGGTCGATCGGACCTTCTTCATTGGCCATTCCAATTCCTTTTGTTCTTCGCTCATGATTCCGAGACTATTCCTTTTTCTCTTTCGATTTGAAAAGTTTGGGTTCAGGATCTGATCGTTTTTGTCCTACGGTATGAAGACGAATAAATGATAAGGTTTTGCTCTGAGAGAACGTCCGAGAAGGAAAAGAGAAACGATACATTATTTTTCACGGAAACGATGCAAGAATCTACCAATCCAAACTTACGCGCAAACATCACGTACCAGCAAATGGTATTTGGGGTTGAGTATTCAGCCAAAAATTACGGTTATGCTGGACCGTACCAGTAGGAGCAGTACGTGTTATCAGAAGAACCGCCGCAGCACCTTTTTCCCCCTTCCACTTCACACGCGGATGTCGATTGTGCGGGCAGGAAGGGAGACGGGCAGAACCTTTGGTTGTCAGTGAATCTTGCCGGGACCCACATTTCCTCAACCACACGGACGCTGATGCTTCTTTTTGTCACTTACCGCAATGAAAACTGCCTTCTGTACCACTCATGCAAACTGGAACGAGATCTGTTCGGAATGCATTATCAGGAGTAGTACAACGAATACATACCCTAGCGAAAGTCGACGTTGTTCGCTTCTCAAGACACAAGTTAAATTTATATTCAACTTCTAATCAACAACAACGTCAATCATGTCCGACGACGAGTACAGCGCCGCCTCCGAAGAAGTCGAGGAAGAAGAAGTCACAGATCTTTCCAACAGGTACGTGTCCTAGCGTTGATGTTGTTGGTGCTACAGCACTGAATTCATGCTCGTCACTTCTGTTTTGAAGGAACGAGAATCCAAATAGAATCATTCACTTATTTTTTCTGACACTGTTGGCGATGAAAATAAATCAACACAGTGATGTGTGCACAAAATACCAAGAGGCATCGAAGATCGTGAACCTCACACTAGAGGGTCTCGTTGCTCAGACTGTCGTTGGTGCTAAAGTATTGGACCTTTGCAAATTCGGTACTACCGTTATGGAAACCGCGGCATCGAAGCTTTATACTAAGAAAGTTAACGGAGTAGCGATCGACCGTGGTGTTGCATTTCCCGTTTGCGTTAGTGTTAATGATATCGTTTGCAACTGCAGTCCCCTCAACGATCCCGAACCAGAATCAATTGCGATGGTGAGTTCCTTCTCTTTTTTCAGACGTCATTTGATCAGTCATGTGATTGTTTCGCTACTTGTATTTGGCTTGTTTAGATGATTAGCTATTATTTGATGATTTGATTCGTTTGAGTACGAAATTCCCCTGTCCGATCGCACACAAGCGGGTCACGAGATTGCTTGACTTCAGACTCATCCTTTACGGAAGATCAAAGCGGCGATCTGAGACTGATCCGCAGATCATCAAAAAGACAGGAAGATAAAAGAAGAAAAGACGACTCCCTTGGTTCTGTCACTTCGATAGAACGAGCCCCGGTCGTATCACCCTCGGCTTTGCGGTCCTGGGTCGATCCCGGTGTTTGCTTGGAGGACTCTTATGCTTGATGCGCTCCTGCCATCCGACCGTTTCTCCGATTACACCAGCATGTTGCGTTCCGTAGCGAAATTCATCGGACGACAGTCTTGATCGAAATCCTACTAAGACCCTCTGTTTGCATGGTTGCCTTGCGCATATGTGGAGAAACGGACGCCACATTTCGCTCGTTCGTTGTGAAGAAAAATTGACAACTTCATGCTAAGCCAACGACTCACTCTCTGCTTTGTTCGTCCACGTGCCACCTACCGGATAACAGACACCTTTGAAAGCCGGTGATGTTGTTAAATTCGATTTGGGATGCCACCTCGATGGGTACATCGCGGTCGCAGCCCATACCGTTGTCGTGAAGGAAACCGCCGACAGCCCAGCCCCACCGGAAGACGAGGAACTCGCCAAATGTGCCGTAGCTACTTACAACGCTATGTTGGTAGCTGCTGCTACCATTGCTGCCGGAAAGACCAACGCTGACGTCACGAAAGCCGTTGACAAGGTCGCCAAGGCGTACGGCGTCACCCCAATTTCGTCCGTCCGAATGCACCAAATGAAGCGATACGTACTGGATGGAGTTAAGGAAGTTGCCCTCAAAGAACCGCTACCAGATGATCCCGAGGAAGAAAAGGTCCCAGACTGCACCTTTGAACAAGCTGAGGTCTACGCAGTTGATGTCGCCATGTCTACCGGAGATGGTAAGGCCCGACCAGGCACCATGAGAACCACCGTTTTCAAGCGCAACGTTGAACAGCAGTACTTGCTCAAGGTCAAGGCTGCTCGCCAAACCCTTGCTGAGGTTGATAAGAAGTACCCAACCATGCCTTTCACAATGCGCGATTTGACCGATGTTCGTGCCGCCAAGCTTGGAATCAACGAATGCGTTGCACACGGACTATTAACTCCTTACCCTTCACTGCACGATTACTCCGGAAAGGTCTGCCACTTTAAATGCACCGTTCTTTTGTTGCCATCTGGAACAGCAAGAGTAACTGGATTGAAGCTTCCTGAGTACTTCAAAACCGATGTACAGGCCGACGAAGAAACGCAAAAGATCTTGGCAGAGATCGCCGAAGCGGAAGCAAAGAAGGCCGCAAAGAAAGCTGCAAAGAAGAGAAACAAGAAAAAGAAGAAATAAACAGAAAGCCGCAAGTACGTGCTATCGAATTTCTGGAAACGGCGAAAGGAGACGGCACTAGTTTCGTTCGTTCGATGTGGGGTTTCAAATGTCTTTGTCAACGACTCTCTCAACTCCAGTGGGGCGAGAAGGAATTATCACTTAAATTCTACTAAAATTTAAATTGAAGATGTCTAGCTACGATTCATTTTAAAATTCTCTTCTAGACTTCATACCCTTTAATTAAATTTTTGCAAGTATTCAAAAGAGGGCGTTTTCTGTTGAGCATCTTAAATGGGAAAACCAGTCGGATAGAGCTGAAGACAAAGGTACTACGAGTCTTCTCAGCTTACGGTACGATGTCGCCTTCCAATTCACTGACGCGAAATTCGTTCTCTTACAAATGTGATAATCCCAAGGACAGATATGCCAATTACTTATTGAGTTGCAGTAAGTGGATCATCTTCCGGATGGCATGATGTATACAGATTTGCTTTAAGTTACTACAAAGACAATCTAAAAGTAGCGAGAAGATATGTTATCATAAAAAAGTGTTTACAATAGTCTACTCGTGACCACCAATTGCGAAGAATGACTGCTCATTTGTTCGTTTGTCTATTCATTATCTCTCAAGCAAGATAGTAGATCAATCAATTTAAAAAAGGTAAGGGAATCCATTTCCTGTGAGAACACTCTGGGTGGCGATTCCTCCAACGGCGCACATGGCCAATCGTCCGTTCAAAAGTTCAGAAGCTCGCTTGGCGTCGAATGCTTCTTGATCCTTAGGAGCCCACTTTGTCCATCCGAAATCACCGGCTTCTCTTTCGCCATTCATGGTAGCGGCACAGGCAGGTGCGGTGACGATAAGATCGAAGAGACCGACCCACATACCAAGTTGGATCATGGGACCTTGTTCGATCAAGATATCGTGGGCGTTGATGGTCTTAGGGATGGCATCAAAGCTGTACATTTCACCAGGGATGCGAACGAAATCGGTGGCAATGAATCCAATGACAGCCAACATCTGCATCGGGTGATGATTTCACGGCACAAAATTAATTCAGAAAAGGATAAAAAAGGAACAACGCGTTATTTTCGCATTTATACCAAATATGCATCACATCAAACGAATAAGGGAAGAAAGACGAAATTATGCATGTTAGAAATGTACCATTGGAATTCTCCAACTGAACAGGAGTTGCGCACAATCAACTTATCTAAGGGTGAACTAGTGATGTAGATCACAGATAGTAGTACTTACAGCAGTTCGGCCGTGACGCAATTCAGCCTCGCGGAACCAAGGAAGGAAAGGGCTGTATGTTTCGGCAAGTCCCAACTGAAGTGAGCAGAATCAGTTGACCAAAGAAGCACAGCAACGATAAAAAGAACACTTTGATGTGAGGAAGGGACGTGTAAAATTGCGGTGGCAATCAGTACAAAGAAGACCAGAACGAGGTCTAGAAATGGAAGATTCTAAATAGAAACCAACTACTCGGACAGTGCTGTGAAATAATCTAACTAAGGAAAGAATACGCGACCCCACTTGGAACGCATCATCAGCGAGGCAACGTACAGGATCGAAGAAGAATTCCTTGCCTCGGAGATCGACAGCGCCGACCATATCGTCAACAGCAGCCGATAGCGTGGCAGATCGAGGGGAAGAGTTCACATTCGAGGTAGTGAAGGCACTGGCAGTGCCAGCAATAAGGGCGAGAATGGCTGCAGTCTTCATCGTGGAGTAGTTTGATGTATTGTTGTGGTTCTTGTTTGTAAATCTCGATCGAAAGCACAAGTCGTTTTCAGAGATCAGAACTAAGTACCCGTACATAATGTACTAGGAAGTATGTTACAGACGGTTTTATCGATGGAAGCTTGAAAAAAATCTCTAATCGAATCAGTCCGACCCGAAGCAAGTTGAAGGCAAAGATCGGCGTGCATTTTTCGTAGTAATATCATGTGCGCGATTTTCCGTGTTAAAAATGTGCAGCCCAAACTCTAACTCCCCCATCTTCAATCAAGGATCCCTCCTTCTGAGTTTCCATCTCACGAGAAGGAAACCTGGTCACTACTATCTGCTGTGATTCCGTCGCATATTTATCCAACAAATCAAATTTTTCACCATGACGAAATCATCTATGCTATTGGCAGCTGCCGTCCTTGCCGGAACAGCAGGCGCCTTCGCCCCTGTTTCTACCTCCAGAGCATCCACTAAGCTGAACGAAGAATTTTGCAGAGGTTACGTTGGTGGAGAAGGTCCTGAACCCATCCCTTTCGCGGGTATCCAACAAACTTCCGCCAACTGGGATCCTTTGGACTTCTGCGGGGTGAGTAGTGTATGCTTACATGCCCAATTGCGGTTAGATTATTGTCGATAAGAAAATCTCAATTTCACGCAGTACAGAGCAGCAGACGAAGAAAGGGCTGGAACAAGAAAGAAATATGTGATGCCTTCATCTGGTAGACTCACGCGATATTTTCGTTTGTCTCGACTGCTTCCTTTTAATTGTCTTTTACTTTTTGCTTTCATATCGAAAAATAGCGCTCTCCCGAATGGGTCCCATGGTACCGTGAGGCCGAATTGAAGCACGGACGTGCTGCCATGTTGGCAACCGTCGGTTTCGTTATTCCCGAATTCGTCCGAATTCCTGGTGAGCAATTCAGCTTCGACTCCATCCCCAATGTCATCGATGCACACGATGCCTTGGCCAATACTTCCATGATCCAAATCTTCGGATGGATCTCCTTCGTCGAGGCCTGCACTTTCCCCGCTTTGGCCAACATGAACGAATACGACCGTGCCCCTGGTGACTACGGATTTGATCCTTTGGGTTTGAAACCACAAGATCCCGAGAAGCTCAAGGAATACCAACTCGCTGAATTGAAGAATGGACGTTTGGCAATGATCTCCATTGGTGGTATGGTGACCGGAGCCGCCATCACCGGACACGGATTCCCTTACCTTCCTTAGATTCCTCCTGTGTTGGTTCATTGCATGGTTTTTGCAGTATTCGTATTATTAGTATAGAACAATACAACGACATGAATTCCTTCTATATTCATATACTACCCACACCAGATCGAGTTGAATCCTGAATGCTATCGCTCATGAATGGTAACTCTTTTTACCACTAAACCAAGATTAGGGCTAGACTTTGATAGTTGTACCAATTAATCCGGTTTGATACAGACAACCAAATGTGTGCATATGATTTTAGAAGTACAATCACAACACTAATGATCGCAAAAATGGGTATCGCCTTTCTGAAAGGTTGTTTGTAATAGGTGCGGTCTTATTAACTCTCATTGGTTTGTCGCCACATTTAGCTCCTCATTTCATCACGATGCACATCCAAAACAAGAAAGAACATGGGATCAACTTTTTCAAGTGCACATCCATGATCACCTGATTGCATTTGGGTGAAGTCTGCAAGACCATGCAATTGTAATATTCCTGAAGGTTATCACCACAATACTCGTGTTAGAAGCAATCCACTCCCTTTGGTAAGAAGGACATGCCAGACAAGAAGAAATCTATTACTAGCTACTACTACTACTAGTAGTGCTAACAAGAAGAACAACAAATCAAGAGACAACAGCTATTCCCACTACTCCTTTCCAAGGTTCAAAAACTGCTGTGCTGATATATTAAGAGGAGAGCTCTTAAAATCCAAATCTTTGTGTATAGCAGTGGTAGCCTAGTACTACTACTATTACTACTACTAGTAGCTAGTAGCAGTGGTAGTACTACTACTAGTACTACTAGTATTAGTACATAGTAGTAGTATCCTCACCATGTGTACATGATCTAGTGTCATGGTGGCTGTGATAACAACCTTTTTGCACCTGTGGTGTGTAGTACTACAGTACTACTACTTTTTACTAGTAGTACCATCTGCTTTCTTCATTTACTCATGCTACTTTGTTGTAGCTACTAGTACATTGTTCTTGGTAGTTCTAGTACACCACCAATGCTATCACACCACACGATTCAGGGGCATGTAATTTGAGAAAGCTTTTGTCCTCTACATCACATCAATTTCCAAAAACTTCTGATTTGACCAATTGGAATGAAGATTATTTGTCTAGTATTTACTCCATTCAAGGTTAGGGATACATACAATATCATTTCTGACCCTTGTTCCTTTTGTGATGTTTCTTCATCTGTATGGTACAGAACCCATCCTGTACTAAATCTGCAATCATTTGTTCCATACACTGAACAAAATCTTTTTTTGTTGCATCAAATCAAACTTTTGTTCCATTGTTGTCCCTATTCTTCTTCTCTTCATTTACTCTTTTTATTGTTGTTGCTGTAAATTGTACCACTTTCGTGCCCCCTGCAACCAGAACCCCTATTGTATTGTTCTACTATTGTGGTTGTTGGGAACTAGAAGGGAAGAAATCAAAGTTGCTTCAAAGGCTATAAATCTTAATCAACTACTCACATCGCTGTCAAATATGTCGCAGCAGGATTAAAAAGACATATCTCACACAATTGAGAATGCTTTTCTGTCTACAAATCTCAGAACCTCATTATCGGAAGGGACATCAATTTTTCTACTTCAATTAGAGAGCAAACATCTATTCCTCCCATTCACCATTCTGTAACTGATTTTGGTCTGACAATAGTTGCAAACAGACCAAATCTGCCATCCCATTTCACTAATCCTAATCATGGGCCGAGGCCTTCAGCAAGCAACCTACACTCCATACTTAATAGACAGGTCATCCACAATGCCTTTGTCCCACCAATGGAAAGAAATCTTATTGAATCTCACATGGCTGCCTCTGCTCAAGACAATGATGACTTTGGTGGCAACAGAACCAACGATGATAGTAGTAGAAGCAGTGAAAGCAACAACAACAACAGCAACGGTGATGGCAAATGTACTTTTGACAATAGCAACAACACACGCAGAAGAGAAATTCCTGACCCTCCTCCTCTGTCACAGCCAACCAATGAAACCATTGATTTCAATCAAAGAGAGGAAGAACAACAAACTTTGTTGAAATCACATGATGCTTCAGCCATCTGCCCAGCTCCTTGTAGAGGTTGAACTAGTGAAACCAAGCACAAACTTCCACTTGCTACATTCACATCAATATGGAAATGGGCACAGAAAAGTCAGAACTGAACAGTTTTTGACTTCAGTGATACTAATCCCCATTGCAGAATGACAATATTCAAAGAACTCAGGAGTAGCCTTGGTATTTCTGACATGAAATTTCACCCACACTTAGTCAACTGGCTTCCAGACAACAAACCAACACAGGTGTATGTTAGGTCCGTTCATGATGCTCTATACTCTCTACTCTCAAACAAGGAGCTTATGAGGGAAGAAACACCTCTTCTTGACAACCAAAAAAGAAGGTCATGATTTTTCTGGTATACTTATATCAATTCTTGTTGCAATATCCTCCAAACTTGGGTTGGAAGTTATCCAGGACAACAATTTCATCAAGAAACAAATTGAAATGATACAACTAATTATCTCCATAGAAGAATTTTTGAAGCATGGAAAGATGGTGAAAAGAGGGGCCCTGAAGAACCTAAAACGCACCATGATTGCTCATTTTATTAACTGGTGTGTCAATTCAACATGCTACAGAAAGGGTACTAGCTACAGTAGTAGCTAGTACTACTACTAGTACTAGTACCAACATAATAAGAATGTGACAAAGAACAACAACAAGAAGAAAAAGTAGGACTCAGCAATTTTTCTCTCTTTCAGCATAGTACTAATACTACTACTAGTACTAGTATAATACTTGTTGTACTAGTATTAATACTGCTAGTAGTGCTTGCAAGTACTACTAGTGCTAGCTCTACTACTAGTGCTAGCTCTACTACTAGTGCTAGCTCTACTACTACTACTACTACTACTACTACTACTACTACTACTACTACTACTACTACTACTACTACTACTACTACTACTACTACTACTACTACTACT
>CAACVS010000018.1:0-10595 GCA_900660405.1 Pseudo-nitzschia multistriata | reverse complement strand
CTACTACTACTACTACTACTACTACTACTACTACTACTACTACTACTACTACTACTACTACTACTACTACTACTACTACTACTACTACTACTACTGGTATTAGCTGGTATTTTGTCAAACTGTCAATTTATGAAACTTACATGTGTGTTTGTAACCAAGTATTATTTTTTTACAGTTCTTTTTTTTGACACCCATTCAATTTGTAAATTGTAAAAAATAAGGCGAACATGTTTTCTCTGTTATGATTGGAACGTGAAAATACCGTACAGCGAGGAAATTAGATTGACAAGGCTTTTTTTATTCCATACGTAATCTGTCCTGTCTGTACTGTATTGAACGGAGCGAGTACGTATGAATGGTTCAATGGAAAAAACAAAAGAAAAACGAAAGAACAAAAAGCGTCACGGCCTAGTACCAAGGTGCCTTCAAAAGTACGAGAGCATCGTTCCGAACCACAGTACGAAATCGTAGGATATTATTGAGTATTGTTCTTGTGCGAGTAATAGCTCTCGATGCACCGTTAAGCGAGACTAACTAAACGGCCGGAGGATTGATAATTGACAGTAAAATATAGGTCGGCCCAATAACTGCACTACCACCATAGTTTTACTACCATCTCATCAAGAGCTCTCTTCTAGAAATCAACGAGTTCGCACACCTACCAAAGATCGGTTTTCAGAGATTTTTTCTTTTAAACGGCCACATAACGAAAGAATCGTTCTCCGATGTCCAGCATGTCGAGCGTGGGCAGCAAAAGCATTTATAGTTGCTCTAGTGATGGCGTTGTTGAATCATGGAGGCCTCAGCTATCGCGGCGCCAACGGAGGACGACTCTTCCCGAGTTGCTCCAGCTTCGACAAACCCACGGACTCTCCCAGCAGCGAAAGATCCGGGGATACGGACCACTGTCAGATCTTAATCCCCACCACGTAGCCTCGACGCCATATCTTTCGTACCGGGGAGCCTGGAATCCGACGAGAATGCAAAACACAATACTCGTTGTGGGGCCGGGGACACCCGCCTCGACGGTTCGAACAACGCGAGTAAAAGCCCAGTCGGGAACGGCGAGAAACGGGGAGGAAGAAAACGAGGAATCAGATTCGTTGTCCTCTAATTCCATTGAAGGCAACGGCGAACATGATGGCGAAGAAGAGGGAGAGGACGAAATAGACAGCAGTGAAGTGGAAGCCATGGAAGACGAAGAACGAATGGGCGAGGAAGACGATGACACCGAGAGAGATCCCGATGACGACAACGAGGATGATAACGAGCATGACGATGACAGCGGTTCAGAAGGATTCTACGAGTTTTTGCGGAACAACTACGGCAATATCAACGACGAGGAAGATTTGTCTAGCGACGAGGAACCCGTTCTGGAGAGAAGGAACAAATGCCACTACCGCCCTAGCATGCGCCACAGCGGATGTATCAATACAGCTGCGTGGCTGACGTCGGAATGTGGATGGAGGTTGTCAACGGTGACCGATGAGGGCGGCGCAGGAGTCCGCGGCATCGAAACGGAAGAGCTGTCCCACCAAATTGTGACGAGTGGGGACGATCACCTCCTCAAGGTATGGGACGTTTCCGAACCCATGGGAACCTCGAGTCCACTCGCGGGTGGAACCGCGACGCTGACCCCTTTTTCGTCGTCGTACAACGTGGAGAAAAATTTCTATAAGTGCAAGGAACGGTGGCAATCCATGTACGATGCTCGAAGAACATGTGGCGAAGAGGGTGACGCTTGTGGGAATGATTACCGTGCACCGGGAACCGTCCGGCTGCTGACGACCGTTTCGACCGGACACAGGGGCAACGTCTTTCACGTCACCCMACTGAGGGGACGACCGGGTGTGTTTGCAACGTGCGCTGCGGATGGATTCCTGCGACTCGTTGACGTGGAGCGATCCGGTCCGTCTGCAAGTAACAACAGCAGGGACCTCAGCACGGTCGTGATCCACCCCATGTACGACCGCAATACAGGTGGAGCCGGTGCCATCGATTCCGAGAACCCGCTGGCTTATTATTTGAGAAATAGCAGCGGCATGTGCTTTTCCCACGTGATGCTAGACGGCAACAACATCGGTTTGCTATGCAGCGAAAAAGGGCTGTTGCGATTCGACTTGCGCCTGTCACCGAGAGAACAGTGCACCAACAGTCTGTTGCCGGTGACGGCGCGTTCGTCTCGGTCTATACTCCGGACCGTCCGAGCTTGCAAGGCGTGCGCTGTTCTTCCCACCAGTTCCGGTGGGGATAGCGGGAACTTATTTGGCGAAACTTCTACCTATGTTTTTGGTACGTGTTGAGTTGAGATTTACCGTGGTGCTTGTCATCTTTAGCCCGATGCTAACCCCTACTTTTCGATCATGTTCTGTGCAGCTGGCGGGTCTTCACCTTCCGTGGCACTTTGCGATCTGCGAATGACAGCCACACCGGCTCAGCAAAGGTCAAGTGGCAGCCGCGTTCTTCAGTACTACAAACCGATGTCGTTGTCGGAAGAAAATCCGGTTTCGGTCAGTGGGTTGGATTTATGCCGCGATGGCAAAGAGCTATTGGTTTCTTATGAAAGTGACCAAATTTACACGTTTCCCATCTTTCCGTATAGTGAATCTCCTCGGCGTTCGGCTACTGATCAGCTGACAGAATTATTGAACAGTGAGACACTGCACAGCGAGAACGAGACTATCGAGGAAGACAAGCTTTATCCTTGGGGTCAAGGCAAGCGCATTCTCCCGGAGTTGGCTTCTTATGGCGCACACCTGAATCGATATACGTTCCTAAAGAATGCCAGATACGCGGGGCCTAGAGACGAGTACATCTGCACTGGATCCGATTCAGGTCATGCTTGGGTTTACGAGAAAGCTACGGGTGCTGTGGTATCGTTTTGGAAGGCAGATGAGTCTACATGCAATGGAGTTGTTCCTCACCCAACGCTGCCGATTTTTGTAAGCTATGGAATAGATTCAACTGCGAAATTGTGGAGATCGACCACACCGGTTGACTCGGAGGTAGACGATGGAGCAGTTGGTCGCCGAAAGCATTTCCGAATGACCCAAGAACGATCGTATAAGATGACACCAACGGTTAGGAGCTGTGAACGAGTTCGAGAAATCCTTGAGGATCTGAATTCGCGGGATAATACAGATTCCGAAATATTCGCGGATCAAATCCCTTGCGAAAACTTCGTACGTCTAGTTCGGGTGATACCACTTTATTCAAGAGCGTCGAGCCGCAATCCAACCGGTCGCCAAGGAATTCCAAAAATTGGCAACGATTTACACAATCTTCCTGACGCCTTGAAAGCCAATTCATCCGCCGTGATTCGGTCGCTCTTCGAGGACAATGACGTGCCAGTTGAAAGCGATACCGAAGATTTTAAGCGGAGGGTTAGTTTGATTCGACTCCGTCACCAGGCAGATAGCTTGGGTCTTACCTGGAATCCGAACCTTCCTTGGTTGATGGAGGGCCACCCAACGGTTGATAGAACAGAAAAAATAATGGATGGCTCTGCTGAGGATCGTAACGTCGACCGTTCAGAATTAGTACCTGAATATCCGTCCGATTGGATTCCATACGACGCCGAAATGAGCAACGATCCATTTCACTTTCGGGATAATTTCTGTGGCAAGTATAACTTTTATAATGACTTTTACAGAGACAGATACTACGCTCTGGATGAGACAGGATTTTTTTCTAACGAAGGTGGTGATGACACTACTAGTGGTGATAGCGACGAAGTCGGCGACTATAACAATGAAACAACTCAACGCGATGAGGGCAATAATATGAAAACTAGATCCATAAAAGAGGAAGAAAGTAGTGAAGGAAAAGATGAGCTTTTGGACGAAAGGGATGATGACGATGAAGAGGGAACGAAAGATGACGAAAATTCAGACGCAAGCAACGATTTTACACGAAATTCAAACAGGATATTAGCGGAGACCGTAAAAACCCTGAAGGATGGCGGCAACGCTGCATTCAAGGCTGGAAAGCTTGGATTAGCAGCATACCGATACGACAAAGCAATACAGTATGGCTTTGTCGCTTTTATGAAAAGCCGAAGGAGAGGTATTCTTCGCTTCGACAGTCTATTGAAAAATCTGGTAATGACTCGATTGAACATTGCGCTAGTTTTGCTCAATGAGCATTTCATGGAATTACAGGTAGCGCGAAAGCAAGCTAAATTGGCTCTTGAAGAAGTATCTCCTTTTTGCGACCCTCAACGTAACGAAAATCAAGAGTCCTTGGACGAAGCTCTCGCCTTGAAAGCAAAGGCGTGCTTTCGCTTGGGTTCGGCACAGTACGAGTTGGGCGACTATCATGACTCTATTGCTTCGTTGGAAGAGAGCATCAAGAGCACTAGTGAGATTTCAAAGTCAAAGGATAATACACCAGACTCTTTAGTTCTGAAGCGTCTCGCTCTGGCGAAACGAGAATATATGAAACAATCCAAGAGACAGAGGAAAAAATTTAAGTTTGCTTTTGGCCAATCAACTTCTGAATCACCATCTAAATTAGACTCGGAATCAGCGACGAATTCGGGTAGACAACTCAAAAAAGAATCTACGTGTGCGCAAGAATTGTCCTCGCCAACACCGTCGCAACTGCCAGTAGCCGACGAATCTTTAGCAAGTATAGAGGGTGCCAATCTCACTGTTCCAAATCCAATGACTCAGGCAATTCCAAATTCTGTAACTCCGATGAATAGTCCTGCAACGGGGGTGGAAACAGGATTGATATCTAGTGCGACAACAACAAATGCACCTTCTCTCCCGGATGAAGAGAGAAATGCATGAACGCTTACTCTTCCTATTCCGTTCATATTCACAATGATGAACTGTTTGAGTCATTCTGTATCGTGATTTCCCCTAGAAAATTTATGCACATAGTGAAAGGTATCGCGAGCGATACAATTGCAAGGCAAAGGGTAGTTTAACGTTTAAAGAAATCTGAGATTTTTCGTTTCTCGATATCGATAGAACATGTGATGATGTTATTAAGGATATGGCGAAACTATATCTTTAATTTACTAAATTGGCGTCAGCCTGCGAATATTGACAAGGCACGAATGTGTAGCTAAGAAGAATGACCTGATAGAGTGCACTTGTATTTTATGAATTCCAGTAGAATTGATGATATGTACGGTAAAACTGCATCTTCAGCCCAGTTGCTTGATACTTTTTGTGACCGATTCAAATACCCAGTACGTTTGTGTTTTTCCGCAATTCAGAATGGTGCATTCCGTAACAGAAGTAAAAACAACCTCCCACTAGAAGCCAGAGGATGATTGTTGACCATGTGGATGAGGGCATTGAACCCATCATATAAGAATTGAAAAATATGCCTAACAATGGCACAGCCGGAACGCACGGGCAACTGAAAGTCTCTGGCGAGTTGCTCTGCGGTAGTTGCCACAACGTAGCTACCGAAAGTAGCATAATGGTCACCAATACCAACCTTGTTCCTATGCGCCATGAGTGTGACATACTAGCAGAGAATAACACAGCGGAAACAGTGAAGATAAGTGTCAGCCAATACGGTTTGGATCCATTCAGTTCTACCAATAGGTGCTGGCTCTCAAAACTCTCTCCGTTGTCGACAATCGAAGAAGAAATGCTACGAAGACTGCTCCGAAATTCTCGCGATGCTTCTCTGACCAATACTGCTCCGCCTTCGTCCGGTAGAAGAGAAGATCGACGTTCAGCGCAGCAAGTAGCAGTGCAAGAAGAGCTGCATATGTTATTTGTTCGCTCCCGACCGTTGGTTTTACACGGTATCAAATACGATCGCTCATTTTGGGCGGTATTTTCAGAACTCAAGTTCCACCCCGCATCTGCTTCAGTTTTCTTGTTTGACCCTTGACCGGCATCACTTTCTTCATCGTCATTTTTTGTGTCTATCTCTATTTGTATAAGTGAAGGAGTCATTCGCAGCACAATTACTCCGGCATTGACGAAGGTGAACACCTGGAGAGTTCCTAAGGAAATGGTGTTTGCCAGTGATTCCAAGTCTACGAAGCATGCAACAAATGCTGTTGTGATTCCCGTGATAATGGTTCCCGCGGTTGGTACCCCGGTTTCTGGGTTGACTCGACCGTAGATTTTGAATAGTAATCCATCTTGTGCCATCGAAAAAAAAATTCGCGGTTGCCCCATTAAGCAGGCAAATGTAGCTGTAGTCAATCCAAAAATTGCGGCAAAGGAAATCAATCTGCTTCCGTTGAATAGCAACGCAAAAATGAAAGAAGAACCCTTGCACGATGGATATGATAAGCATTCGTAGTCTGTGTCTGAATGAATAGCGATGTCTTGAAGCTGTTCGTTATGAGTACAACAAGCATTTGCTAACAATGCATTGACTACGGGAACGTCATCTCCTAGTAGTTTGATCGGAACCATTCCCACGACCGTTAGAGACACAACACAATATATGATTGTGCTAGCGACAAGGGAACCAACAATCCCGATCGGCATATTCTTTTCAGGATTTCTAACTTCCTCCGACAAACAAGAAACCATATCGAATCCTAGATACGAGAAGAACACCAATCCAGCCGCACGGCCCACGCCGTCAAACCCTTCGGGGAAAAATGAAGGAGTCAACAAATTCTCCTGTATCTTCACGTTCCCAGTAGTCCACCCTACAATCACGACAAATCCTAGCACCGAAATATTCAGTATAGTCATGACAGTATTGAATCGCGCCGACTCTTTCGCACCMGTAACCAAGAGCGACGTGCAAAGAAGGATAACGACTGCAGCAAGTGGGCAGCATTGGTATTCTTGCTCACCGAAAGCGTTTGAAATTGGAAGATTCACAAACCACTGAAGAAAATTGTCGGCTGCTGTAGCAATCGCTACCGACACGGATTCTCGTACGATGTAGCCCTGCAACCACCCGTGGAAAAATCCCGAGACATACACGGCCCAGGAGCGGGCAACTGCTGCGGCACTAATCGCATATCCCAGCGTAAGATTCCACCCTACCAACCACCCCGCCAGTTCCCCGAAACTCACGTACGTAAACGTGTAGGCCGACCCCGCAAGCGGGACCCGAGCTGCGAATTCGGCGTATGCCAAACTGGTAAAGCAGCACGCAATTCCGCACAGCGCAAAACTCAGCGATATTGCGGGTCCCGCCGTCTTGGCACCGATTCCCACCAAGGAATATATCCCCGCTCCTACGGAGCATCCAATTCCATAGAAAATCACGTCTGTCACACCCAGAGTCCGTTTCAAGGACGACGTATCTGCTTCGTTGCCTTCCACTCCTCGGGAAAGACAGTCGGTGAAGCCACCATTTTCCTTGTGATGGACAGGTTTTCTACCATGCTTTGGAGTTGTTGTCGGTGTGAGAGGTTTTCTTCTAGAAATAGCGGCAGAAATGGATTTCAGTGTAGTAGTAGGTGTTGTCATCTTGTTGGATTGGGAGTCACGTCCAAGAACTTAGCTTCGACTAGAAATTGTGAGCAAAGTCAACAAGATTCTGTAAATGCATTGGAAAAGCTTGGCTCTATCGCTCTTTCTTCAAACTATTCTAGGGCTCGATAAAGGATGTTTGTTGTGATGGTGATTTTGGCTGTTGTTGTTATTGCGTTCCGTCACACCGCCTGAGTGATTTGCAAAATAGAAGGCGAAAATCGAAAATCGAAAATCGAAAAACCCTACCAGTTTTGAGACACTTTCTTTGACGTGAGACGTGACACAGCAAACATCACCATACGGTACGATACGGCATGCGACAATTATCAGGGCTACAACGTTGTACGGTACGGTACGTAATACGTACGGTACGTTCGTACGTACAAAACGCACATTGGACATCGATGTTTTTTTAATCCTCGCGCCAAAACAGCAACCGAGCTGGGTGTAGCGCGCGTGCGACTATTTGAATTTTTCGTTGCGCTCGGGTTCTGAAAAATCTGGTTTTTGACGGTCCTACGGTACAGTGACGCATTGCGTGTCGTGTCTGCGACTTGAGAAGCAGACCTGTGAAAAAGTCAATCTTGGTTCACCACAACAACTCTCGATGCATCCATTTTGAGGAGTCGATGATCCTCATAATGTTTGGTCGCAAAGCAGTCCTGCAATTCAAGAGCTGGATTCGAAGCACGACATTTTATCCAAAGTGATCCACCATGAACGGCAGAAACTGTGACACGTTTCCGAGCCAAAGGCAGAAAACATCAATTCCTTCGAACGGGGGCAGCTCAAACTATCGACATGGCAATATGGATAGACGCTTTCTCGTCTCTCAACCTCTCTATGTTCCACAACCTTGTTATAGCAATCGACAGTACGTTCCTTTGTCGTATTACTGTCCCCCGATCTACGCTGGCTATGACCGCCATGGCGACTTTCCTCCTTTGGCAACGACGGGGACGACGACCGTCACCAACGCCCGTCAAAACCAACCAATCTGGAACCCAACCAACCCGCCAACCTCCCCACTCAAACGATCCTCCTCGAAAGGCACATCGATCCTATCGACTCGAGCAAAAAATTCCCAGAGCACAAAAAACGTTTCCAACCCATTGACCTCACCATTGAAACCATCCTCTGCCAAAGACACATCCAATTCGGTGGCTCAGTCAAAAACCTCCAACAACACCAAGAACCTTTTCGAGTCATCTCCGTCTCACGCCAAAGTCTCTCCAGGAACACCACCAGAGGATTACGTCGATCCGGAGATCATAGACGCAGCGAAGAATCTTAAACTTCCATTAGATGGACACAAGTACAGTGTGGCAAATTGGAAGGATGCAATGATACTCTGTTATCGATGGAAAACAAACACCAACGAAGACGAGCGCCAATTCTACCGAATGAGTAAAACTACAACCAGTCTCTCGTCAAGTAACTTGAAGTCGGTCAAAAGATTTTGCGACAACGTACTCAAGAGGAAATCGAAACGTCGCCAATTTGCGATCCACTGGAAGGATAGCGGACTGAAAAAAATCGTTGATCAGGCATCTTCGTCGCAGGACATCCTGTTCGAGCACGGTGACCCAGCCCTTGAAAAAATTCTTGACGATTATTTTTCTGGACGTACTCGCTCCACGGAATACAACCAGGTAAAAGAGAAAGTGCTGGAAGATCGCCAAAAGGAAATATTTGCTCTTTGGGATGCATTACAGTCAGACCATATTCTCAGTACCGCCACGTCCCATCAGAAACTCTACTTAGTGCAACTCGCCATCGAGAGGCCCTACAGCAAAAAGGCAGAGATCAAAACCAAAGACGAAGTGATTGCCCACGACGTTACCATCGAGGGTTTTGGTGGAAAATCGTACTGGGACCAGAGTAATTCGGTTGCAAAAAATAATGGAAAGTTGGACGCCATTTTCAATGCGTCACCAAATGCATTGAACGGAGTTCTCCCGCTCAACAAAAGCATGACGGACAGGTTTTGGAAGTGCGTGGAGGCTGTTGCTGGTCCTGTGCGCCAAGGGAAACGGCGGCGGTCACCTGACCCCTTCGAATCTTCGTGTGACAACAGAGATGCAGTTAAAAAAAATGCTGTAGAGAGATTGTCAAAGCACACCAGTTACCTGATGTCGGAAAAGAAATCCAACAAAGCGCAAAATTCCAATTCCGAAGTAGACAAAGAGAATGAAATGTCTGCCGTGGTCCCTGTCTGATGATTGTTTCGAAACAAAACTAGAATGTCAAGACTGTTTACATGGGATATTACAGCTCTCTTTGGCTATGACGAGAAATCACATGATTGCGTTCGGAAAGCAGAAACGTAACAGTACTATTAGTACTGGCACTACTACTAGAGCTGAAGAAACTCCATCATCTTAAAAACAAGCAATGCAGCAAAGTAGATACATTTTAACAATGATGCTATACATTACAGCAATTTGAAGCTACTGAAGCTAAAGATACAATCAACCATAGTGTTGGATTCCAATAGCTATCTTAATACTCCCCTACCAGCACGGGCGCTTTCTACTACTAGTGGTGGTACTAGAAGAATTACTATTCCTTTTGTTCCTAGTCCTGGCTAGTAGTAGGAGTATCTATGACTAATAGTACTAGGACAAGTAGTAGTACAAGTACTAAGATGTCAGCAACACTAACAAGCAAACCATCATCATGTAGTAAAATGAAGAAATATCATCTAGTAACAAAACCAGGACAGAAGGAGCTAGCAGTACTACCAAGACTAGTACAATGACTGCTGGTGTTTCTCTTGAATTGTTTGCTGGTGTGGATTACTTCTACAACCTTCAGTGGAACTCCAAGAACAGCACCCCCATTCTCCTGTTGGTAGTAGCTACTAGTAGTAGTAGTTCTACTACTACTAGTAGTAGTAGTAGTAGTAGTAGTAGTAGTAGTAGTAGTAGTAGTAGTACCAGGCCCTAGTACTGCCTAGCAAAAGTAATACTAGTAGAAGTAGAAGTATCTAGTAATACAGCACTAGCAGCAGTGCATTCTTCTTTGGAGAGTTCTTGAATCCCACCACTGCTACTAGTACTAGTACTAGTACTAGTACTACTAGAAGAAGTGGACCAAGAAGTACCATGGCAACGTCACAAAAAGTGATCGCACCCTCTCGCACGCTCTCACGACGTTTTTTTCGAGAATACTCAC
>CAACVS010000017.1:78482-130550 GCA_900660405.1 Pseudo-nitzschia multistriata | reverse complement strand
GAAATAATAAGCAGAAACTGTGTTCATGTTTTACTCTAGTGAGAGTACTGCTATCKGTGCGACAAAATTTCATGTTTTACTTTGAACCATGGCGCGCGTTTTAGTCTTTACGTTGAAAATTACTTTAAGATTCCAAATTCCCTTAAAGACTGGCATCGAGCAGGCATCCTCTCAGTCTGTCCGTTGAATATCTTGATTCCCGTTATTCTAGATCCCTAGATTAGAGTTTTAGAGATTTAGAATAACGGGAATGACCCATTAAGACCTCAAAAACGCTTACTGGACAGACCGTTAATTGTAAACTCAAGAATCTTTTGTTTTGGGGGTTATAATTTCCAGACTTTTGGGGGAAGGCACAAGTTAAATTAATTAACTTCACAACTCGGGTTAATTAACTTAGTTACTCAAGTTAATTAACTTAATTACTTGAGTCAATTAACTTAATTACTCAAGTAATTAACTTTTTATATCTGGGTTATTAAACTTAATTACTCGAGTAATTAACTCGAGTAATTAATTTTGTTAATTAATTACTCATTTCAATGACATTCAAAAGATCAAGACATCTTATATATAAGCCTGATACCAGGGGGTATAATGAAACGCACAGTGGTCTTCAAGTTTACTCGTATTGTTGCGCGTGCCAGTCATGTTGATTCCTTGTTCCACGCTATACACCGTGTTATTTGCTGTTTGGTACATTTTCTACGTACTAAACTCCCCTCACACAAACACCGTGTTATTTGCTCACTAATTTGCTCACAAAAATATTCCCCCCACAAAACTGTAGCAACAGGAGCAACTGTTACGGCTAGCTGAAGAACAACAGCAAGAAGCACCGCCACCAGCAAGAACCGGGGCCCGCCGCAATGGCAAGGACGCTTGGATCAAATAGTAAGATAAAGAAAGGTCAAAATCCCGAGGTTTCATTCTCAAATCTATCTGTCATAAAGCAACTTGTAGTGTACTACTATTGGTCTTACTGCCAAACAGAAGGACAGCAAGGCTGGGATATTTCAAAATCCGGTTGCACAGAACATTGGAGGCACTATCAAGTTATTCATGAGCATTGGAAGACTAGAAGTGGATTTTATAATCGAGCTAAAGTAAGAATCGTGTTGTAGTAAGAATCGTGTTGCTGTACATTCATTGCTGGTTTCTTCTGTGTTGTCCTGCTCTCAATAACTTCTTCTTGCCTCCAAAAAGAAATTAGCATTCCTAGCAGAGGAACTTGCGAACATCCCATCATTTGAGTTATCAGAGCCATCTGTTGAAGGTATTCCGAAAACGCCATCAACTGCAGCAATTGCTGAATTATCCTCCTCCCCCAGAACAAAGAGAGTCCTATTTTCTCCTGAGGAGGACACGGAAATTCTTCCCACCGCGCCACCAGCAGCATCAGTATCAACACCAAAACTGGCTGACAGCATCAGTATGCCCATCGCTTCTACACCAAGATCTACTGCTTCATTGAAGAAGAAAGCGCCGTCCGCAGCAAGGGCTTCTGCTACTACACTCTCCTCGGTGGCTGCAAACAGCAGCAGCAGGACAATGATAACTATGACCAAGCTAAATGAGGCTGCAAAAAGACTCAGTCTTGAGGACTGCAGCCACGTTGAAGTCACTGGCAGTGCCTATCCAACCATCATTGGAACGTGGGACAACCAAAACACTGGGGACACCAGTGATTCTTCTGATGAAGACTACGAGGACAATGTATACACCATGATCAGAATTACTATCATGCATAATGCAATTTATAGTGAGCTAATTGATCCAGAATGGATCGACTGCCACACTCTTCTTGTTACCATCCGTTGGCCCAAATGGTTTAAGAAGGTCTCTAGGCATGTTGCCATCCAAAAGGGACAGACGCACCAGTTTGACAAGGGTCACAACGTCTTCAAAACAATGAGACGATACCTCTGGAAACTGTACAAGAGGGATGAGTCGACTGGTGATCCTTATCCGGAGAAGATAATTGAAGACAGCTTTACCATCCAGTTTGCAACACCAATGGTCACGGATGAGGACTCGGTGGATGTAGAAGTCGTGGACGTCACTGTCAGCAAAGATGATCTTGATATTGGAGAAGCACTACCTCCTGGAGGAATAATCAAAGTGCTTCAGATTATTGCGGAGGCTCAGATGCCTGAGAAGAAGAAGATCAGTCAACGTTGCATCCGTGTTGGTGACAGGAAGGCTGCACTAGGTAAGGAACCAAGTGGTAAACGAATCGATGAGCAGGCTTCCTCTGATGGTGAGGAACAGCAGCTGAGGAAGAAGCAGGAGGAAGAACGCCAGCAAAAAATTAAGGAGATGATAGACCAGATCCAAGAGGAAAGTCGCCGCCTAAAGAAGCAGGAGAAGCAGGAGGAGCAGTCGTCTGCTGCGGCTGCCACTGCAGCTGCGACTACTACGGCTCCGAATGCTATCAATCCTCATCATTCTTCTTCTGCTGCTGATACTAGTAGTAGTACTACTACTATGGATGAAAGAGAAGGAAGTAGAAAAAGAACCCGAATTCACCAGCACTAACTTGCCAACACCCCCCCCCCCCTCCTTTATCCTCCTCGTCATTGCCATGTTACCACCAACGCTACTACTTCAACTCTTCCTGCAGGTAAAAATATCTCCGGCAACGTGATGGATGAAGGTGATGATGACTTGTGACTGGGACTAGCCGGAGGTCTACTATCAGTATCAAGCTTTCATTCTGTGGATGACTCTCTTTCTTCAAACAACAAGTTGGATCCTATTCATATGATGATGCAAGATATAAAAGAACTGAATTCAGAGCTATCTAAGTTTTCAAAAGAACGATAGTAGTTCTTGTTGTGTTGGGGATTAATGAGCAATAATTTAGTGCGGCAGCTGTCTGTAAAGTTTCCCCATCAGCTGGCGCTTTGTTCAATTATTCCAAAGCTGAATAGTACACTTTGTATTCAATGAATTTCTTGTTAGTAGATTGTTTCGACAATCGTTGTTGCCATTACTAGTAGCAGTGCTGAAGCAGTACTCTTAGTCGTCGTCGGCACTACTAGAGCGTTGCTCTCCTCCTTCTTACTACGTATACCAAACATCATATTCGACAGCATACATTCCTTCTCCAAGTTCTAGCTTTAACTGTGTCACCACTGCCACAGCTCCAAAGCACATTCCATGCTTTCCTATCATCTTGTCCCTATCTCTACCTTCGGTGTGATGGAAAGAAGCGTTCAGTACATTAAAGATCTTTAGTTGGCCATTCACATTTTCATGCCGGCCCCGGATTATTGATTTTTGTTTCCTTTCATTCTTGTCTATCCCCTGCCCAGGAGTCTTTGCCTTCTGTGTTCCTCTCAAGCCACTATCAGCTTCAACGCACTCCCATTCCTCCAGTTGATTTGCAATATCACTTTCAAAGATTCCTTTTTCGGAAGTTCCAGCCGGAAAAGGACCATTTATCCGAACAATGTGACCTGTTTCAATGCAGATTGCTACTTCATATCTAATAGCAGGGCCATTGAATTTCTCKGAATACATGTCCGTTGCGAAAGGATGTGGTTCATAGCACGGACAGTCCATCCAATCTACTGATACCATGCAGTCTGCTTTAGGCGAATACTGGCCAGTTGTCGATTGAGGTTGACCAAGGAATCTGTTCTCCCATACAATCACATCTTCCTGGAGCTCAAAGATCTTTTTTACGAAATACCATGACCATTTCCTAAATGTATCACTATGGGGCCAGCCAACGATTGAGCAGTGGACTTCTTCGGACGTAGCATAGACCTTAAGGAATAACAATGCCCATAGTAGATGTTTTGGTTCTGCTGATGTCGATAAGGACTTTGCTTGAACAATACGGTTCCATAAATTGGCAATGACTATGCTGGACACACCGAATAAGCTAGCAATCCGGCGACTTCCTTTCTCTGGGTTCCAGACGCGATCCCGAGGCCATTGGATTATTTCTTTTACTAGTTCTTCAATGATTGTGTTATTCATGCTATTGCTGCTCTGTTTGCTGAAAAGAAAAGCACGCTAAATAAGCAAGCTAACGCTAAATTAGCACGCTAAATTAGCATGCACGCTGTATATCAGCATGCTGGAGGGAATGTTAGGTAAAGACACTAGGACACAGTATGATTTTGAACGCGGAATCAAAACCCTTCTATTTCGAGCAAAATGGCAAGGGTACCCCCTTGATTTGCTGTTTTCTACAGCGATTTCTACACAGCTTTTGTACTACAGACGTCCAAATAGATCCATTTTGCTCCTCGCTTGAGCAGCAGCTGAGCACCAGCTGCACCATGCGTTCTTTTGTGGGGCTAGTACTACTGTAAAGTACAGTAATGCTCCTGCTGTTGCTCGTCATAGTGTATGGTACAAGAGTAGTACATGAAGAAGCTACTAGTAGTACTCGTACTAGTACATCTAGAAGAAGTACAATTCAAATAGTTAATTAACTTAATTACTCGAGTTAATCAACTTAATTACTCGAGTTAATTAACATAATTACTCGGGTTAATTAACTTAATTACTCGAGTTAATTACTCGTGACATTTCAATTAATTAACTTTTTTAAAATGTTCCCCCAATTATATATTATATAATACCCCCAATAAAGGAGAACCCATTCCCTTATATAGTTAACCGTTTAATTTACTTTTACTGTTATAAAGTTTTGTGAATGTCGCGTGGTATTAAAAAACGCGTGATCGGGCGCTCTCCCGTGATGATATTACGATTGAATCGAATCGTTAGGAGGAGGAGTCATTCGTATTCTTCTTCTTCTCTGAAGACAACGGCATTTTGAAGTGTCTACTACTAGTAGACATCATTTCGTTTTATGCTTTGTACGGTACAGAAAAATTAGAAAATGATATGAGCTCTTGAAGATGCCTGGTGGTGGTGGTGGTGGTAGTAGTAGTAGTAGTAGTAGTAGTAGGTTTCATTTACAATGTATGTTACAGTCTCACTGAAGTGTTGCACTACAGAACTGAAGAATAGAGACAAGACCTTCTTGTCATTCCAAAATGAAACAGACTGCTGCTGACATGACAACAAGAAGAACGCCAGCAAGCCTGCTGGTGTGGTGGTGCTGATGGTGATAGTACTACTAGCTAGTACTAGGAGGAGGAGGAGGAGTACAAGCTAGGAGTACTACTACTAGTAGTAGTATGTTCATGTTGGAGGAGGAGAGGATGGGATGCTTTGCAGCAGCAGCAGGGCAAAATTTTCATTTGTCACCATGCCCACAAATAGGTGTAAGAACATGAAGAATACTACAGCACCCCCCAGAGATTGCTACTAGTACTAGTACTATCCTCCTCCTATTGCATCCTCCTTAGCTACTAGTACTGTCAACCACTTTACTGGTGGACAGAACAATTTTTATTTTTCTCCATGAATTGCAAAAATTGATTTGTTTCTAGTACTGCATATTGCACTCAAAATATTAATGAATTCCATTCATGAATTAAAATACTCTCTTATGACCCATTGTTACAAGAATATGATTTAGTAATATTAATGAATTCCATTCTTGAATTAAAACAATATGACCCATTACTACAAGAATATGATTTAGTCACCATTATTTCATTGCATGCAATAAATCAAGCACACTCTTTTCCTGTAGGAGTACTACTGAAATTCTTCATACTCCGTGTTAGTATATGACTCACTATTCCATTCAACAACCCATTAGAAATATGACAGTTTAAGATAGTAGTACAACTATTTTTGTTGGTTCTTTTCCTTGTCTCTTGTTTATCTTCATCTGATGACCCTGCTAGTAGTACTATGAGGACTACTAGTACTACTACTAGCAGTATTCTAGTCAATAACCCATCCTCCTTCAATATAGTCAAGCTTGTCTCAGTGCTGGATTTCTGCAGCTACTACTACTAGCTCATGAAAATATAAGAATGGCCCAAAATTTATGACTGGTGTGTAGATTTGGGTGTGCACCCTATCATAGGATAAAACTTTTTTTTAATCAATTGTCTTTCCACAGTACTACTACTTGTAGTACCAAGCAAATCATTCAAGATCACAATGTATCTTTTTGATGGAGCAATAAGCTCCTTGTTGTGGAAATTACTTAATATTGTGGTTCATCTTGTACTAGTATGTCATGGCTCAATTCCAGCCCACTACTAGTAGTAGCAGCAGAAAATCTGAAAATCTTCCACTATTGAACCTTTGCTACTATCTCCCTGTTGTCTTGATTTGTGAGCTGCCCATGCATCATTTGCTGCATTATTTACAGCAGCAGCATTTGCAGAACAGGAAGGAGAGTAGTTGCTGTCCTACTTGCCTTGTCGCACTCTTTCTGGTTCATTGATGCTGTGCCTCAATTCTTCAAATATTGATGGAACCTTCCTCTATCAAACCTCCACTAGCCCATTGCAGTTTTGATTTGTGAGCTTCTTTTGCATAATTTGTTGCATTATCTGTAGCATCATTTGTGGAACAGGGAGAGAAGTGTCAAGGACAACAGTGGCTACTATTGTCAGATATGATGGTATTTCCAGTACTCTAGTTTCTGGCACCCTGGTTTCAACCACCCCAGCCAGTCCTTCTTGTTGCTGATTTCTTGTCACTATGGTAGGAGAAGTGGAAGTGAAACCATTACTACTACTAGTAGTACCAGCTGGTGGTGGTGAAGTCCCCTCACCAGTAGTTTTATTCTTCATTTCATTGCTCCATATTACTGGTACTAGCAGGTGAATTTGAATGGTTCTTTTTTATTTTATTAATCTTGTTTCATACTACTTTAATGTTGTGTTATGCCTTTCAGTGTCATACCAGTAGTAGTAATAAAGGAATTGGCCTTCAGACAGAGCTATTTTTTGCATATGTATTTTATTTTAGACCATCAGTTGTGTTCCAATGATCATTTTGATATGCAGCCTCTTGTACATGATAGCTAAGAGTGTTACATTTTTGAGGCTTTAATTCTTGTCAGCAGAATTACTACTACTAAGAACTTTTTCTATTGGTCATTCATTCTATTTGTTCACAAGAGGTGTCAATAAGTTTTATTTGCAAAAATAAATTCCAGTTACATTTGTGTTCATTTCTAGTAGGCTCCTCCTGTGCTGATTTTGTGCAATCCAACTGCCAAAAAAACTCAAAAATGGTTAACTAAAAGTACAGATATGTATATGGGACCAACAAAAACTGCTGGTTCTTGGAATGAAACATAGTATTTCAGACCAGAGGAAGTAGTAGTAGTAATAGTAATAGTATTTAATAACACTACTTATCTTACAGTTTCTGCTATTAGTAGTATTAGGACGACTAGTACTCCTGCTGGCAGTGAATGTACCAGTGTATTTGTTGCAGCAAGTGGTGTGACTACTGCTGGTAGTCCACTACCAAAGTATGACAGTTGCAAGAATATCAAAAACTTCTTCTTACTACAACAAGAGTGATGATCAGGTATTACTACTACTAGTACAAGCAACACCAGAAGCAGCATCAAAAGGAGAAAACCAAGATGGCAAGAGAACTACTATCAACTAGACCCAATACAATAGCACAACATAATCATAGAAGAGGAGTCAAAACTGGACATTTCTTGCTTGTCATTGGAACCAAACAAGACAAGATGTATGTAGCTGAAAATTTGGATCGCATTGGTACTATGAGAAACAAATAGGCATGTCCTCCTCCTTGTTGAATAATTAGTGAGGAATAGCAACAGCATCATAGTGGTGGTATGTGACTACTATCAAGTACGAAGTGATATTACAGTATTAAATTTTATGACTATTACACGTTGCATATATTGAAATGGTATTTCTCAGGGCATTCCATGTTCTCAAAGTCAGAATTAAGGTTCCCAATAGTATTGACTTAATCCAATGTCAAACTTCTTAACGTTTGGAATGTTAGTATATCACTGTAGGCCTACATGATACTAGTAGATACTGGTGGTATAATCCCCATTCTTCATTTGGTAGCATGCCAGCATCCAAAAAGAAGAATATTGGTTGGAAACAAGAGGAGGAAGAAGGAGACATTGCCTACTAACATTCAGAATGTTAAGTGGACTGTGGAGTTAACATTTATAAATAATTCAAGCAAAACCACAGTACTCATTGCTACAATAAAGGCCTATGGTGCTAACATTCGGAATGTAAAGTTAACATTCAGAAGAATGCCCTGTGAGATGCAATTCCAATTACTAATCTGGAATGCATACTATTATGCAATGGTGTATCACCTCTTATAATGGAAGTACAGTACTACTGTACCTCATACTTGTACATATGGCAAGCTCACAAACACAAAATTGACTGCCATGCCCTGGATTACCATGTACACAATTGCAAAGAAGCCAGTATCCTTGATAATTCTCACTGCTCTGGACTTACCAAAGAAACAACAAAAATACACTTATTCCTGTAGAATCTATGTAAACCTGAGTATCCCATTTTTTGCAAATGAATTAGTACCTGCTTGGCAAAAAATAGGTTACTATTCATTGTTAAATAATAGTACTAGGAGGCCAGATAGAAACATGTCAAGAAGTCATTTCAAGATTCCCAAGACTTAATGTTCAGTTAATGTTGTCATTGGTGATCATTCTAACATTTAAGAGAACCAAATTGCTCTTAAGAGTAAAAAAATCAGTCACTGTTGTCATTGGTCATTCCAAGATTTCAGAAAACCAAGTTGCTCCCAATACTCAAAAAGAAACAGTCATTGTCATCATCAGTCATTCCATGATTTTAGTGAACCAAATTGCTCTTAAGGCAAAAAATCAGTCATGCTTGTAGTCATCAGTCATTTCAATATTTAAGAAAACCAAATTGCTCCCAAGATCAAAAATATCAGTCATTGTTGTCATTTGTCATTCCAAAATGAAAGTCATCATTTGTCATTCCAAAATGAAAGAGAACAAATTTGTTCCCAAGACTAAAAAATCAGTCATTGTTATCATCTGTCACTCCAAAATGAAAGATAACAAAATTGCTCCCAAGACTCAAAAATCAGTCATTGTTGTCGTTGTTCATTCCAAAATGAGAGAGAACACCATAATTTCCTCAAGAATGGCACTAGTAGTAGTGCTTGAATGTTCAATCATTATCAGTGAAGATCATTTCAAAATTTAAGAGAACCCAGTTCTGTCCAGGTTTTGCTGGATCAGTCATTATTGTAATTGGCCAGCATTCCAAGACCAAAGAGAACCCAAGAAGCCCTCTCAAGGAGACTTGCTAGTAGTAGAAGAGCTATCATGTCCACCATGACCTGGGCAATCCCACCATTGCACCTTACAACAATAGGAACATCTTTCTTGGCTAGTATGACTGTGATGTACATTATGCACTGACTGAGACTGACAAAGATGATGTAGATGGCTTGGTTGTTGTTGGATAAGTTTGAGTCCTACAAAAAATACTAGTACTACTACCTTTTCCTCTCAAAGTTGGTGATCAGCGATGCAGAGCATACTAGCAGTACCATTACCAAGACCTCTGGCCCCTACAATAACACTTCAACAGCTCTTATACTTGCTTTACTGAGCAATCAGATTGATATTGGTACTACTAGTAGTGGAAAGAAAGTAGCATGATCTTGAATGCTCCTGTAGATTTTTTCATAAACTCTGATATAGTACTAGTACTAGTACTAGTAGTATCAAGAGAAGAAATTGTTGGTGGCATTAGATGGGAAAGCTTCAAGATCAGGGGGAAATGAGTGGCTTAAGTTTGATACTAGGTTTCTGATGGAGAGAAAAAAGTGTCTGACTCTCTTTCTTCTTGTTAATCATGCTTGGCATAAGGCCTGTTTATGGGAAACAGTGTGACAATGGATATCTTTATTGCTTTGCTCCAACACAGGCAGCACAGCAAGACTTGCTCCTAATACCAGGAAAAAAACTTGCATGACGAGATCAGTGTAGGATTGGATATTGTCTTCCTGGTGGGATAAACAGAGACATTGTAAGTCATTAAATTGATACTTTCATTATTCGAGAGCTGTAGCACCATTATGGAGGATGATGCCATTCCAAAACTTTGCGACAAGGACATCCCTATCAAGGTATAGGGTAGAAATACTGAAAGACTTGAAAGCTCCAACCTTGAGGACATTGCTTATCAGTAATTATACAAACATTATGTCATACTATCACTGATGTTGTAACAAACATCACAGCATTCAGAACAAGCACAGTTAGTACTACTAATAGTATTACTTGCATGTTTCTCAGCATCATTCTTTCCTCAGTACTGTAACTTATGATGCTAAGCCAAAACTATGAAGACAAGCTAAAGTGGAAATTGAAGAACTGTCATAGCAAAAAAGTACTGAACAATCATTCTCAGGGTTGACAGCACTTTGAATACAGGAAGGCCAACACCAGATGCTATAGACAAACAAGAAGTCAAAAATAATTTGAGAGGTGTTGGGAACTGTTCTCAAACTAATGAAGAAAGAAGTGTTATTCCTAGTACTAGTAGTTTGTTTGAAGAATTCCAGGCAGAATTTCTTGTTGATAACATGGATGTGGTTCACAGACAGGTACTACAATGAACTGCAAATTGGTGGTGTTGATACTTCAGTTATCACAGACACCACCAGTGGTGGTTCCCAGCAGTGTGGTGGGAGAACATTCTTGTTACTGAAAACATGTAAAGTACCACCACCAATTAGTATTAGTGTTCACAAATTGTTACAGCCAGGGAAGATCTTTGGAAAATGTCTTGGTTTCATCCTGGTCTACTAGAACACAACAAGGAGAAGCATGCATTGGATTAATAGTGATATGGTTCTTTGTCTTGTGCTTTCTTAAAGAAGAGTGGTGGGGGGTTGGACTAATAGAAGAACTTCCAGCAATGCTGCTGCTCTGTTTGTGGTGGCAAGAAGGACGAAACAGCACCTCTCTTGTGCAAAGAATAAGCCAACAGCATTCAACATAGCTGCTGGTAGACAATAGAACATTGGATTCCATTCCTATTTTAAAAGTTTTTAAAATAACAAACATCAGCCACCACCCACAGTTGTTTTGTTAATTTACTTCCAATTAATTTACTTCCAAATTCATATTCTTTTTTCCAACTATGGACTCACCTAGTTTTTGCACCGTAGCAAGTGCTTGCGTTAGCCAACTCATTTTTGTGACACCGTTTTTGAAACGGGAATTACCGTACAGTAAATGAGTCGAAGATGTTGGGATTCTGTATGTGTAATCTTTAGTTTTTCTCACTGCGAATTTTCGTTTGGGCAAAGACCAAGACGACAGTGAACACAAGTCATAATGAGCACAACAAAACTTGCTTGCAGGCAATAAAGCTCGTGCCAAGTCATAGGGCAACGAGTGTAGGGGAAAGAGGTCGAGCAGTTTTATCCAACACAAATATCCGAACAGCTTGATCTACCACAAAAAGATCCAATTTGCTCGCGAACATGAGACCGAAGAACCCTTTGTTAACATTGACGATTCTACTCTTTGCCTATGCTCTATTCACCAACGTGAACGTGGCTATCCAATTAATTTCCGACCACAAATTATCCGCTGCAGAAATAGATGACACACCCGCGCTCGACGCTTGGCAAAGCCCCGCGATAGAAGGCGGTCGTGTCTCCTACAAGGGCAAAGTTCCTGATATTTCGATGTCAGCTCCTGCGACATCGAAAAATTTTGAAGATGGAATCGGCGATGTTCTTGATATCAAACGGTTGGCAAAAATCCTCACTAGATCGTTTTCGGTTGAAAACGGCATCCCTATTGATGATCAATTGGGATTCGATTTGACGTTCATAAATTTAAATTCCCCCACACATTCGACTTGTAACTGCGACGTTGTTTCGATAGATTGTCTTAACACAATCGCTTGTCTACCACGAAATCCACAATATCGCAATGCTCTAGTTTGGATCGGACTAGAAATGAGACGTGCAATCAAGGCTGCATCTATCTTTGATGGGAAAATCTTTGCCGAGCCAAAATTGCCGCTCGGGAAGAGCCTCCAATATTCCACCATCGAGGTATGGGAATACTGGCGAAAACACAATATTTTGCCGGATAAATTCGATGCAAACAGCGAGTCCATTTTCGTCGAAGAGACTTGGTACCCCGACTGCAATGTTGAGTTTCGAAAGTATTATCGTGGATCGTCGTGTTTCTACCAAGGATTGAAGGCTTCGGAAGACTTGGAAGGCGCAGTCGTGGAAAACGAGGCTATTCAATGGGTTAACGACGTAATGAAAAATGACACAGACAAGCGTCGAATCCGCAAATTGCTGAAGAAATTTGTAGTTTATCATCAACCATATCTGAAGAAAGCTGAAACAGGAGATTTTCGTAACTTTGCCGACGTTGCCCAAACAGAACGACAGCTATCTCCCCTTGGAAGTCTCTTGATGTTTGCGCACATGGTACGCATGATGTTCAATCGACGACCTTTTCTCGACAAGATTTATCAAGAAAAGTTGGCGAGTGTAGGCAGGGATGGCTACGAATCTTTATCATCAAGCAAAAATGTGGGGACAACAAGTAGTATGAACAAACACAACGAACCATTCAACGTGGCACTTCATATAAGGCGAGGGGATTCCTGTGGCGACACGAAACCCAGTGAATATGAAATAAGTGCTTCCGAGCTAGATTCTCCAGCACAAACTGGGAGCGATCGAAAATGCTACAAAACGAATGTCTACGTCGACGTCCTCAGTCAAATACGACGTTTGGTGCCCAAAACACGACCTCTTCACGTGTATCTTGCTACCGACGATGTCGGGGATTTGCTCGACGAGATTTTGAATAAAAAGGTCAAAGACAGAAAGGATAGTAGTGCGGAGGAGGAAATCGACGTTGAGCATTGGCATTTTTTGAATTATTCTCGCCATTACTTTGATTACAACGCCGATAGCATTGAGGCAGAAGAAAACAGCGCCAATCAGCCCATCCTAGGAGAGACTGCGGTTGTAGATTTGTGGCACCTGAGCCACGGTCATGTCTTTGTGGGTCATCTGGGATCGCGCTTTGGAAAAGTCGCATGGTTGTTGGCAACGGCGCGGCAAAACTTTTTTGTTCCGTTTTACACTGTCGATGGTCACAGTAAGTGAACAAAAATGGGTCATTTGTACTTGCGGTCGCATCGGGATCGATCGACAGGTAACTTTCGTCGATTAAAATGTGTGGAGCTCAGTCGGTTTATGGTGCTTCGTGGTGCTCCGTGCTGATATTACTTGAAATCTTACGCTTTGTCGTTTTGTTTGCAAGGTTTCTGCTGTGAAATAGATGAAGCATGTGGTAGGATGAAGCCATTCGTAACGGTTGATAACTGCCTGACCTTTGGTCATGAATATGCTCGATTTGACCATGACCGCAACAATGGAACGTATTGGGCCGAGGGATCTCTTGCTCGAAAGACAATATTTCTTGAACGTCAGAAAGAGAAGAACGAAGCCAAGAAATGAAGAGACAGAGGTATATATCACAGAAAGGATTGAGTCAGGTCACGCCGCAACCGCAAGTGAAGTAATATTAATGTTGTTGTAGGCGCTTAACGCCGATCTTCAAGTCAACTATGACTGCCCCTCGGCCAACAAGTTATTGGACGAGTGCGGGACTGTTCAATAAATTGCAGGAAGTGAACGAGATCCGTTGGTAAGAATGACCTCTCGCATAGTTGATTGAATAAACTTAGGTTTGTGCCCCTCTTCAACGGGAATTTTGTAAATGAACATCAGGGTGATTTCTGTTTTATTAGAGCAAATTTATGAAGTCTGTCGCTGTGTACAATGTTTTACAGGATGCTAAGTTCAAAGCCACAATTTTTGCATTCTCCTTCATGCGGCGGGAGCTAAAGTTTCTTGGGGTGATATTAGGTACATGACATTGGACATGAAGCTCTGATATGTATGTTGGCGTGCCCGACTTTGTGTGCACTTGCTGTGAGTGGCTTCGCGGTGATTTTCTTGTCCCTCTTCGGAGGTTGTCAAAAGCATCAATGTCGATAGAAGATAGTGATTGCAGACGTCTTTTCGATCAGGTTCGTTCAAAAAGGAATAGGTAGTCGCCAAATTGTTCATGGTTGTCATCAATAATGTGTATTGATCGATGTGTTGCAACCGGAAACGTGTGGCCAATTCATAGGCTTGCATGTAATGATCGACGGCTGCTTCTAGTAAACTTCTTGACGATGTTTGGATCCCTTTATATTGGTAGCACAAACCCAGGTTGTAAATGCAGATCATGGAGTGAAAAATGGATACACTCAGATGTTTGTATTCTCTACCATCGTGCTTGCTATCATCAAGGAAAGTCGCATTCTCTTCGAGTACGTAGTTGTCATTTCCAATCTTGACGGCCTTCCAGTGAATAAAAGTTTCATCGTCGATGCCATTCATTCGAACTCCGGTATCTTGTAGGTTAAGCCCACCAATCAGTTGGGCCCCAATGCCGTCACATTCGAATTGAATCATGCCCTGCCCATCAGGTTCATAGTATTGTAGTCCCCCTCCAATTCTGTAAACTTCAGCACTCCTCAATATCAGAGCCAGAGCTCGTTCAAAAAAGGCGGTAGCACGATCTAAATCGTTAGGATATATCGTAGTAGCTGTCATTCGATTGTCGTTACGTGCATCATGTTGGGCGTATCTATTGCCAATTGTTGTTGTATCCACCTCGCATGGAGCTTTGTTGGTTTTCGTGAGCAAGTTGACCCCTTGATTATTGAGAAGGATAGCAAGGTTACTCATCTCCAATTGTTCTGGATACAGCGATCGGAGTTGTGCAATAGTAGAGGTAGTATGCCAAGTACAACAGTGAAGCGTTCACTTTTGCTTTTGGTCAGCCAACTTTCACAAAAAATGAAGAGAGCGTCTGTTTGATGTGAAAATAACGTTGTTTCAGACGATTTCGTTTGGAACGCAGAAATGGCTGTATTAATGCAATGCTTCACTTTTGTGAATGATCACGTGACAATTTGTGGCATCAACAATCGATATGAATATGGTTGTATGTGGGGTACGGTGCGGCCTAGAATCATTCTCAATAAATGTTGGTGGAGGGAGCGGTCACATTTATTGACGGCACACAAAAATCACGTTCCGTTTTCCTCCACCTCGACAAAATGGTTAGCTTCTCAGGATATGCCGTCTGACTTTAGCAATACTTTTGACGTGGAATTGAGGTCATTATTTCTTTAGTATGTCGAATAATATTTTTATCTCTCCCCATCCTAATTCTTAAAAAAATTGTCGAGTTGTCAAAACAGTCCTCCCAAGGCAGGGTTGTTCTTTACGTTGAAGAAAAATAACTTTCTGTTTTTCATTTTTAGTAACCGAAAGATAGGGACGTTAAAAAAATTATGTCCATCACTGTATTTGTGAAAAAAGCATGGTTTGACCTAGCTCCAGCACAAATATCAATCAATGATATTCCTTGCCGAGTATCAAAAGATGTATTCCTGGTCTTCCTTAAAATATCAAAATGAAATATCGTGTCATTCGCATTGTTTCCTTGAATTGAGCGTTTGCTCCTATGATGATTTCTACTACTACGCTTTTATCTTAAGCATAAAGGTTTTTGTCGAGAAACCATATATGCGATACTACTAGCAGTAACAATAGTACCGATAGTCTGATGACAACGTCAAATCGAGCACTACTGAATTTCAAGAATGACACTTTGAATTGACATTTTGAGAATGAAAATTCACATTAATATTACTGCTAGTATGTCATGCTTACATCATTGTGGTTCAAAACGACTACTCCCGTCTCTACACTTTAGTTCTGTAGCGCAACGCTTCGGAATGACCTTGTTAAATACATGAAATGGTAAATGCAACCTACTATTACTAGTACTACTAATGCATTAAATCGTAAAAGATGATAGTAGTGCTGCTATTCATACTTCGCACTACTTACTGCTGTGCTAGCACATTATGGTAGTTATCTCTCCCTCAAACTGTTTGGCATGTGCAGGAGCATGGAGTCGATCAAAATGATGGGAATGATAGATTGACATAAAGTGAGGGCCACGCAACACTTCAATGCTTGTTGTTGACTTGCTGTGACTCATTCAACATGTCAGGTCGCTCCTGTAGACCGGAATAACATCGTTTCATCAAATCAAGTAGCATTTTATTTGGTTTCACCTTGAACTCTATCATCATTTCTACTACCCTGTCTGCATAAATGTTTTTCTTCGGAACCATACTAGAGGCAAGTATCTGGAGAAAAGCGCCAAATAGTTTGGAATCAGGGGTTGCCTGCTTATTCCCTCTTTTAACTTCCTGCAGTAGCAGATATAAAATGCCGTCTGCCTTGTAGATAGCCATAGGGTCGTCGCTCTTGTACCATGCTCGAATAGCAGAGGTGAATTCAAAGACTCGGGGTTGCTCTTCTCTGAAACTCCTCGAATTTTGGCGATGCCCCCTTTGCTTTCCTTCAGATATCTTAATGATTTTTCTCAGATAATCTTCTGCTTTTTTACCGGCCTCTGGTCGTCTGCTTTTCGCCCAAACGTTGATTAGTGATCCATAAGTCTTGGTGCTAGGTCGCATGCGAGCGTTACCGCTTTTGAATCTTTGACGCATTTCCGAAAGTAAAGCTTCTGCTCTATCCGGTGCATCATCTTGGGTCGAAAGAGACCATGCATATATCATGATATTGAACGTAACATAATCTGGCTGAATTGCGCCGTCCTCGTTGTGAACCATCAGGTTAAGAAGGGATTGGCAGCGCTCGGCAGCCTCTGCCCTGCGGGTCTTGGTCCAAGCCGTCATGACGCTGTTGAATGTAATAGAAGTGGGCCGAATTTTGACGAGCTTTCCATCCMGTCCTTCCTTTGAATTATCACTCGGGTGGAGCATTTGCTCTAAAATAGCTTCTGCGCGCTGTGGAGCATTTTCCCTACCAGATTTCGTCCAGGCGTTTATGACAGTATTGATACTGGTAGAATCTGGAGCAACCGGAGAATCCTCGAGAAACATCTCTTGCAACAAGCGCTCTGCCGTTTCGATATCTCCTTCTCTAGAATAAGCATGAAGCATAGTGTTGTATGTTACGACGTCTGGATCGATGTTGGGATCGTTTCTCATTCTTTCAAATAAATTTTCAGCTCTATCGGTATCAGTTTTATTCGATTGCATCGAACGATCCTTGTGAAAGCCTCCTAGTTTTCTGGTTTGTGTTTGATTCAAATATGCTGCCAGAAGAGTGTTATAGGTGATTGAGTTCGGGTAGATACCCTCTTCTTTCATTTTTTCGAGCATTAGTTCTGCGTCGTAAGCCCTCCCTGATTGTGCTAAACAATGAATGACGGTATTGTAAGAAATTGCGTCTGGGACGATTTCGTCCTCCCTCATTTTCTCCAAAAAGGTAGCCGCCCTCAAGGCTGTTTCTGGTGTAACCGATGATTTGGCCCAGCAATCGAGCACCGCATTGTAGAGGATGACATCGGGCGGTTTGTCGAGGTCGCCTGATCGAGCCATCTCCTTGATTTGCTCAAGGATTTGCTCGGCCCGTATCCCAGAATCCCTCCGCCGGCTCTTGGCGATTCCCGAGATGACAACACTATAAGATTGCATCGTGGGCCGGATATCCATGTTTCCGGTCCGCAGAAACGTCTCGTGCATTTCTTGCAAGAGGTTCTCCGCCGCCTCGATGTTGAAGGACTGGACGTGAGCATTAATGACCGAATTGTACGTGACGGCATTTGGGGAAAGGTCCTCGCTGTCGATCATCCGACGCAGAAAGGACTCCGCGCGCATTGAAGCGCCCTCCCGCTTGGATCTTGCAAAGCCATCGATGACGGTGGTGTATGAAATGACGCTGGGTGGCTCCTCCAATTCACCGGAAGCGTAGAGGTCTTCCATCTGGCCCAACAAAGTCTCTGCTTCTTCTACTCTGCCAGACCTAGCCAGGGCTACGAGATACCCATTGAAGGCCGGCAATCCCGGTTTGAGCGATGGATTGTCTTTCTCCATCGCTTGATGGTGCATTTTCTGGAGCAACTCCTTGACCTTATCGACCCGCTGTACCTTGGCCCAGACATCGATTGCGGTCGAATACGTGAACTTGTTGGGTGCAATGTTCCACTCTGGGTACCATTCTTGCAAATCGTGCATGTTCTCCAAGAGCTCATCTACCCGTTCGGGTGCACCACTCAATCCGCTCTTTGCCCAGGCATTCATTGTGCTCGAGAAGAGCACCACGTTTGGGGTCGGAGCGTAGCGGCGTTGCTGCTTCAGCAGCGACGAAGATGCACCCGGCAAGGCTTCGTCTCGAATTGTGTCATTGGCAATCAAATCGTCGCCATTGTCAGTGCCATCGCTATAGTCGTCACAGGCTTGATCTACGACCCAGTTTATTATTTCATCCACCGTTTCCATTAGCTCTTCCTTTTCGACCTTTTTGTAGTCTTCGTCGTAGATTTCCACCATGGAAGAAATCGTGTCGATAATCATGGCATAGCTTTGAATGTTTGGTTGCAAACTCGGGGATGTTTCCTGGTAGCAGTAGAGGCGATCGAGAAGGTTTCTTGGTGTTATCATAGTGATTTCGTCGTCCTCGTCTTTTGCCCGCACCGAACTGTTGGTTTCCTTGCGATCCAGAAGAACCTGGTGCGACGAGATTAGCAATCTCCACCTATTCACAATCAAATTCAACAACTCTTCGTCGAAGAACTCCGGAATATCTCCGTCGTGATCGTCGAGGGTCTCCTGCTCCTCCGCATACATGCGGTCCAAGAGACCGAGGGCATTGTGGACGCCTTCTGAGGCCTCGTCGGACGAAACCACCGTTGCCGGGGCGTTCTCGTTGTTGGTGCCACACGAGTTGTTGAGCCACCAAAGGATGGTCATGTGCGCTTCGCTCCAGAGCTTGTCGTCCAGACCCCCAAGTGGTGTCGCCAGAAGGCGTGAAGTAGTTTTCCTATATACCGATTTCATGTCTAGCGTGGAATGCTGTCTCACGAGATTCCTTGCAAATTGGCGAGAAAGGAACGGTTTCAAGTTTTTTGGATACTGTTGTTGCTCTTGTTGTGTCGGGAGACGAATGTCGGACACCGAACACCATGTACGATTTTCTGCTGCGATTGATCTCAGAGATCCCACATTGCAGATAGAGTGGAACTTTCTGCGGTATGCTACTTTCCTATGCGGCTGCTGATTAGTTTGTTGCTGCCGCCGCGACGAAAGCGATGCAACTGAGATTCCTCTTCGGTCTTTTTCGGCCCGCCGCTTTAGTTGTTCTCGGTTCAGAGGGGACCCGATCTTCCCGTAGACACGTCTCATGGATGCCTATGAATGTATTTCTCGTTCCGAATTGAAAGCACAAAGCAGTACTCGTAGTTAGTGTTGTGTTTCATGTTGTTATCATCGTTAAAGAAGTGATGGGATCCAGTCTCCATCGGTCAATCATCGATCGATTCGAGCAAAGTTGGTGAAAAATAAAATCTGACCCGCACGACTGATAGATGGTTGTGGAGACCTCGAGTGACCTGGAAGAGTTCACTCCGACACCGTAAAATATACTATTCATACATACAAAGAATATGATTATTAAGTAGTATGTAGGTACTAGGTACCGTATCCTGGAGTACAACCGGTACCCAGTACAAGTACCTTCGTACGGCCTACGGCATTAGTCGTGCTCCCATTAAGGTTCTGTACGATCACCCATACGTACGGTACCCTACTGGCATTGCGTTTGTACGTACGAACGTACGCAGCTATCGAAATAAAACTAGTAGTATTTCACACGCTAAACGCTAGATGCTAGACGCATCTCTCATCATCATACATTACGTATCGTATCGTACGTAATACGGTAGGTACGAGTACGAACTGCACTTTAGGACTCTAGTTCAGTGTAGGGTACGTTACCGATCACGACATTCCATCTCGCTGTTTCATTCATCTTCCGTCTGCTTGCGATGCCGTGAGCACCCTCGTGAACGATTCATTGTCGTGCAATCTCCCCCCGCTTCATCTGGAACTTTCGACAGCACTCGTATTTACTTCGGTCTAGATCCAATCCGTGACAGCAATGAATTCCACGTTTTTCGGCTTGGTTCTTCCCTTGCTTCTCGCGCTCGGGACTCCCTCGCCGTTTGTCTGCGATGCATGGACGGCGGTGACAAGGCTGGGACGTCGCTATCGATCCGCCCCCACCCCGACATTGGCAGGCGGGCCGCCCGAAGCTGGCGTGATTCACAACCCACCCACCCGCCTCCACATGGTCGGCACCGGTTTTTCCTTCGAAGACGGCGAGCAAATCCTGGTATCGGTGCAAAAACCCTTTGGGATCGTGCTAGAGCAGGGCGGCGGCGACGAGGACGACCAAATCGTCGTGACCGAGGTGGATCCGGGGGGAGCCGCGGGGCGTGCCGGCGTTCGAACCGGGGACGTACTGGTGGCGGTGCAGAACGCGTCGACCGTGTCGGTGGACCTGGCGGAGGTGCTCGGATTCATAGCGGAAAAGTGCCCGCGGGTGGTGAATCTGAGGTTCCGGCGACCCGGCTGAGTTCAATGATTGATCAAGAAAACGGAACAGAACCTATCAGAGCAGAACACAACCCATTGCAGCAAAATCGATCCAGATCGACAAGGGAAAGCTCCATGGCTTACAGTATGCTAATGCTTTTGAAACAGCAAGGGCCGACGCACTTGGAGAAACAAGTTGACCAAAACATCGCCTCCTCGATTCATTCGTTACTAATTGGCAATGGCAATAGTAGTTGTTCGTATAGGGCTGTGTTTGTTCTTTTGAGAAAGGAGAAGAAACTTTCATGGGTCCAGTTCATTCAAAGAAGAGTATTCGATTAGCAGCATCCAAATAAATAGGTAACGACGAGGGATGTTATACAGAACCAGACCAAGAAGAACAGGTGCCATGGCCCGGCCCATTATTGCATAGAGGCATGTAGTTAGTACTTAAGACCCGTGGCGTTGTTAAAACCAATGCTTTTTTTTCTTCGAACTTTATGGATTTCTTTTTCGTGCATTGGAATCTAGCTGGTAATCCATCTATCTTTCCCTATGCTAATAGCTGAATTCCCTGCGCTTGGCACTGCCGCGCTGGGATCTGCGGGGACCCCCGGCCTTGTTGGTGCTCGCGGCAGCGTTTGACAAGGGGCCAAGGGCATTCCCAGCGGAGGAAACGGCCGCTTCGGCAGCGGCCCCCATCGCGATCCTAGCGAAATCGGTGTAAGAGTTGTCCCTAACTATGTGCTGCGCCTTCCAGGATTGCAACAATTGGTCGTTGGTGGCATTTCCGGCATCATCCGTCCCGGTAGAGTCCCCTCGCACCGCAGCGAGTCGTTTCCACGCGGCCTTGATCTTCTTGGCGCTGCTGCTACTGCTTCGGCGTCGCTGGTTCTTCTTTGAGCTGTAGACCGGAAGGATGTGGGAGCTCAGTAGCGACTCGCAAAAGCTTCCGCTCCCGTAGCTCTCGAGAGCACGGAGCAGGGTGCGATTCTCCTGCTCACTGGCGGCTTTATCGTTAGACTTTCCATTGGTGGTTCCGTTTTTGTGGTTCGTCTCCGTCTCTCGGAATAGGGCCGGGGTCGAGGCTAGAGACCGCTGGCTCCGGCGGGTGCCGGAAGCCGTAGGAGAAGAAAGTCCAACTGAAGTCGACCTCCGTGTCTTTTTGGGCGGGCTGGTGGTGGTTCTGGACGCTGCTGCTTCTGGAGTGGGCCCCAAAACGGAGGGACCAGACAAGCGGCTCCGGAGGGTCATGCCACTGAATCCACGGCGCCGCGAATGCGAATGCCCGCCGTTGTGGTTCGGTTCTGCGCTTTCCGCACTCGTAGTTGCTTCGGCGGCCTTGTCGCGATTTCCACTCGCACTGCGTTTCTTCTTGTAGACCCGCCGGGTGGCAAAGGTGTGCTTGTATACGTGGATCTTCTCGTCAAAGCCCAAATGGTTGTTCAGCACCGGTTCCATGTACAGATCGAACCGGTAGGCTTCCCGGATCCCGCTGAGAAAAGCCCCGTGCATAGTCGATGGGTGGTAAGGTGTGGAGTGCTCCCCGGCAAAGAGGACCAGGGGTTTTTGTGGCAACACGGGATCGGGGATCGGCTCGGAAATGGCTGCTAGGGAGGCCGCCCCGTCTACCCCCGGGGGGACACAGGTAAAGGCCATCCGGGAGTATTCCTCCTTGCCCCACCGCGTGACGCAGTAATCGACAGGGGGTGGGATCTGTCTCTCCGCTCTGCTTCCCACGCACATCTTTTTGAGGACCTCCAGACAGTCCTCGACGATTTGGCGATCGGTCCAGTCTTCCACAACCCTGGCAAAGTCCCCCCCGTACATAAAAATCAGAACGGGTTTCTGTGTGTAGTTCGCGGCGTTCAGGACCAGGTAGGAATACTCCGATCGAGCCTGTCCCAAAAAGTCCGAGTCCTGCCAAAAGACGGAGGGAAAGGAGATGGCGCACTTGTTGAGGAGGCCGCAGCCCAGATTCTGGATGGCCTTCGTCTTGGTGGGGCTCAACGGGGGAACGAATCGAACGTGACACGGATCACTCGGTGGAAGCTTGAGAACTCCCAGCGGCAGGGTGCAAACAACGGCGTCCGCCTCGAGAACGGTCCCATCCCGTAGTGTCACCTGAACCGTCGACGAGGGATCGTACTTGACTACTTTCTCCTCGGCTGCTTTTGCCTCACCATTTGGTATTCTTTGCTTGTCATTCTCTGCCTCTGTGAGTATTGCTGCTTTGCGCTTGACTTTGCCATGGTCCCCGGCATCGTTGTTGCTGCTCCTCTTCTTTTGTTTTTTGCGGGCCTGGCTTTCGTCCCAGCCGTGATCGAATTCCAATCGGGTTATGATTCCCTTGGTAGCCCGTGCCGATCGCCTCACGTTGGCATCGACATTGCGCTGGCGCCGCGAAAGGCGCCTCGCAGGAACAGTGGAATCAAGGAAATTCGTTGATCGCTTTGGGTTCCGTTTATGGACTTGACGTTGTGGCTTTTGTGGGGGTCGTTGCCGTGTTTCGTGCTTCTTCTGCTGTTGTGATTTGCTTTTCGTCTGCTCGGGCAGTTCGTTTTTTTCTTCTTCTGTAGCTTTTGATGTCGATAGTGTGGTTGCCTCGCTGCTTTCGGGTTTGGACAGATTCTTTGTGCGTTCGCCATTCCTGCTCTGGCTCTCTCCCACCAGAGCCGGTGGTTTCGTGGGTTCCGCAAGTTTCAGCGGCGTCGTCCCATTCGGTAGGACGATCCGCACGTCGGTCACGGGGGAGCATCTTAGGATGCTCAGACCCTCCGAAAGATGGTCCGTGACCAGGTTCCAGCTCGGCTCTACCGCTGCGTGAACCCCGTCAAAACCATAGGGCTCGTCCTCGTTCCATGTGGTTCCTAGGTCGTAAAAACTGGCTCCACTGGGGAGCTCGAGGTTGGACCGGTGCCACTTAAGCAGAGGGGTTTCCCAGTTGCTGTTCTTTTGTTTTTGTTTCTGTTTCTGTTTCTGTTTCGAGCCATAAGCCACCGTCCCGGTCTTCTCGCGGCAAACCCTTTCGAAGAGGCTTCCGAAGCTTTCCCCACTGTCACGTTGTAGTTTGGCCCTCGCAAAGGTAACGTCGAGGCAGTCGTTGAAAAAGTTGCTCGTCCGTTCGTCCGTCTTTGGATCGAAGGGCCATCCGTTTTCGTCCGTGAGCAGACAGTACTCAGAAACGGAATGAATAGGAACCCCCATCTGGGACGTGATCTGGTGGATCGGATTGTTCTCGATTCCGTGGATAAGTGCGCCACCCACGTCGATTGGGTGCTTCCGTGTCGTTGCTGTGTGGTTTTCTTTGTTGCTGTCTCTGCTATCGTTGCCATCCCCCGTCGTTTTTCTCTGCTTCGTTCTTGCTTTTGACGCAGATGATCCTTCTGTTTTCCTTTTTCTTTTCGTCTTTGTTCTCGTTGCCGACAGCTCCGGCAGCGTGACTGGATAGTCCGCTCCGAGCTCCAAAACTTCGCCCTTTAGCCGGCCACCGACCCTGGACCTCGCTTCCACCACCAAGACCTCGTATCCCCTCTGCTTCAGCTCCCGGGCGCACGCCAGGCCCGAGATTCCCGCACCGAGCACGATGATTCTTTGCGCACGCAGGTTTGGCCGCTGCTGCTTTTGTTGGTGCTGTATTTGTTGTCGTTCGGGGTGTCGATGCTGCTTCTCCTGCTTCCCGGAGGCCAGCTCGCTTCCGGTTTCGATGCCGGCGGGTTGTTTCCCCCATCCTCGCGGTCGCTTCTTTCCCCTCGGAGATGGGGGTGAAAGCGAGAGGGTTCCCGTCTCCGGCTGAAGCGGCGACGGTTTTGCCATGTTCCCAGAGGCCTGTGAGCGACGTCTGTTTGCGTGGAACCTCTGCGGGTGGACTTGTGCAAGAATATTCGAAAGGCTGTGTTGTGGGTGCCTTCCGGGCTGCAGTTTTCACAGTGAGAGAGACAGGTCTTTCTTTCTCACTCGTATTCTAAATCTAAATTATGGAATGCCTCGTCGGGACTCTGACTCTTTGGTTACAGAAAAAACGTCGAGTCAACAGTTTGAAAAAACAGTTTCGGTTTGTGAGTGCATGGATGGTGCATGGATAATTATCTATCATCATTACGGTAGTATTTTCCTCTAGAAATAGTACGAATACGAAGACTTATGTAGCGTACTGGTACGAGTACCTGGTACGTATCGAACGATACGGGCACTGGGATCTGAAACCGTGCTGATCATCACGTGAACAGCAGACAAGAGTGGTACGTGCTACCGTACCGTAAAGTACGTACATGGAACCAGCACGATCCATAATCCAAACGGTACTATCGTACCTATGGTACGTACCATAGTCACCCGATGAAGTACAGAATGTGTCGATCACGGTTTGTCACCATCTGCAATTCCAAGAAGCACAATACGTACGTACAATACTGTACAATACAGTACAGGTAGTGCGGTTAGTTCTTGTACAACGAAGGAAAAAAATACTACCGTACAGGCCTGTACGTAGGATCCTATCGCGGCCGGAATCGTTCGAGCAGGGCGAGAATATCTGGTAGCGCTTTCACAACACGGGAACTCACAGGCTAGATGTCGTACTCGTACGTTCCGTACGGTACGGCTGCGAGGTGACAAGTAAGTCAAGTACTACCACTGCGTAAGATTGTACTCAGTGAGCCGTAGCGCGAATTCGCATCTCCTTTTTCTTTGAAAAAATCTCTCCACTCTTTCGTGGTATCGTCGATTGCGACAAAAGCATAGGAAACCACCTTCTCTTAGAACAACAACAAAAACAAGAGGTCAAAGCACCACAACTTCTTGTTTCACTTCTCCCTCGCTTCTCTTCCATTGTTTATTTCCCCACGATCTATCTCCGTGAATTAAAAAAACCAACTAACTGCGACGCACGCAAGTACTGCTAGCTCTAGTGCCCTTTCCTCATTCAATTCGTTTGTTGATTGTTTTCATCCATTCGCTTCGCCATGCCCCGACGCTCGTCTCGCTCCGCCAAGACACGATCGGTTGTCGCTGCCGAGAAGAATCCGCTTGCCGAGTCACCACGACACACCCGGAGAACGATTCGGGGCAGGGCGGCACCGAAGACGCAAGCCGACGGTGGCAACTGCAGTGGTTCGTCTCCGCCCCGGAGCCCTGCTCCGAGCGTCCAGGAAAGCACCGGTTCTTGCCCATCGGAATCGGCCTCTCGGTCTCCTTCGCCCTCCCCGGAGCCGACCAAGCGCACCGCTGCCGCCCGCGGCCGCCGCGGAAGGCCTCCCCTCGCGGAAAGGAAGACCGGCAACCACCAGAACGAGAACAAGCACCGTGCGACTGCCAGGAAGCGGCCGGAACCGGTGGTCGAGCTCGAAAACGAGGGGGTGAAGAAGAAGCCGCGGGGGCGTCCCCCCCGGGCGGCCTCTCGGAACAAAGTGCTCTCCTACGCCGAGGTCGACAGCGCTACCGACGAGGAAACCGATTGCGAAAGCGAAAGCAGCGCCGACGAAGACTTTGGCGGAAGCAAGAAGGCAAGAAACCAAAAGTCCAAGACCAAGATCCCCGGCATCGCTCGGAAGAAGCGGCCAAAGCCACCCGCCAAAGGGCTCTCACCCCGTGGTCCCCGCCGGGCGTCTCCCTCGTCGCTGGCCTTGTTCGACAAGACCAACACCAGGGGCCAAAGCCCTTCCACAAAGCGGTACGCTGCTACACCACCATCGGTAAGAAATCGCACTCCTTCTTCCAAGAGGAAGCGTGCAAAGTCGTCTTCCGCAACACCAACCCAAAGCACCATCGGCGTCGTCGTTGGTCTGACCCCCATCCAGGACTCGGTGAGTAAGGTCTGGAAGAGCGAGGGCGATTGGCGCGACCACGGGGGCATCGATTACGGCGACTTTTATTAGACGAAGCAGAGCGAAGCGGTGCACCCTACAGCAGGAATCTTGCTCATTGGGTTGCTGTACGCCGCAAGGCAATGCGAGATAAGGACCAGACTGCGATTGTGCTGCAGTGTACGCATGCATAAACATTGAATGAATCAATCCATTATACTAAAATAATATAAAATCGAATTATCATCTAGGCATTTTATTTTGTTACGCCCTCCGTAGAACACCATCCGGTTGGATGTAATTCATTCATTCGTCGCATGCGCATTGTAATCTCTCTTGCATCGCTCCGTAATGAAATCGCTTGCCTACTCGATGCCGCACAACCGCAGGGCGAATGCCATGACAACAGGGACACAACATAATCCTAGTATATCCCCACGTTTTGCGCTGTCCCGCTCAGAATCTATATAAAAGTTTATATAAAAATACTAAAATTCCATGTATCCGAAGCATACAACATGGAGTAAAAATTCCGTTCCATAGTACCCACAAAGGAAGGATCCACGTATCGACTTTTGCTGTAAAGCAATAACCCATTCGATACTTTGGTAGTCCCTTCTCGTCCCCGACCGAGTCTTCTTTTGCTCGATGTATCCTCTTCCTCTCCTCGCCTCTTCTTCTGAAGTTGTATTACCCACCAATCGTGACTTCCACAGACATTCCTCCGGCAATGTTGTCTCCGGGATCCCAGTCCACGTCGTCCACGGGTGTGTACACATTCTCCCTGGCATAGTATTCCACCCGTTCGGAGGTGTCGTCGACCTCGTCGGCGCTTCCCTGGGCACCCGTCATGTCATCACTGATTCGTTCTGAACAAGTAAAGAAGACGATTCGTCGGACGGACTTGTTGACGAAAAGGTAGTGGAAATTCCAGAGGGAATTGTTCCCGCTTTCGTCGTCGTCTGCGAATTCGTAATCGAACGAGTACACATTGGCCTCTTGCAAATCGATGACGTCGTTCAGGGCATCCCAGAGTTCTTCCAAGAAATTCGGAGAGCTTCGCTGCGACGCAAATTCTGAGAGATTCTCGTGGATGCTCTTGCGGACGTCGGCCATCTTGACTTTTTGGAATTGATTCGGCTTGACAGTCGAAAAGTCGTAGTCCGGAAAGGATGCATTCAGCGTCAGGATGAGATCCGTCATGAGTTTTCGAKTGGAAATCTCCGAAAAGTCTCCGAGTGTCGTCTTAGATGTAGAATCCAGCGTGCAGTCAAAGGACTTTGCGCGTTCCCGCTTGCTGGGAGCCTTCGTGGATTCCGGCGTTGAGGGCAGGGAGAGCTTCGACTTTTTGGTCGTCGTAAAGAGGAAAGATTCCGAATTGCTGCGTCGCCTTCGTTTCCGCTCGACGGTCGCTGCCAGTTCTTCCTGAAGGTCTTCGATCTCGGCAATATATTTCTGCCCCAGTGCGTGCGCAAATTTCTTGTCGTTGCCGGCTCTTTTCATTGTGTACGCTTCGATTCTGCCCTGTATCATCCGGTGCGAATCTTTGAGAACCGCCTCCGAGAGCTCGGAAGAAATTTGATTCAGTTTCTCGTTCTCCATGAACTTCATGGTGTTAGTGCTGTTGTGTTTTGGTAATCAGAAAATAACCGGAGAAATTGTTGATGAAATGCCGCGGTATTTGAGATTCGTGAATCTGGAATTCGAACTTGGGATTTCTGCTTCGTTGCCGTTGTTTGTTGTATTCCAATACTTTTCCTTCGAATTTGGATATGTGTTGATAGTGGCAATGCATTTGATGATCAAAGGAGAAAGTTTGATACAAACGATGTCAGCAACAAAGTTCAACCGGAAAGGCAAGAAGAAAATGATTGTTTAACGGTGTTTTGATCGAAGCGAAAGGCACAATTCCGAACTGTTCTGGAGCTGCAGGAGCAACCTCGTAGAAAAAGTACTGCATCCTACGCTACTTACTTGATGAACTTCTTTTCGTTGTCTCCTTGCGTTTTATAATACTCTACCAATGCTGCAATGCCGTTCTATCCTTTCAATCATTCTTATCGATTTTGTGTTAGGATTGTTAGTGCTTTTGATTGAAACGAAGTCGCCACCTTGTAGAAGATAGTTGCTCGTTATGTGAAAAGGTATCTGCTAATGACGATTGTTGAACGCGCCCGAAGCCTTTTTTCTGTTCTGACGACGGCGGGAGTAATTAATCGTTATTGTGCAGGTACTGGCATTTCCTACCGATAGTATTCTACGGCACTGAAAGTATTATTTTTATCGCTGCATTTTTTATTCTTCAATTGAAAGTCACGTTCTTTACGTGTCACAACGTTATCTAAAAAGAACTTCTTGTCTTGATGGCTAGATTGTTCTTCAGAAAACGTCACCTCGGCTTCTCCCTCGATTATTAATTGAAAACGAAGACATCGTCACGTAAGAAAAGATTGATTCACAAAATTCTACCGGGTACAGTAGAATTACGACGTAGATTGATTCATTTATTCGAACTAGTCAATCCCTAAAATTACCAAACGCCGAAAATCGAAAATCGGGAGCGGACATACCGGTACGAACGTAAGAGCGAACGTACGCAATACTCGTACTTCTTGAATGTTGTCTCGAATCTCGAATTCTTATTTCTTATCTTAATTCTTCACTGATTACGTACCAGTTAAATTACCGTTTGAAAGTAGCTTCTGAAAATCTTTTTTACGCCTAGTTCCCGTTGAACAGTTTCCGTTTGTAGTCAAACACATCAAAAAGTTCGAGTTTTCGAGAGACCCATCAAAAAAAGATTTTTTTCCGTGAAAACAACAACATCACGGAGTGAAAAAACCAAAAGCTTGCATCTTACAGTCCAGCTCACATGCGTCTGACAAATTACTACTCTATTTCATGATTACTTCTCTTTCTTATACATTAAAAACTGACAAATTAGTACTGTATTTCATGGTTACTTCTCTTTCTTATACCGGTACACGGACTGATTTTTGACTTCAAACGACTTTCAATCGACAACAACAATGAATCGAACAAATCAATCCCGGGAAGATCCAATCTCCTCGATCTCGGATGCAGGAACATTTGGCATAGACGATGTTCGCGCTTTCACTTGTCGGTCAAGATACTCTCGACACAGCTTGAGGAAGAACCGCCCCAAGATCCTGATCGCCCGAGATGTCAGCATTCGTAAGAGCCATGCCAATTAGTTGATCTCCGGGAACATCAGCCTTGGTGTCATAGTCCGAGAAGAAGATAAACGTCCTGGTGCACCTAAGCCACCCCATGGTAAAGATGAAAAACAAAGAATTGGCAAGCACTGCGGAAAAAATGAGAATAAACGCCACTTGTTCAGGATGGACAAGGAAGAATTGTCAACTGTAAGGGGGATGACGAGAAGTAACAACCAACTCTTCAAGACGTGCAATATCCATCTTCCTAGATTTTGGACCTAGGATTACTTAGCAAATGAGATATATTGTGAATGAACCGTGAGGAAGAGAAGCCTCAAACCCTGATCGCCTCAGAGCCTAGCATTACTGTCGGAGCCTGACATGAAGATGGGCCTCCTAAAAATCAAATATAGGAATCGTCTGTAATACATCAAATGATATATTATGGTCATGTTTTGATAGTACATTAAGGATATTTGAGTTCTTGTCATGTCTTATTTCTAGGGAGATATTTTATTGCGTCGGTGGGAGTCTAGTGTAATTGCATTTCAAAATATCGTATAATCGATTGCCCCGGAATTACTCAGCATGCATATTTCGATACTATTGGTGGAGTCGAATCAATCAATCCATCAGTCATCGTTTCCCAAATCTGAACCGTTTCCTTTTCCTCAACTTGTCCAAAGAAGAGCACAACCGCATTCGATGCGTTCGACAGATGCGGACTTACAAACTTAAAAAGAAGAAGAAGAAAAAATAGAGAGCGCCTGTTTGTTGAATTGCAACGAATACTTCAAGGATATTCCGATAAAACTTCGGTCCACCAATCAGCTCTTGGATATTTAACTTTTGAACTTCCACTAATTCATTTACCAGCAAATCCCTTTAAGTAGAAAAGTCGTTTAGCTTTGAACCTCCTTTCACTTCAATCTGCATTTTCAGTTGGCTAGGCGTCCTATTCTTTGTCATCGTCCGTGTTTCCCTTGAGATAATCCTGACGACAAGTAGGACACGTCTGTTTCCTCACAAGCCTAAGGACAATGTGATTGTGATGTGAAAAACGAAAATGGAAAGAGTAAACCTAGTTAGCAAAATATTTAGCGGGAGTGCTAGCCACCAAATACGCATGCCGACGCGATGTTGTATGTTCGTTTCTTACCAGTCTAAGATGCATTCTTTATGGAATGTGTGGCTGCATTTAAGATTTGGAGACCACGCAACCTCATCACCAGCTTCAAACTCCAGGAGACAAATGTCGCACATTGCTCCGCGATCTCGCATGCTCTCATCGGGATCACACCCATAAGCTTCCTCCTGTCTTTTTGGATCGACTCCAATCTTGTTTGAATTGTCGTCGGCTTCATTACATCGTAGATGCAGTGTATCTGTATCCTCACCGAAGTGATTATTCTTTATTCTGGCACAAACGCCGTGGTTTTCTGTGTCATCCGCATCAGGTACGGTATCGTCTTGAATATTGCATTCGCTTCGATTGCGCTCGAGATGGGTATCGACATTGTTTCGTGGGAAGATCTCTCTAAGATTTCTATTCGAAAGTTGATTTTCTGCTGTGCGTTGAAAACAGAGAGAGGACGAAGCGTCGTTATCTTCACCCACGTGATTCGGGAGACCGCTCTCGATATCGTCGCTAGTTCCAGCTTCTCCTTCCTTCAATGCGCGTATCGATTTATCCGTATTGTCATCTTTCATTTGTGCCTTCAGAGGCTCTGAGAAACGGTACAATTTGCCTTCGGTCAAAATCTGAATTGGAAAGGGGTGGCAACGAGAGAAGCGGCTATCCAATAAACCACGTCTGTTCATTTCGTTTTTCTTAGCATTTCCCCCCGACTCTTCCCCGGCGTGGAGCTTTGAATTGGAATCGTATCTCTCGTGAGTATGCCCATCATCAATAGCTCCAATGTTATCAGCGTCACCATATTCTGGCGATGAAGCATGCTTCTTGACTTGTAAGAGCTCTCGAACTACCAACTTCGATTGAAACAGCTCTCGATTGACTTCGGCACCGTCTCTGTCGTTTCCGTTCGGATAGAGTCCCCCCCTCACGTACCAAGAATTGTCCGCTTCCTCTCCAATAAAAATGTGTCGCACCAACGAGGAAACGGGCACCGGGTCGTTTGCGAGACAGTAATACAAACAAGTTACAATGATCATGCATATCATTGTAGGCACAACACAAAAGATCAGGACTGCCAAGAGACAGCACATAGTTATGAGGAGCACGCACGGGTAGGTCAGGAAGAAGATGAAATTACGGAACGTCCGGATGCAACATGTTTCGCATCTTGCAATATGTCTCGGGGAACTCTGTGATTGTGATGCAGCTATATTTGGAGCCTGAGAACGAGTGCCAGTGTCGTGAGCACCTGTCCCATTTACGTTCGTACTAAACACCAGTGCCCTTCTTGCAGAGTGATGGCTTTGTGCAATACTTGAGTGATCAAGCAAATGATTGCGAGCACCGCTATTCGATGGAGGGTTTTCGGGGGACCGGTTTGCCGGTATGAAAAGCATTTCCAATCTTTCGGGATTTCCCGGAGGTTGGGTAGGGTTGGAGGCGACGCCAGAGGCCTGTAACTCAATTTCGCCGGTTGTAATTTCACTGGACTGCGACATTTCTTGGTCAGTCATGATTGTATTATTTTACGCCAAATTGTCAATTCAGTGATACAGAACAATAATACAAGATGCAGCTTCGTTTGTCGCAAACTCCAAGATGAACCGCATTTAGGTTCACGACGAAGGGTCGAAATCCACTCGTCTCACGTCGGGTGGGATTCTTGCTCAATTTTCATAGATGTTGGAGACACTACGAAAGGGTGCTATAAAGAGTTGAGATATCGAATTCATGGCGGTGATGCAATTGATGAAAGGCAATGCCTAATCACTATCTCAGTACTCATAATTGATGGTACGGGTGCTCGTTCGTGCTCGTAGTGGATGCAGTCTACAGAATAGAAACAATTTACTCGCGATGTCTATCTTCGCTGGACGATACTAGAAGTACTACTACTAGTAAAATAGCAGAAGGTTTAGCTGTATTTGATTTGATCACCGGATCTCTTCGGCGAAGTGAAAACAAACATACCGTACGGCGTGTTCACACATATTACGTGTATGAACACTAATGGTACGAACAGTAGTCGTACCAAGTACGTACTGTACAACGAGAATGAAAATTGAAAATTGCCAACCAATAGGTACGAGTCTACTGGTACTGTACTATTTATGTGCGGCGTACGGTTACTACGAAGTAGGTACGCATAGTACTTCCTATCCACTTCCTTCTAAACTTGATTTCAGATTCTAAACTTGATTTCAGATTCTAAACTTGATTTCAGATTCTAAACTTGATTTCAGATTTCAGGTTTCTCAGTCGTGGATCATTTTCAAGAAACATTTCGTCTGAGAACACGAAAAGGAAGCTTTCTAGAAATTACAGGAGTTCTTGCGAAGAGAGTACCACAAGGCCAGCTTCAGCCGAGGCGAGAGCAAGCAATCAAACAACCGACCCCTTCCTTCTCAAAAAAATGTTGCCGCAACCTTTTTTTGTATCATAGAGAGACGGAAGTATTATGAACCGCTATGTTTTGGAAGAACAAATTGGACAAGGAACTTTTGGAATCGTTTATCGAGCGAGGAAGAAAGAAACAGAAATTCACGAGGTGAGAAGATGATGGACGGCAAGTCTGAAACGCGTGTTTGATTCTCGACTGAGGACTCATGAGACCATATTGTTTCCTCCAAAAACCTACATGTTTCATGTACTAGCTATATGCCGTGAAGAAATTGAAACAGGTGTTTCCATCGTGGAAGGATGTGGTCGTCGAACGTGAATTCAAAGCCATAGAAATGTTCATGAGAAAGAGGGAGAAGGAAAGAGCCACAAACGATGAATCAAAGGAGAATAAAGAGTGCTTTGATTGTTGCGGCTGTCACAACGGTAGTGATCACTTGGTTTCTGTGTTTGAAGTTCTTCGTGAACGAGATTCTTGTCTCTATATCGTCATGGAATACATGAAGGATGGTTGCCTTCAAGACTATATTGCTGCAAAAGCTAAATCTAAGGCCGAATCGCCCCAGTGCATACAAAAGATATCACAAAACGGTCACACATTCCGTGATTCCGAAACCCGTTCGATCTTGTGCCAAATTTTCCATGGTCTCCGCCACATCCATTCCCTTGGGTACGTCCATCGAGATATCAAACCGGAAAATATATTGTTGCATGGAAGAACGGCCAAGCTAGCAGACTTTTCGTTGGCCCGTCCATTTGGCATGGACAGAAAACTAAAAAAAGAAGCACCACGGCGAAGTTGCAACCAAGCCAGCAGCGCATTCCACTGCTTCAAGGCTCCTGTCCTCGATGATACTGGTTGCACCATGACAAACTACATTGGAACACGATGGTACCGGGCCCCAGAGCTCCTCCGTACGCATTCTGCGACAACCCATCCGATCGGGAATGGCGACGAAAGCAAACACGACGTTGCTTTTTATACCGAAGCAATAGATACGTTTGCAATGGGTTGCGTTGCGGCAGAATTGTATCGGTGCCGACCGCTTTTTGAGGGCAGAGACGAGCCAGAGCAATTGCGACTTATCGAGAATTTGCTTCTCACAGATCCACCGCATTATCGAACGCCTACATCATTCTTCGGCGACGATAGGGCAAAGTGCTGCGACTTCTTGGACGACTACGGCCAGGATGAAAGGAACGAAGGGATGGTAAGGAATAGGTTGGCTTCCAAGATAGAAACTACAGACCAAGAAACGGTACGATTCATTCATGCTCTCTTGCATCTTTGTCCAGAACGGCGACCGACGGCATGGGAAGCCCTTCGCCATTCTTACTTCAAGGTAGAATGCAAGAACAGAAAATCATGCGAGACCCAGAGCGTTCTTACTACCGCTTTAGCGAGAGCGTCATCCTTGCAAAGAACATCCGAGTCCATGGTGACTCCTCCTCTAGCCAGCGATCGCTGTGGCATCTATGAGCCACGTTCAACAGCATATCCCAGAAGTATTGGCAACACAGGAGCGAAATCCTCTCGAAAAATAACTCCTACGCCAATGATTGCCCCTACCACCGATTGCAACAATACAGGCCACAAAATGAGACTGGAGACGGACGCCGTGGAGCAATATATCGGAATTCCCAAGCAGTCACCATGGGCTTTTCATGAGTCATGGTTGAAGCGAAAGAGACCAAGACTTCGGCCTTCAAAAATTTTCAAAATTGACTAGAGACTTTCAGATCCATAATGCTTTATGAAATGAAGAGTTATAATAGAAGGGGATATCAAATTACTTGCGTTGATGCTAAAGAAACAAAGCCACCCGCGTAGAATATCTGCAACATCTAAAATACTCATTGCCCATGATTATTTCTGATCAGAAGTAAAACATATCTTTCTTTGGCCTGGAACTGATGTAAATACTCATCGATTGGCAACGCAAAAAGCTTTCGAGCACCAAATCAAAATCGTCCAGGACCAATACCAGTGAACCCGTTTTGGATGGAATCCGATTGAAGAGAGGTGTTGGGGCCATATTTGCTCTATGATTCTTGATCTCGAAGAATTTATCCTCGTCGAACAATACAGTGGGTTCCACCGAAGAACCGTATGTTGGTGTCAATTCCTCGATCCAATAACAGCAGGAAACACTTCCGGCTAAGATTTCGTCGATGAAAGATTTCGCCGACAGTCGAAGCTGATCTAACCTAGCTGTGATAGACATTTCGTCATTACGTATCTTGCCTGGGGCCATTGCACACAAAGACGGCTCGTCACTGACCCACGAGTCGGGGCGCAAGCTTTTGCCAAAAACTTCACCGAGACCTTGTGCCAGGTAAAGAACTTGGGAACGAAGAGCTCTGGCAGTGGCTTTCGTATCTGCAGTCTTGCGACACATCTCGTTGTCTTGCCCAAAATCTGGCGCCAAAATAACTCGGCCCACATCTAAATCGACGAGTGTCACATCTCGAGGAAGATTTCCGAGCAAATCCATGCTATCCGCATCTTCCGACGGAACTCCAAGAATAAATGGGGCGGGATACTGGATCAAATCGTTGGCAAGAGCACCTGGTACCATAGGCACTAGCAAATGACTCCATTTGAGAGGACGAAGCAAGGTTGCTAGGCCCAACGAGGCGGCATGTAGAACGCTCCTCCTCCCAGAGGAAAATATGATCTTCTGTTCCAAAAGAGCAGTAACGAAAAGCAAAGCTAGAGACGTGGGAGGCAAGCAGTCAGTGAGCTGTCTCAGTGCATGCGATTCAAACATCTTTTCTTGTTCGTCAAATGGACGCTCCAACCAAGGGTTTGAAGCTACTCGCAAGTAGGGAGCAAGAAGGTCCCTTAGAACGGATCCTTCGTGATCTTGATAAGAAAGCGCACCCAGTATTTCGACAAGAGCATTGCACGTGGTCGACGCCTTCGCTACTTCGAGTGATTGCCCAGGACTTCTCGAATAATCAAAGAATAATCTCGACAAAGAATCACGCATAGAGAAAATAACATTTCTGCGACTGACCAGCGCAATTCCCATTGATATAGGTTTGGTCTGATCACGGTATTCTTCTTCTTCTACTCGTTCTACCCATGTCTTTTCTTGTAAATGCCGTTCGTAAATCGGAAGCTTTGACGAAACTCTTACTTTTCGTACATATTTTTCGCTCCCGTCTATCGATTCTTTTTCAAACGAGATGGGAGAGTTCCATGTCTCGTCTTTTTCTTTCAATTCTCCTTCCTTGCTTACAAGCTTTGTCACGATGCTATCGAGATCTTTTCCATCAGACGAAATGCGCTGCAAACAAAGTGAAACTCCGTACAAGGCAGATTCAGTGGCGTCTCCCGAGGAACTAGAGTCGGCATTTGGAATTGTGAAAGTCACAAGAGAGACTTCCCATCCATCAGTGGTAACACGTCCTGCATCTACTACGGATTGAAAAGGTTTTGGTTTGCTAGGAGGAACAAAGGCATAGCTTTCGAACGTGGCTGGAAGAACTTGCTCTGGTCGGAAGTCATCATAGTCAGTATGATCACAATCCAGTGCTACTGGAAGGCAAGTATAGCGTCGAATATCAGGCGAGTCTAGTCCAGGGACTGCCATTTGAGAAGCTAGTTCTGTTCCTACTGAAGAACCAAAGACCACGGCCCAGTCTGCGTTATGGTAATTTCGCTCTAGTTCTTCCTTCGGTGTAACTTGATAGGGTTTGTGTGACGACACACCGTTTGGTAGCTCGACCCTCCGAAGGAAACGTTTCAAGCATCCTGGAGGAAGCACTGGAACCGACTGTGTCCTATACCAGTAAGGGTCACCGCCAAGAGCCTTTGCGAATTCGCTACACATCCACTCGTGAAACTTGTGGTCACGAAACTTGCTGTTTGTGTTTGCCGCATAATCATAAAATATTTCATCTGCAAGAACGGTAGCTTCCTCTGCTAATTTTGACTTGAGAATTAATGACACACACGTACGCGGGAGCAAATCAGATGATTCATGGAATTCTGCGCTAACTGTCTGAATAATATTGCGAACTTTGACGTGAATGCCTTCGATTTCGGCGTTTCGTGTTGACAACTCAAGAGACTCGTCAAGGTACAAACTCCAAAATTGCTCGACCACTGACATCAACTTCTCCGACGATGACTGTGAAAAATTGTCCCCCTCCTTCATAATAGAATCTATAGTCGGCAATAGTGTTCGTTTGATAAATAGAGCACAACAAATGTCGTTCGTAGCTCCAAGTAGGCGTCGATTCGCTTCATTTTCTATGCCAAAATCGTATTCACCACTGCATTCCTTTTCCATACGACAGATCAGGTAGAGCAAAATATAAGAAAAGGAGTTGTGTGCGGCAGCAGTGTCTTTGGCGGTTTCTGTCCCTTTTGCCATTGCATCCATCATATTTCTGAAGGATAAATTTACAAAAGGAGCGGTGTCACGAAGATAGGCGCGCATTCGTGAGCAGTCAGCAGATGCCAAAAACGAGAGAAATGGTGCTCCAGACAACGAGTCGACAATCGACTTCTGGAAGTCCAAAAATAGGTCCCGGGGTATAGATTCACTCTTCCCATTCAATGCAAACTCCAAATGACGTAGAGATGAATATGGTACAATTTGATGAAAATCGAAGAGAGGAGGCTGGATGCCATTTCCTATCTTTGTGGGCAAGAAGAACTTGTACGCTATTCTCGAGGCGACGTCTTTGAGACGAGTTGGCGGTGTAACGTCGTAAAGATCCAGGAAGGATGAAAGTTCTAGAAATAACATGAGTTGCGCGCTTGGGGTCATGTTGTTGTTGTTTTCTTCTTCAGCACTTCCCTGATTTTTGGAGGAAATTTGCATAACTTCGTCGGAAAAGTGTCTTGCCAAGAAGGGCAGTCTGCGACTATCCAAGGCACAAACCAGAAATGCATTTCGAATTGCCGATCGAAAATTACTGTCAATATCCAATACATCACATAGGTCAGACACGACAAAGTTATCCAAAGATCGCAGGAATGTTTCATCAATGAACTCTTTGCGAACCGCAAGGGTCGGCCACGGCGGGCTCATGTAAGCATCCACTGTATCGTTGGCTTCGATCGTAACGTCACAAATGGACTCGCTTGTCTCAGAAGAATCTGGGTCGTCATTCTTTTCTTCCTTTTCAAAAAGAGGCGTTGCTATTGTTTCTTTATCGTTATCAGTAATGACAGGAGTCACACTTGTAGTAGTCTTTTTTTCACTTGGGAAGACGGAAAGCTTCCCGCTATCAATGTAAAATTTGCGGGCACGGTGCATCATGGCTACGGCGACGTCAACAAAATTGATTCGCTCCAATGCAACCTGCGTACCTGTTGCCAAAACTAAAACTGCCGGGCGTTTAGCCTGACCAATTTTGATGGGAATGTCCTTGATAGTTCCCTTGCGGAAATCTGAGTCACCAAGCCTAACCATCAAATCTCCAGAACAAACGAGCCCTGACTGTGCAGCTTGCCCTCCGTCCACCAAGTAATCGACAAATATTCCACGGTTTTTAAGATAGCATTGCTTCAGATTGACTCCTAGCATTCCTCTGCCAAGCAACATAGCAAACTCGTATGGTTCAAGTTTATCAAGAATTTCTTGCATGTATTCTCCAGCCCGACTCTTCAAAATCAGAGCCATCTGGGAAGTTTCTTGTATTGTTTTGGCTTGATCGTTAAGGTCAGCATTTGTACTTTCTGTAGGTTTGGTGGTTGCCGAGACATCTCTCTTATATCGACCACGAAAACCGGTGGCAACTGACTCGGCCATCGTTGTGGAAGCTTTCGAAAAAACGGCTCTCACCCGTTCTCGAGACTCTGCTGTAATTATAGTAGCGCTTCCCACTGCAACTCCTTCGGATTTCTGTGTCGTTTCATTGCCAATATTATTTTCGTCATGGTCATCCTCATCGTTGTCCAACAATGAACCTTGCGAAACAGGTTTGGGTAACTCGAGATTCGAAGTGGATTCTGCTTCTCCCTCTGCCTCTCGTCTACCATCGGCAACCGCATCCTCCTCCTTCTTCTTACTATCAATGATGTTCTCACTCTTTGCTTCAACATCTAATGCCGTCTCCATCTTTTCATCCACGGGATTAGGTGTCGGTTTTGGCTTTTGCGAAGCAAACCGAGATGCCAAGTTCATCGAAGGCATGACGGAAGACAATGAATTCGATTTTAAGACTCGCTGTGCATATTCCGATGCTTGCTTCGCATTTTCAGATAAGACTGGGGCCTGGGTGTTTAATTTCTCGTTCGCAGTCTTTCTCCACGTAGAGAAACGATTCATGAGAATTTTTGCACCCTTGGATTGGCCCACACCCGGAACACCGTTGCTATTGTTGTCGGTTTTGAGATTGCTTCCATTTGACTCACTTTTCGGAACATCGGTTACAGCACTAAATTCGGTCTCCTCATTTGAGACAGCAGATTCTTGATCAACCTTGTCCTCTTCTTTTTGGTCGCTTTGGTTGGTTGCCAATGCTTCTGGTTTGCCATCGTCATTTTCCGGTCCCAATTCTGGTGTGTTCTCTACAGACGCAGTTTCTATTCTGGTTGATGTCGTATCACCAGCAGCGTTGGTGGTACCTCCGGCTTCCGTTTTGGCCGGCAGTGAAACTTCTTCCTGAGCATTCGTGCCCGCTGCCTCCTCCACTTCCACTTCTTGTTTCTCGCCGTCCTGAAGCTTTTCTGCCTTATCTTGTTCGCCTGTGGCTTCGTTCTCATCAGAGACCAAAGACGAAGCGGTGACTGCATCTTGCGTTACTTCCGGAGATTCTTGCATTTTGTTTTTGTTGGTTCACTGCTTGGTTCGATTGATTATATCTTCTTGGCTCGCACCGTATGCTTTCACTGCTCAAAATCTATAGTTGCCGTTTCAAATCAGCGTGTTGATATCTGTTCTCAATCGCTAGAAATCAGTTGGTTTCTGTTGTTTGAAAGAAAGATGGCCACAACGGAGTGTTGGGATCGAGAATGAATGAAAATCACCACCATCGTCGGCTCTGATCTTTAGTTACCGTTGCAAACGGATCGAAACCGAAAATATATGGACAGACGAAACTCGCGCGACTCGACTCACTCGGGAACAACATTGGTGTCCAAAAATCATTGGAAAAATAAATTTCTAACACCCCCCTTTTTCACCTTCAGTATACGCAAATTTTTGGTTGGAGAGTCTAAGAGAAATTTACATTTTAGAATGGTTTCGAAATGTTATGGGGTTCGTAGGTGATTGCGGGCCAGCGTGCACTGGCTATGTCAAGAGAAATGAGATGAAATAAGAGACAGCTCCTAATTGTTAGGAACAACTAAGGTACGGTAGTACCGGTACGAATGTGAAAAATAAAAAATAACTTCTCTGGATACCTTCTTTGTCTCGTTTTCATGCACTAGAAGAAGCTTGCAGGAGCAAGGGCACTGGATCGAAAGATGCAACACTTACAGTCCATTAACAGAGCTGGAATCATTGCATTCGATGCATGAAGTAGGGAAAATCAGTTGTGTTACCTAATTACCTAAATTCGTAGCTGTAGTAATAGTTACTACAGGATATCATTAACTTCTTGTGTGTGATGCAGCTCGCATATGCACAGACCGAACCAAACCAACGCAAAAGCACTACTCAAATGCTCGCGATTCCCTCCTCAAACGATGGGGAGGCCCTGTAGGCTGTTGCATTTGCATTTGAAGCGTGTTGGTTGTTTTTGCCGTTGCTGCTGCTGCCCACCGGGATCGCAACCTTGGACTTGGACTTAAGGCTGGGCATCTCTACCAGATCTGGATTCCGCAGCAGTCGCGTGGGGATTTTTTCAAAGCCCTCCTCGCTAGATCCAGTGCTCGAATGGTCGGAATTGGAATGGTCGAGCCTCCAGGATTGCTTCGAGGATATGTTGCGCGGCGTGAGCGGATGATGCTCGTGCTGCGGCGACGAAAATCCCGTCATTTCGAGCTCCATTGAGGGATTGCGGTGGAGCTTCCGGGGCATCTCGGGCGACATTGTCAGCCTCTTGTCGTTGTCCATTTCGTCACCGGCGTTATCTCGGTACGGCTCGCCGTCGGTGGCAACGATGTCCTCCGCATATGGAGAACGCCGGCCTCCCATGCTGATCGGAATGCCGCGCTTTCCAAAAAAGAAGTGTGATCCCGACTGAACCCCGGAGATCGTCGATCCCTCGTAGTCGTACTTGCGGGGGTTGAAGAACCACCGCTGGCACCGGAAAATTGCCTCTATGTAGTGCTTGCCCATTTGCTGGCAGATCAGTAGCACCATCAAAAACATTATGAACAAAATCGACAGAGCAAGAGTCCAGTCCAGGGCATCGCCCCCAGCACTCATTCCTGAGAGTAGGGTTGCCGCATTGGGAATGGTCCGGTCTAATTTTGCGATCTCAAGATAGGGACTCACCAACTCTAGCTTGTAGTACGTCGACGGGTCCCGGAACAAGTAGAACTCGGTGGTGGCGGTCCCGTTGGAATCCGTCGATGAGATCCCATACGTCGGATTGGAAAAACACGTCGAGACGATCGAGCTCATCAACGCTCCGTCCCCGCTCAGCAAATTGTCCATTGCCGCCTGGGCGGCCGCGCTGGACGTCGCATCGGCCGCTACCAGGGCGGCGTCCGCTGCGGCTTGGGCGGCATCGGCTGCCTTGGTCTCACCCTCCGTTTGTGCCGCGATCATCGCTTCGTCGGCGGCCTTCTGCGCGTCCATGGCCGCGTTCTGGGCCTTTTCGACATCATGTATGCCCTCGGTGGGGAGTGCGGTTGGGTAGGTGGTTTCCGATGGACCTGGGGTTGGATCATTCCGATTCGGCAACTCATTTGAGGGCAGCCGCTTGGGTACTTCTTGTGTGCTCGTGGTTCCGGATTCGCGTGCCTCGTCATAACTGGAAGAAATTCTTACGTCGTCGTCTTGAAGATCCTTTTCGTTTTCAATCTCGCCGTTGTCGTCGCCGTTGTCATCGTAGCCTTCTTCATCCGTGTCTAGGGCTGTCACGTCAACATCGTCATCGTGGTCTATTGTATCGCCGTCATCATCGTCATAATCGCCATTCCCATCTTCCCTGGTTTCCCAATCAGGTCCATCATTGCGATCTTCTAATCTCCTGTTGCCTCGTCGGGCGCCATCGCTGTTGTTTGCACCAGAGGAAGAAGAGGGTTTGTCGCGCGCTTTTTCGACGCCGTTGCTTTCGACATTGTCGCCCGGCAGCTGGCTGCTTTTGCCAGACGACCAGACCGACCGGCTGGCAATCGACTCCAGACAGCCGTATAGGTGTTCGTAAAAGGATGCAGCCGCGCGGGTTGAAGCAGGATCCGGAAAGACCTTGTTGGCGGATTTTGCGTACAGGCGTGCCTCGTACATCGACGGCGATAGGATGGGCTCGATCTCCACACCCAGCCGGGCCAGATGAGACCAGACGTACCACGCAAAGTCCATCGACGAGGAGGATCTCATGAGTCGCTTGCCCTTGTCGGAATACACCGAAAAGGGTTGGTAGATCTTTCGCTTCTCCGTGTACCCTACGGCCTCGTGGAGAAGCTTGTTGAGGACGGCCCCGGTCATGCTAGCCATATAGTTCGAGTTGATATAGTTGCCAGCATCAATCTTCTGGGTAAAGTAGACCTTCCCGATATTATCCCATACTAGGTACGAGGAGGACTTGTCGTTCCCTTGCACGGTCGGCATCGCCTCGTCGCTGAGCAGAGGGCCCAGCCGCGCGGGTCCGTACTCGAGGGTAAGCTCCATCGGTGTCTTGGTGTTGTAGGGATTTTTGAGGTCGGCTGCCGTCGGCCGGAAGCGGATTCCGATGGTCATCTTCTGGACCGTGATGGTCGAGTTAGCTACCCCGTGAAGGGGTGCCGATCGGACCAGCGAGTAGCACTCGAGGACGTCGCTGGCGTCGAGACCGTGGGTGAGGCCCGTAATGGCGCTACGGGTCAAGACTCGCGGGGTTTCTAGGGGCGGAGAAATCATACCGTTGCTCCTAGATGGCGCTGTGACCAACGACGATGTTTGCGACGAGTCCCTGCTGCGTTGTTCCCCATGTCTGTCTCGTTTTGAGGCCGCTCGGAGGCTTCGGGGGAAAGCATCGGGCATGTTATTGATATGGTTTATTCGTTGGGCGTTAGGTTTTGAGGCTGTTTTCTTGTTCAATTTCTATTGCGGGTTTCCTTCAATCTACTGATCGGTCGTTCGGTTGTCGTGTTCACAAAGGGCAGACAGAAGATAGCGATATGTGGAGCCGGGTCAAAACGAATCGAAATGCCTCTGGCTGTGTCGAACGCGAATCAAATTTGGTTTTGGCGATCGCTGGCTTGTTGCTTTTGTTCCGTGTGTAAGCAATGTGCTTCGTCCTTTGTCGTCGGCTTCTGTCTCTTGGGAATTGATCAACGAATCGGACTGAGGTGCAGCTACCAATTTGTAGCGAGAAGTTCACTGCTTCCTTCCGCAGTCGAGAGCCCGATCTTCACAAACGGCGAGGGAAACAAATGTGTCGCAGAATTTAATGACAATTGCGTCACGTACTCGTACTCGTACGAGGTACGTACTTTACCCTACTAACGAGGACAAAGAGTGCAGAAAAAGTAGAACCGAGACTATGACCCTCGACCGGGATGTGAGACGTGACGCCATCCCACCGTGGGCGATAATTTGAACGTACTACGAGTACAAGTACTTTCCGTTGACCCGTACGTAGCGAGTATTTATATTCGGATTGAGTCCCGAATGTGTCGTGAACAAATGAAGAAGAAGGTACCATCTTCCTAGTACAAAAAGGCATTGGAATTAGTTAGTAGTGGTGGACAGAATAACATGATACTAGTAGTCGACTGATCAACACATGTCTTTTCAATCTGGTAAGAGTAAGACGGTATTTGAATGTGTTATATGTGGTAGACTGTGAGTAAAGCCTTTGAACTTTGTTGATTTCTTGTTGTTGTTCTTCTTATAGTTTGGTAACAACTACTACTACTATTCATGCCCAGCACCAAGAAGTCGGATCCAAATCTGTTTCTCGGACGAAAACTTCTCTGGTCGTGCGCTTCTATTCTGCAAGAGATTGCATAGTTGTTGCAGTCATATCTCCAAAATAGCAACAGCAGTAGTTTGGTAGCGGTGAAAGATCTGATTTCCTTTGTATGGATCGATCAAACACCTAGAATACTTGCTCGTCTCATTTGCAGATAGAACTTGAAATTCACAAAACACAGAGATTGTAGGTACGTCGGAAAACAACACATGATACGAAAAATAATGGACTCTATCGAAACCCGACAAAGCCGTTGCATTGTTGGGAAAACTGCATGCACACAAGATATGTATGATTCTATGTTTGTTCTTATTTCGAAACACTTCCGACCACATCTTGCTCGAACTTCTTGACGTCGTTTCCCAGCCTCTCGAAGGCTGCCTCGGCTGCCTTGCCCTCGTTGGAGAAGAAAATCTTTTGCGCCTTGATGCTGTTGATGGCATTTCCACGGAACTTGGTAGCCTGCGCCTGCACGGATTTTTCCGTGTTGAGGAGGACCTTGCCCGCAAATTGCTCCCTCAGGAGAACGGTCTCCCCCCGATCAATCGTTTTGCATGAATTGTCCGTAGCCGTAAAGTCCTTGTCGTAGTCAAAACCAACCTTCTTGGCGGCCTCCCTCAGACGAGGCAGTAGTGACTCGGGGAGCTTGGCGTCCCGAGTGTACACGACTGCTCCTCCGTACCCAACCCAGGCATCGTTGGAACCGCGATAGTACACAAAGGCAAAGGGCGGCGTTCCTGACTCGTTGTCGTCATACTCGTAATCGATAATGTACCAGTCGTCCTGGTAGTGTAGGTATTCGTTGTCGTGGTTGATAAGGTGGCCGGGTTGTTCCGGGTCCTGCACGAACTCCTGGATCGCGTCGCGAGTGAAGAATTCGCCATCCGGCTCCTCAATTCTCCAATTCAGCTTTCCGAAAAACTTTCCTGGGGCCGTTTCCGTGAAAAAATGGACCTGGCACGGAAAAATCTGTTGTGTTTTTTATGGACAGAGCATAAAGAATTAACAATCAATTGATAGTAATAATACAGCTGTATGAGATGTTGCACACAACGGCAAAAATGTACCGGGTATTCCGGCAAACCGCACGCCATTCATTGACAACCACTAAATTGGCTCAATGACGGCAGACCAAAAATTCGAAAATACGTACATCGAAGAGTTCGTTTTGTCCCGACGTGATGTACCACTTTCCGTTCCAAAGCTTGGTGTCGAACTTTTTGACCAGGGTCTCAGGGCTCGGCACCGGGTAGAGTCCCTCATCGGGCTTTTGAGGAACGCAGGCCATGTCAGAGACGACACACTTATTGAATTCTCCTACCACGGAATTCTCGAACAAATCACCGCACTTGATCTGGCACCCGATTTCGTCTTCTTTTCCGTTGCAAGTGTTAATACACACGACGTTAGCCAGGCACTTGGGGTTTGCGATGCATTTGGCCAGGGGCAGCTGGCACTTTGAAAACAAACAGCCTACGATCGCACCCGAATCTGTGGCGAGAGCCGGCAGGGGTGAGGAACCCAGTGTCGTAAAAGTCAATCCGAGTGCCAGGGCAGAAACAGCGGCAGACTTTTTTATTGACTCGATGATGTTGCTACCAAAGTTACCCTCTCTGCCTTCCGTTTTGTCGTGTTTGGCAGCGTATAGCGGACMGGCACCAACGCTACTGCTGCTGCTCGGGCAGATGGAATGGATCGATGGTTGATTATTGTTGCATTGAGCAGGCACGAAGGCCGACGCTCCTGCAACGAAAAGGATGCACCCTACTGTTGCCACCGAAGAAATCTTGGCCATGACTGTTGTCTAGTTCTATTCTTGTCCAATATGTCAAAGCAAACTTTCGATGAAAAAAGCGACGTTGGCTGGGAAATAAATGTGTGGCGCTATGGAAAGATAACTTCCCCGAAACAAGATCCGATGTCGCAGAACAACCGATGCTACAGTATCGTTCGACGTTGATGAGAAACAGCACAAATCGAAAACAAAATGTTGTCGACAGAGAATCAACATTATTTAATTTAATGACGACCCTCTGCGTCACCAACGTACTTACGATTCTTGATGGACCCCCTAGTAATTCTACAGAGAAGCAACCTACGGCGAGTCATTCGCGTGTCCAACATGAATATGTACGAGTAGTCGTACGGGTCAAACTCATTATCTGACGTTATTTTAAGGTGGCGCGGCCAGAACACGCTTAAATTTTTTACGGAGGTGACGTGTCTTTTTCGAAGTTGTAACATATGCTTCTTTCAATCCCTTCACAGCCATGATATTCTTTGAAAACTGAATACAATTGATGATGAAAGACACTTCGCCACATGCTCCAACCACCAGGGCAACTCCTAACTTGAGTTCGAAGCTCCCTCAGCGCGTTTTAATTTTAACTTCAAGAATAAGAATACTATTCCCACCCTGTGTCGCTCCACCTTTCATTATTTAGCTGCAAGCTATTCTAGACCAAGAAGGCTTCGACAATAAACGTAGAGAATATATTGATTATGAACTTCAGTCGAGCATGCTTCTCAGCTATTGTTGTCCTTGCGACAGCAAATGCATTCCAGCAACGGTAAGATTCGTTGCTTCGTTGCCCCGAGCAACACATATCAAAAGGTATCGTTTCAATTCCAGCGTAGCTCTGACAAATCCGAAAAACTTTCACTTCGGTTTTCTCTTCAAATTAATGTTACTATCGATTCGATGGGAACTATTAATCAACAACCACTGCTACAACAGACCCAGCATCAACAATAAGTTTGCTGCGACGACGTCTCAATTGAGCGTTGCCTCCGTCAGTCAACCACCGTCGCTGGAAACGGATGCTTTTGTGAACGAAATATCGGAACAGAACCCGCTGAAAGTTATTATTGCCGGTGGTGGTGTTGGTGGTTTGGCATTGGCAAACACCCTTACTAAAAACCCGAACATGGAGGTTACCGTGCTCGAGAGAACCGATCAGTTCAAAAGATTCGGTGGACCGATTCAATTGGCGAGTAACGCACTAAAAATTCTTAACGAGATGGACACGACAGTCTACGATCAAATCATGGACAAGTTCACCTTCACCGGTGACAAGGAGAATGGTATCAAAGACGGAATCCGAACTGAGTGGTATGCAAAATTCGATCTTGCGAGTCCCGCCGAGGCCAGGGGCATGCCGTACACCGGAGTTATCGAGCGACCCGACCTGCAGGAAATTTACCTTAACAATCTGCCCAAGGGTACAGTTCGAAACGGAGACGGAATCTCGACGTACACCACCGATAGCGAAACTGGGAGGGTGACGTGCGAGATGGAATCGGGAGCAAAAATCACTGGTGACGTGTTGATCGGTGCGGATGGGATTTGGTCCGCGGTGCGATCCAAGATGCACGGAACGCCTGCCAAGGGGGACGATTCCGGGGCTTCCTATTCCGGCTACACAGTATTTGCCGGTGAGCTGAACTACGATTCTCCGGACAACGGAGATGTTGGGTACAAGGTGTACATCGGGCCGCAGCAATACTTTGTGATCACAGACATTGGAAACGGCAGGTATCAGTGGTACGCCTTTTTGGCCCGTGCACCCGGATCCGTCAACGATCCCAAGCCCGAGGGCTCTTCTAAGTACCTCCAGGACCTTTTCGAGGGCTGGTCGCCGGAGGTTCATGCCATCTTGAAAGTGACGCAAGAAGACGAGATCGAACAGCGCGATTTGTACGATCGTCCTCCAAGCATTTTCAAACCGTGGACGCAAGACCATGTTGCTCTTCTTGGTGACGGAATTCATGCTATGATGCCCAACCTCGGCCAGGGAGGTTGCCAGGCCATCGAGGACGCCTTCGTTATCGCCCAGGAACTCGACGGTGCCAAGACGAGAAGCGAGGTCACGGGCAAGCTCGAGAGCTATGCGAGACGCCGACAGATCCGATCCGCAGCAGTCCAGGGTCTGTCCCGCTTTGCGTCCGACATTATCATCCGCGGATTCGACACACCCGCCAAGATCACGTGGGAAGACGGAAAACCCAAGTTCGAGAACTGCAACTACGCCGGAATTGTAACCAGAATGCTGCAGCCCATCCTCCCCATCTTTTTCAAGGTTCAGTTCAACTTTTTGTACGATGGATGGAAGAACGAGTTCGGAATCGATGTCGTGGCCGCCCTCTCATTCTTGACCATTGGGGGGATCATGCTTCTACTCAGCGCGGGTGTTGTTGGAGAAGCCGGAATCGCTGCTTCTGTCGGCCTCGAGGCCTTCATCGGTGCCGAGGGTGTACTTGACTTCGAAGCCATCAATACCTTTTTGCGAGAGCTTGTTAGCATGCAATAACCAATAAACTAACAAAAGCAAATCCTTTAAAATCTATTCCGTGCCGTTTTAAATCTATGTTGTATTAGAATGAATTCAGTTTCAGAGGAAAAGATTTTTCGGTTCAGCGTCTCGCTGGTGGCAATCGTGATGCGCAGTGGCAGATAAATTAGAGTTGTGCCGACGAACGGCACCACCGATACCGTATGGTTCGTGTCTGTCGAGGGGATGTTGCTACCAGCGTGTAGGGTATACCGTCAAGAACCTGCCCGAGCACCAGCAATTCTCGGACGGAACCAAGCAGGGCGGTGCTTCTGTCACCGCACGAGGTAGAGCCTCGATTTGGACAAAATCCTTGGCGCTGCCTGAGGCGACGACGACAGTCCCGCGGACAGCGGATCCCCTCCCCCGCCTACCGCGTAAACGATCTCGATCCCCTCCAGCGTTGAATCGTCCACCCGTTTCCACTTGGAGACCACCCGCCGGGCGGAAATATCCGGGATTCCGCCCACCCCGTTGTTGTTGTTGCCGTTCGGCCCGGCAACTTCCTGCGTCGTCACCCGCTGGAACTCCGAGGAAGAAACGGTGTCTTCGGTCCGCTCCGTCGCCCGCTTGGTCACCTTGATCTCTTTTTGGGTTCCACTGGAGAGGACCACCCTCAGAACGTTTGGGTTGTAGGGAACCCACTCGTAGGAACGCACGGCAGGAGATGCCGGTTCCGGTGCGGATCCGTCCGGGCCCGATGCCCCGCTCCTGGTCCGGGCCAGTGCGGCCTCGAGCTCGGCCTGGTTGTACCCGCGGTCGGCCACCACCGCACCGTCTTCGATCGATTGGACGAAACGCACCGGGTACGACAGGCGCAAGACGTTCGGCGAGGACGGAAATTCCACCTCGCGGGTCATCTTCCAGCTCCCGGCGAAGGACCCCAGATAAAAGACGTCGCTCGACCCGTACCCCGGCAGGTTCGAGGCCCCCCGCCGTATTGCCTCCCCCGCGTCCAGGGGTTCCGCGGCCCCGGAAGGTGCGGGCCGTGCCGCCAGTACCGCTGCGGCTCCGAGGCATCCCCCGGCGGCCGCGACGAGTTCCCGGCGTGTGGCGAGCCCTTCCACCGGGGGACGAGCCGCTTCCGGTTCCCCGGGCGAAGACGTTCGCAGCGGCCCGGTCCGGGAAGAAGAGGTCCCGATTTCCCGGTGGCGATCCGGGGTGCTCGAGGCACGGGTGGTGCCGGTAGCAATCCCCGTCGTCCACCCAGAGGCAACCGCAACGGCACCCGCGAACCACCAGAGGAAAGCCAGAGCGGTGCCTCGGCCGATGGCAGTATTCGGCGACGGCTTCATTCTGTCGTTGTGCTGTCTGGAAGCGGTCTGGCGCAAGCGTACGAATGCGACCACGGAATGGAACTCAACGTGCACCGCGATTCCAACCGAGGCGAGACGGCGCCGAGTTGTACAAGTATGGGTATGTGCTGCAGTACGGTAAGTACCAGGTAGGGTACCGTACGAGTTTGAGTGCGTTATAAGGCTATCGATTTCTAACAGGTTATGAGTACATAAAACGCGCCAGTTTTTGGCTCACTTTGCTTGCTTCTTAACTCCAGCAAAAGCACCAATCAGAATTAGAGAATCCTTCAGTGGGAAAGGGTTTTCCCTCCTCTTTCGATACATGTCCATATTGCGTATGTTTCCTGTCAGAGAACCTTTTCGGGCTTGTTGATTTCTCTCCTCACCGAAAATAAAAAATATTTTCATTAAATCAACCTCAACAAGGCAAGCTGTCACTCCTCCAGAACTTTATCAATATCCAACCAATCGCGCTCACAAGACAAGTGTTACAATCCTTACACTAAGCGGAAGAGGACTGTGAAGTAGCGGATCGATCGACCRAGTGGTTTAGAAGCATCAGGAGTCCTACGTACAGACGCGAAAACAGCAACAAACAGCAACGACGAACTCCCCAGTGTAACTAAAACGAATCGACCTTCCCCCCCTTAACAAAGACAACCAGTGTGTCGGACGTCCTTAATACATCAAAGGAGACTTGATCCCGAAGTATCGTTGCAATCGGCCCAGTATTTTGAAAGAAAAAGCAGTTTTTCTTGCTGTATTTTGAGTGTATTTCGGCCCCTGAAATGAGCAATAGCACCAATAAGAAGATGAAAACAAGCATGCCAGGGCCCCCCAGAGCTAGCGCTGTACTCCMAGTATCACTATCGATCCGGTCTATTACCAAGGGATGTGTKGAAACGCGTGCTGAATCAGGAGCAGTGGGGTTGGCGACTTGCAATAAAGAGGAGGGGGACGGAGGAAAAGCAGCATCAACAAGGTCGACGCCAGCAGTACTAAGAAGAAAGGACACAGTTGCAGTTGGATCAGTAAGAACAGGACGCGCRGTCTCAGCATGCGAAAGAACAACCCTTGCTGCTGAGAACTTGCATGGTTCAAGGTCCAGAGGTCTCCAGTGTTCTGTGAAAAGGTCAATGATATTTGCTCAGTTTASTGAAGAGGAGGCAGACAACAAAGCCTTACAAAGAAGAGTACAGCKGTGCATGGAAAGGATGTTTAAGGCCCCTCCTACTTATCTAGAGTGTTCAATGTCCACAACAAAGAAAGAAGCAGAACCAGAATTATCAGCTTTGACATCCTCCAAGGAAGTGGCCTTAATCAACTTGGAAGAGCTTGCGAAAATATCAGGGCTGAAGCTTGAGGTCTTGGAATCAAAGTTAGCACTTCTCACAAATCCACCACCAACAGCAACACCAGTGAAGAGCAAAGATGAAAGCAGTCTGGAGAAGGGAGCCCTTGCACCAGTCCTTCTAAAAGAGAGTCCTGATACTCCTAAGCAAGCTCATATCAAAACGGTTAACAAGTACTTAAAGAAGAGGGCACATGAMGACGCATACAATGCAATTGCGAAGAAGGTGAGGTATGAGCGAGAAAATTTGCCACCGAGCAGCCAGTCCTCCGTTGTGAGTATTGTATCTCAGGTTAATTTGCTGTATAATACCTCGCTCAAACCAAACACAGTGCGACGACACCTGAAAGAAAATCTTGGCCCTCCCGGAAAGGGCCGAAAGAGCTTGCTTCCGCCGTCAATTATTCATGCACTAGGAGATGCGATATCTTCCTTTGTTGCTCTTGCTTGCGAGGAAAAAGAGAAGATTCCACGGCGTGCAGGTTTCATTGCGATGCTGAAGAGTTGCTTGGTTCCGGGTCCATGTTTGCTGAACGATTACGTGAACCTTTACCGCYGCCTTCTCCCAACCTTTGCTGGCCACTTGAAGGTTACAAAAAACGGTAACAAAATTGAAGAACGGCGTCTCAAGTGGACAACTTATAATAATATTAATATGTGGTTTAGCAAACTGAAGCATGAACTTGTTGCAAAAGGCTTTGCCAGGCTAAAKAGAGATGATGAAATTCAGGAAGGTGAAATTGTTTTTTTTGCAGGACAACTCAACAGAATCATTAATCTGGATGAGTCAGGTCTTACACTTGATGGGAATGGGAGCCAGGCAGGAGGACGGCCTTCTACGGCGTATGGGTCAAGTGACAAAGCCATTGGATGCGGTGCTGACAGAACGAACAAAAGCAGTTCCCGAATCACTCTGGTTGCCGGTAGTAATGCTGCAGGCTATCCTTTGCCGCCCCACTTCCAGCTGAAATCAACTGCGATAGAGGACGAGAAGAAGCGAATTCATGAAGTTTTTGTGGACGGTGTTCCTAACACGAATGGCATATACGGTGGCAATTCTTTGACCAGCCATGGAGCAACGGTGAATTGCAA
>CAACVS010000017.1:53025-72904 GCA_900660405.1 Pseudo-nitzschia multistriata | reverse complement strand
TTTCATTACAGGTTTACTTTTGGGTTGAATCCAAGATTTTTTACAGGTTCACTTTCCTCAGGTTGAAATATAGGTGCAACAGATACGTACGTACTGTATGGGAAGTATACTACTACGTGCTACTATGTACTAGAAGGGAAGCATACGTACATATGATGCTCCCTCGGAATGGAAGGACATACCATTCCTACCTACATATCATAATGTACTATTCATATATATATATATATATATATCATACGATCCATCATATAGAAGATAGCAAGAGGTCTGAGATATCAATCGAAGAATACCTCACGAAGAACAGAGATGTCACAAGTCGGGAATAGAAGAACCTCCATGTAGATTGCCTACCAGGTCTACGTGAGGCTCTAATGGGAACTTTGGAATTCTTGTGAACACGCTTGGTAATCTTAATCTTATAATTTCAATTTTCATACACACTTAAGAGTACACGTAATCTCGTGCACAGTAATTACTAAGTGATTTTGTGTGTCGAAATTAATCAACCCTAAAGAAAATCAACCAAAATACCACCACATCAACCATGGTGAAATCAACCAACTCCTCTTCACGAAAACAAAACTCATATCAATCATGCCTTACCATTGAGGATAAGTTCAAGGAGAGTGACATCAAAGAGATCAGCCTCTTTGTGGATCATCAGGCAAGGACGGAGACCTCCGGCAGAGGATCCAATCTAAGGACAATTCAAATCCCTGCTATGAGGCTGAAAAGAACCTGTCCAATCTTGTTCTCTGGGAAATATGGAGTACATGAATTATTCTATGTACAAGAAGGATTGGAAGATGCAATAGACGATTTGGAAATAGCGGATGGACAGATAGACAAGGAATGGGTAATGGTTTTGGCCCATCGACCGAGGCAGAATTGGAACAGCATGTGGAAAGGTCCCAACAGATTGACAGTAGGGAGAAATACCAAAGAACAGTGGAAACAAGCCCTTGTCTCGTTTAGAGAATTTTACGCACCATCAAAGAGAGCAAGAGATGAGGTGATTGCGTACTTGGAGTCGGATGCCATAAAGAAGCCCCAAGATACCACCACTTGTCAGGAACACGCAGAGAAGGTTATCGTTTGCTGCAAGAGAGCCAACACCATCCTTCATGGTATTAAGAGCCCCTTATCTGAACGAGAAATTAAGGAGATCCTCTTCCACTCCTTCCCCAATGCTTGGCAAGAGAAATACATTAGCTGTGGTGAGGATTTTTTGTGTGGAGCGGGGGGGGAGGGGGGAAATAAAGACGGGAAAATGAGAAAAAATTGACACCCGGGGAATTGCCAATAACTTGCCACTACGGGGTTTGCCTTCAATAGCTCTATTCTCTCATAACAGAGCGCGATGCGGAGCAATAAAAAATGATGACCCCTGGCCTGATTGCGTCAGGTTTATTAGAATCAGACAAATTTTAACGTATCCGTTATCTAAGCAACAACGGAATTTCAATTTCAAATTTCTCGTTGAAATCGACAGAAGAATTGAAATTTAACGCCAAACATCTCATGAGGATACCATATTCAACGCAATACGACATTGGCTCGTTCCGACTCGACTGTCATCAGAGCAGAAGAGGATTCTAAAGTGTAGAGATCGGTACCCGCGTCTAAAATCAACACCATTCTTGATCGGTGAAAAGGTTTCGAGACCTTTTCAGATCTTGATCGTTGCGAATGACCAGATACCACCCAAACGACGTGACCGAAAGCCGAGAAGGAGACGAAGTTTGCAGAGGAGACAAATGGAACTACGAAAAACAAGACCGGGATGGACCAAATGGAATGTCAGGACCTGAACGACTCTATTCATGTGGTCGAGAAAACGAGAATAAATACCGTTGGCAAGCAGACAGCGAGTCAAGCGACGACGCGATAGAGTTTACGAAAGAAAGATACAATGTACGAAAGCACCGATGTTACGAATCATCAACTGCATCCATCTCGACAACAACGACCGCAAATCCACTGGCGAGACCACGATTTAGACGTTATGCGAACCAAAAGGCAGAGCAGAAAGTAAATATCGAAGATGTAGCTTCTGATTTAGTCTCTAGGCTTGTCGGTCAACTGAACTTCTCTCGATCGCTCAGCTCTTCGTATATTTCATTGGCCGGAGAATCAGAGTCTGATGATGACTGTGGTGTTTCGTCATCGAAAAGTATAGAACCCTCTGGTGAAAATATCAACAATCGAGAAAAAGAAACAAGTGAGATCGAAACTGCATTTTTTCAATTGCTGAGTTGGGACGAAAGACAGAACCACGAGATATCGTCTGATTCAATTGAAGGCGATAAAACGGGAGTTGATCGTAGCTATGATGCTGGTGATGAGCACAGCACTTTCACAAGAAAGTTTGAAAATTCGGAAGACAAAAATTTCATGAAGGATACCGAACCTACATTTTTTCAGTTACTTAGTTGGGATGAAGAGAAAGTCAGCGAGAATTCTTCTGACTTGCTCAATAGAGTTTCCAAGAAAAGTGATAGTAACTTGAGGCGACATATGAGTGAAGAAGATACTTTAAACTTGTCCATTCCCTCGAGAAACCAAGAATATTCAGATTGTTTATGCAGAGCCGAAGAGAGAACAGAACCGTCCATAGATGCTGCAACATTAGGTACTAGAAATGAAGCGGAAGTAGATGTACCAGCTGAGTCCTTTTGGACTTCAGGAACGAATGATTCTCCACGCTGTCAGAAAGACGGAGAGACTAATGGCGTTGTCAGTAACTCGGGGAAAAGTATGAACGAAGAAATCACTAGTACCTCCGTATCCTTGACAAATCAAGAACATTTAATTCAATCCAACAAAGCCGAAGAGAGAACGAAACTAGCAGTTCACGTTTCGCAACCTTCATTATTGTCGCAAACATCTGAATCAAAAACTTTGGATGGAGTAGAAAAGTTTTCATCAGTTGCACGCTCTCGGATTCATACAAAGAACGATTCTCCCCTATGCAAAGGTGTACAATTCTTTAGTAGCTGTCACATCCCTAACATTCAGTCACAAGACAGCGAATATAGCCACAGTAAAACTATGACCACTTATAGCAGTCACGAGGAATCACAAATCATATCAATTCACAGGTATAGTGACGATTTAACCGAAGGAAACGATACCATCACCACCGAAGTGGATGGAGATAAGCGATTCAAGTCATTGGCATCCAAGTGGAAAGGAAGAAAAAATATGACATCAAATGCTGTGCCACTCTCTATCGATAAAAGTATGAAAGAGAAGTATAATCAATCAGTAAGAAGAGTGACTGACAGTAATAATTCAATTGAACGAAAGGATGCTTTAAGCTTCAAAATGGAGAGTGATAAGCGAATCCAGACACTAGCATCAAAGTGGACAGAGGGGGGGGAGAGGATGTCAAGTGCTATGCCCCTCTTGATAGAAACAAGTATGATAGAGAGTACCAAACAATCAGAGAGAAGAGCAGACAATGCAAGGGAAGGCCGTTCCCCAGATCCAAAGAGTATCGCTGTGTATTCAGACACTGAGTTAACATCAAACAAGCAACAACTTCTCGGCACGAAAAATAAAAATGAAAAACTTTCTCCCGACGAGAAAATCAATGGCAGAGATTCTACTTCCTTGATCCGACAAGATACGATTGGAAAACAAGATTTTGCGAAGACTAGAGATAATGTTGGAAAGGTCCGGACAAAGTCGGCTCGAACGAATAAGCAAAAAGAACAACTCTTCGGAATTGATTGTGTTGTGCACCAATCTTTTTGTCCAAGTGATGAAGAACCCAATGACGTTGAAAATGTCGAAACTGTAGAAAAATCTACATCAGATAAAAATGAAGGAGTTGTAGAATATTCACCAAAATACGATGAGTCTATCACCAAGGCAACAATCGCATCTTGTTCAACTACCAAAAAAACAAAAGCACCTGCTATAAAGGAGTTGATGAAACGTATAGATGCATGCGGCTCAAATGACCAGTACATCGATAATTTGCTGTCTAACATTGATTGCATTGTACATCGTCTTATAAAAGAAGGGAAACTTCCAGGGAACAATATAAATGACGAAGACAACGATCCCTTGCAGATGACGCTGAAAAACAATACTGAAGAACTCTTAAGAAACATTTCATTTCTTCGAGCTCACCGTGTCGAAAGGTCCGCTGAGAAGACCTTGAGCTCTCAGACGATACCAATCTCGTCAGCGATGGACAATCGATTATCAGAAAAGAATCGAGGAAACCTTTCCGATACGAAGGGGAACAAAGCAAGTATCAATCGGATTCGACGCAGATCAGCGTCAAATTTGGCAGAAATACGAGCAAAACGTCATGAAACCGTCATGCGAATCAATAAGCAACGACAACAGCTTGCGATGCTGAAGAACGCGAGATCTTCTTCAAAACAGCCCTCTTCGATTGAAGTCGCCAAGAATAGTTCGTTACCAAGGCCATCAGTTTCCAACAGTCGCAAGAGAAGGCCAAGGCCGGAAGACATTATGCCTGTTCAAACTCAGATTTCGAGGTCAACTTCACCGGGTGCTAACGGCCGAAATCCACAACTCAAAACCCAGATTGTTCAACCCTCTGCGTCTTATATTGATTTGGTAGAATGGGAAAAGACTGAGCTGAAGAAGTTGCCTCTCATTTTAGAATCTTCAAAAACCGAACGTGGGGAAAGTGCCGACTCATATGACGATTGCCAATCATTTACGACTATCAATAGAAAGAACGGCAATGCTGTTCGATTTAGCACGTAATGGTGACATTGCAACCGCTTTTACTTCCCAACAGTAGAAAAGACACCGCCTACTTGACGCAGCGTATGACTGGATATTTACTCAATTCGAGAAAAACTTACTACAGTACGTAAAAATATATATTACAATTCACGGGGGCAAAAGAATCAGAAAAAGGATGTGATCTTTTCTCATCAGTTTAAACGATTCTTGTACCAACCAACTTTATCCGTTCCACCCAATGTAATGTATTGACTAACGACTCGCAGTTATAGCTTCTTTCGCAATGATTCCATCTTATCTACGTAGGCCGCAATTGCAACATTGTTATCGCCCATAAAAATCCCCCTCTCAGTGCGAGGATTAATATCAGAAAGACCAAATCAGCCACAACATACCCAGCCCGACGGATTTCTCTGTTATGCGTTGCGGTGGCACCACCACCAGAACAATATTTCTTCTTGCTGTTGTAGTACATCATCAACAACAACTGGAATCATGGAAAAGAAGTAGTAGCAAAACTTCTGCTGTTAGTACAACTGATGGTCATTGGTCACCACTGCATGAACAAGCTAGTAGAACAAAAATATTGCACAATATAATGTATATATTCCGTTACTAGCTGTTAGTAGAGATCATATATTCACTACCCAATCTTACTACCAAATCTTCCTTCATGGACGTTCGATCATCATACGATCATAGTCACATCCTAATGCTTCGTCAATATTGAGAAGAAACCAACGATAAACACTAGCGTGATTATAATTTGTCTTCTCGGCAGAGCTAAAATTCTTCACGATCCTTGTGAACAACTACCAAGATATTTGATTCCACCAACACCGAAATTGCCGCCTGAATATACTACCTCACCGCCATATTTGATTTCTAACCCCTCCCCGCTAATTCCATCTCCAAATTTATCTCGGATATTATATATCGTGCACTGGAGTGGATCAATGCATGATGTAAATTGATACGTTTGAAAGCTGTCAAGATTCGTGTGATGAAATAAAGTTTGACTTCCTTCCTGTAACCAGTGATACGTGTCATAGGCGTATCTATCTGTGCGGAGAGTAATCACGAGATCAACACAACCCGAAGCGTCGTTTCCCGTACTACTTCCAGCACCACTATTGGAGCTACTGTTGTTTTCATCGACATTCCCAGGAACACTATCGTTACTGCTATCGTTGTTATTGCTATCGTTATTTGATATGGCCTCGACAGCGGCAAGGGCATTCACAATACCGTAACCAATATAAGAGTCTTTTCCAGTTGTGCTGGGGTTCTCGGCGGAAGTTTGGATTGCAGAAATAAGCTCTGCTGGTGTTGCGGATGGGTTCACACTCAGCATAAGGGCGACCACACCAGAAACGTGAGGGCAAGCCATAGAAGTTCCACTAACGGTAGCATAACTTCCATTTTCCCATGTGCTTAGCTATGAAGAATGAAACAAAGAAGCGAAGAAGATCAGTTATTGTCGTAGGTCGAATCGCATAACCAATGCACATATATTTGTAACTTACAATACTGCTCCCAGGAGCAGCAACATCCAACTTGTTGTTTCGAGTGGAGAACGAGGAGCGATCGCCGTTCCAGTTGACGGAAGCAACACTGATAACGTTGTCGTAAGCAGCTGGATAAAGAAAATCGTAACCACCAGTATTCCCTGACGCTGCCACCGTAACGATTCCAAATTTCTTTTCTAGATCTTCGTATGCCTGCTGCTCGTAGCCTATAGAGACGGTTCCACCAAGACTCATTGAAATAACCTTAGCACCGCCATCCTTACAAACCTGGAGTGCAGCGATGATGTTGGAACTAAAGAATTGACCATTGGTACTGAAGACGCGAGCGGTAAATATTTCTGCACCTGGAGCAACCCCCACGACTCCTTGATTGTTATCGCTCGCCGCAATAGTACCTGTTACGTGGGTACCGTGCCCATCTGTATCGCGCCACCATGGTTGTACCAATTCGTTGCCATCGTATCCGAAGAGGCGGTTGGAGTCGAGATCTGGATGGTCTCGATGGACGCCCGTGTCCATAACACAGATTCTAACATTCTCTCCTTTTGTTTGAAACTTTTCCCAAACTTCTGTTGCCTTTACCATCTCAATCCCGTAAGGAATTGCCTGGCCGCTGGACTGCAATGATCTATGCACCTGAATGGAATCTTTTATGTGCATGGTTTCGCGCGGAGCATCATCAACAACTCCTTCGAGATTGTCAAGAATAGAGGTGTCTCCTCGGATCTCCGCAGCATGGACATTCGGCAATTGCAAGTAATTGGTGAAACGAAAGCGATCTTGTGCTTCCTCCGGGATCGCATCCCAGATACGATTCCTGCAAGAGTATTCGTTTTCGGTTGACTTGCAAGCGATCATCACGTGTTTCACTTCATCAATGATAGTAGCTTCGCCGTTAGCTTCTTTGATTTGCTCCCCGCCAAACGAGAGAAGTCGAATGTTTTTCATGGTGTCGTCTTCTCGCAGGGTATCCGAACTGCTTGGTACGACTGATTTCTTGCCATTGCCGAACCTGCCCCCGCGCAAGGCTCCAACGGTTTTCTCGCCTTTGCCTTCGCCTAGTATTTGGTTCAAATCCGAATCATTACCGATTGCGGTGACAGTAGTCGCTAGGAAAACACCCAAGAATAGGAGATAGTATGCAATCATTTTTATCTTCGTTTGAATATTCTGGTTTTTATGGCAATGTGCGTATTGCAAAAGTATGAAAGTATTATCACTAGCAACAACGTTTGCAGGTGATTCGTCACGATAATGTTGGATTTTTGTTCATTCGAATCAGAAGGTATTGCTCGAACAATGTGACGCCAATACCGATTGAATCAGGATTTCGCATTTGGCACGATCATCGACACGAGGTTTCAGTACGTTGCACGGGTATTACTTTTTTTGTGGATCATCCTCATCGTGTGTGCCCATCCGGAACCCATTCAAGTCGTATGTGTAATACAGCCTCCTGAAAGCGGAGAACCGATGCACGATAGGGTCAATAATGTATTTATAAAAAGTGAGACTTTAATGACTCCGAAAATTATCATTGGAATCATAAAATACTTAACAACATGCCGCATTCATAGAGAAATGGCAGAGCCCACATATTATTTTTAATTCCTTTGGGAATCGCAGAAAATATCAATATGGGATATGAGTTGTATTTAGTGATTCATCGAGAACGAGTTTAACCCTATCCAATGACCAGTCGCTCTCCTTACGCATGTTCGTGAGTCGTGCAGTATTATTTCAGGTAACCCCAACAGGTTTGACACGAATAAATTCAAATCAGATCCGATACTGGTGATTTTGGCACTCCGATAGTTTCCAATGGCGGGCAGAAGTGCTCTTCCTTACCTTTCCAAAAGCAGTCCACATGTTCGTCCGGTTTGTTTTTACAACTCAAATTGGTTTTCTCGAGTCACATCTTCTGCGTCATTCGTGTTCACGTGGGGAGCCTAACCGACCCACGAGGAAACGATTTTCTCCGCGAGAGCTCCCCATACCGTATTTTGATCGGCAACTTTTTGGTTGGGGAGTATCAACGGCAGCATCATTGGTACCGTAGACAGCACAACGTCACTTTGCAGTTCTCTCACAGCAGGCTGGAAAGAAACTTTTTACTTCCTCACCCCGCCGGGTCTTTCCAAAGGTACTCGTACCGGTATATCATTTACTGTATCATAGTACAGTACGAACTTTACTCGTGACTTGTTGGAATTGGAAACGGATAGAGGTTTTAGGCACATAACCTAATCCGAATCGTCACCCCAATACAATTTCTTGCGAACAAGATTTTCGGGTTTCGGATGCTGTACCCAAGCCCCCAACCTTCCTGGCCGTACGGTACCATACCGTACTGAGTACCGTACTGTAATAGCGGTAGTACTTTTCCGTATTACGTACCGATAGAATCGAATCAATCGTTGTGAAATCGCTTTCGAACACGATACCTGTACTACCAGACAGAATGCATCGCACCGGTCGGCGACGCAAGACATTACAAACCAGATACGGGTGCGCAGCGGAGAATGCTTTCATCGCAATGGACCGGCATCGTGCTTCGAATGGCTAGGGTGCGACCGCTCGGGCCGAATGCCTCGGGCTGCATTTCTAAAACTAGACTATGCCTCGCTGCCACCGAGTGCGGCGACGGTTGTTCGGAGCCGTCGGCTGGCCGTTTCCGGAGACAGCAATATCCTAGATATTTCTCGTCATCGGGTGCTGGGGTGAAACCTAGCAACACAGGAAAAGGCACAAATTTGATTCGCCTCACGAAGCGCATGGGAGAGCTAGACATGTTCAGCCGCAGGGAGGCCGATCGATTGATCCAGGACGGCCGTGTGCTCTTGGATGGTGAGGTGGTAGAGGTTGGACACAAGGTGCCCCCGGATTTGCAAGCCGATCGCATTTTTGTCGTTGATGAAGGAGGAAGCTCAGCTGGACACACGAATCAAAGGCACACTACTGGCGATGTGGTGACCGCCGTGGTTTTGAACAAACCTCTGGGGTATGTCTCGGGGCAGGCCGAGCACGGCAATCCCCCGGCGATAAGGCTGCTCACGAAGCGGAACCGCGCATGGGGCAAACACGACGACTACGACAGCGATTGTGGTAGCGATACCAGGCACTGGAAGGGCTTTGCCCCTGCGGGCCGCCTCGACCGGCTCTCTACGGGTCTCCTGGTCTTTACCAGCAACGGCGTCCTTGCGAAGAAACTCATCGGGGCGGCCTCCACCATCGAAAAGGAGTATATTGTCGATTTGGAGCCAGCCCTTCGCCCGACAAAGATGGAGCGCTCTATCGATCCGAGCTACGTTCCACCCCCTCCAACGCTCGACCTCGCGGAGCTACGAAAAGGGGGCAGATTCCTGCTGGGCGACGAGCATCGGCCCCTGAAACCCTGCCCGCAGGTTGAGTGGATTGGTGGTGCCGAGGGAGAGAACGAGACCCGACAACTGCGGATTGTTCTCACCGAGGGGAGGAAGCACCATGTCCGGCGAGTGTGCCGAGAGCTTCTGGGGCAGCACGTGGTAGGGTTGAGGCGGGTGCGGATCGGCCCGATCGAGCTGATGCCCGACGACGGAGCGGCGGGAGGCGAGTCCCTGCCGGTGGGCTGCTGGAGGCCACTTCGCGAGGAAGAGTTAGAGGCTCTACTTCGAAGGCACGGGTAGTGTCGGAGTTGGTATGGGTCTTTCTTTCGTGGCCGCCGTCCGCGGTATGAGATGGATTCGAACGACAGTGCCATGGTTTGCTCAGATCCATCCATCACCTGCTACAACTTGTCACGAAATCTAAGTTTCCATGATTGATACACTCTACTATTCAATAGTTATACTCGATGATGGAATAGTACCATTCTATTATTTCACTGCTACAAATGTCTGATCAATTGGCGTATACGATTGCTCACTTACCTTGGGCTTGGTGGTACAAGAATATCTGAAAATAACGTTTGTAGAATATCGTAATCTAGCACTATATTCTAAGCTGCGATATGGAATCCTCCATAGGTGATGAGAACTATTGAGCACTTGATTTAAATTGGGTACCATACTACGTTATGATGCAATTCCGTCTTTTCGCTTTTCGATCGTTTCACCTTCGTATCTGTCCTCTACTACCTTGTTTCGTCATCTCCCTCCCACGGCCCCTCAAGCTTCAGATTCACGTTCAACGGGGGTTTGTCGCTGCAGCCGCAGGTCACCCGGAGCCGCAAAAAGTTTTTGACGAGGAGTTCTTTCCATCGCTCTCCCTTGTGGGTCTGGGTCCGCTTTAGTTTGATCCTGCGGCCAAATTTTGGGTCCTCGTAAGCTTCTGCCTCGATCCAGTGTTTGTGCTCATCTAGATAGACCATGGCAGATATCCCCAGGTGGGGGAGAAAGACTGTAAAGGCTTTCATCCCGATTGACGTGACGACCGCCAGCTGTCTCTTTTTGGGAAATTTGCGGAGGTAAAGGGCCAGAAAGACGGCATCACTGCGCTCCTGGGCCTTGCGAGATCCTTCTTTCTTCTCGTTACAAGTACCACAGATGGCGCTGATTTCCTTGACCTCCATCGGAAAGTCTTCGACCGCGTCCTCTCCGTCGATGCTGGCCTGGAGCAGCCGGTGCACGATAACGTCCGCGTACCGTCGAATGGGGCTGGTAAAGTGTGTATAATAGGGGATGTGCAATGCAAAATGGGCCCATTCGGGTTGCGAGAGTGTGCCGGCTGCAATGTAGGTGGCCGGTTTCATCGGATTCTTGAGCAGCTCGGTGATGCACTTAAGCAGGATTGGATCCTGACATTCCTGGCTGAGGCGGTTGAGCGATTTCTGGACAGCCTCGGAACTCTCAATGTCGATGCGAAAGCCAATGGCCTCCATCGCCAGGGCAGCGGCCTTTTCTAGCCCCTCGTAGTCCGGTGGCTCGTGGTTGCGCAGGCAGGCCCGGGGCCCAGTGTTGGTGATGAGTCGCTGGGCAACCAAAAAGTTGGCAAGAAGCATATACTCCTCGACGAGCTTGTTGGAGTCCCGGATCTTGTATGGCTCGCACAACAGAGGTGTTTCCCGGTCGTCGTCCAGCTGAAAGGTAAGCTTGACCGCATCGAGGGCCACCGCTCCGTTTCGGAAGCGCAGCCTGCGGCGGGCCTGGGCTATTTCGTTCATCAGCCGGACGTCTGCGGCTACCTGTCCGATGGTGTGCCCCCCTGTTGGCCTCCGAGAGACCGGCCAGAGCTCTTCGTCGATTTCGTTCTCCCCTGGATAGGCTACCTTGTTTTCAATGATGTTTTGAGCGGTGGAATAATCCAGTCGGGCACACGATTTGATAACGGTTCTCCCGTACCATACGTCCTGTCCCTTGACGAGGCTTCCGTCACGGTTCATCCTCCATACACAAGAAAAAGCGAGACGCTCTACGTTTTCGTTGAGACTACAGGCAACCTCGCAGAGTGGCCTTGGGAGCATTGGGATAACTCGATCCACGAGGTACACGGTGGTGCATCGCCTTTGTGCCTCGACATCGATTGCGCAATCCGGAGTCACGAAAAACGAAACGTCAGCAATGTGCACTCCTATTTCAATCTGCCCATTTCCTAGGTCAGTTATATGGAGGGCGTCGTCCAAATCCTTTGCAGTGGTTGGATCAATGGTGAAAATCCGCTGGTTTCGATAGTCCCTTCGTCCCTCATACATGTCTTCAGTGGGTCTCCATCCGGATTCCGTCCCGTTGGAATACTGTCCCGAGGCGACAACGGTCTGACTTTCCTCTAGAACGTGGGAAGGGAACTCTCCATGGTCAACCCCGAATTCTATCAGGAGAGCCGCTGTCTCGTCCTCGATGTTCCCGGTGGCCCCAAACTGTTCGAGGTTCGAGCAGGCGGGCCATTTGTGGGTTTCCTGCCATGTTCCGTAGGTGTACTTTCCGGCAAAAATCGACCCCTCTGGGGCGTCCTTATATTTTTCGGCGTCGGCGTTCGATAGGCGAAACTGCTGCATGCTTCGGTTGTTGGACGATGTCAGCAGGGCCGTTCCCCCCTTGAGCCGTTTCAGGGTTCCAACTATACGCTTTGTGGGGGCCGAGCGATCCCTGGAATGACTGTTTTGTTTAGACTTGATCTCGCTAGACCATTCTTTCGGATGAACGACAAAGACCACCCTGCCGTGCTTTTGTTCCTTATCGAATGCGACACTAGGCGATGACGAATCTGACTTTGGAATCAGCTTCTTGTGCGCAATTGGCACCACCGGATCCCAGAGATTCACCTGATCGATGTCGTCTTGCCACCACTCGTCCTCTGATTCTTGTTCTTTGGTTTCGCTGCCCGGCTCCTCTCTGGGTGTGCGATCACTAGGTGCTGTCCCCTTTTCCTTCTCTTCCGGTGGCTTGGAAATGATTTCTACAAAAACAACGTCGCCGTCTAGGGCCCGATTGCGCTCGAGCGGCCCATCCAGGACAACGTCCTTGGACTGCGACCCGCGGTCGCAAGTGCAAAAGGCGGGTCCGTCCCGCACTGGCAAGCAGCGAATGGTTCCCCTGATAAGGTTGCGATCCCCCCTATTGTACCTGGTGAGGCACTCTTCCAGCGTAGCGTATTGCGGGTAGACCAAAGGGGACGAGGACGAAGAGAAAGACGAGCGATTGGACCTATTGGAACTTCTGTTGCCGTTGTTTTGGCCCTTGTTTTTCGACCGCCTGCTTCCGCCCTTGCTCCCTCCTCCGCCGCCGCGCCCCTGGTTCCCGCTCTGTTTTCTTCCGTTTTTACCACGACCGCCCCGGTCATTCTTGTCTCTCCCTGAATCCTCCCTGGTACTTTTCATGGTTTCTTCGTGTGTTGCTTTTGGTTCTTTTTCTTCTTTGGTTTGTAGCTAACGAGCAAAATGTGAGTCACTTCTTTCCGTAGTACAGCGTAGTCAGTGCAACTGGCCTACGGTACTGCTTTTAATCTTAGTCGAACTGTCCCTTTGTAGTTCGGTTTGTCTCTACCTCGTCGCTCTCCATGCGGTATTCTTTGGGTTTGGTTCTATCGAAGGGTGCTGTGCAATCCTTTGATTCGTTGTGGGTTTCAAAAAATTTATTGGCACATCACACGATCAGATCGAAAGAACCGAAGAGACTCATTCAGATGGATAGTTGATACGGTACAGTAGCACATGTACTGATACAGTCCCGTAGCTAGGTTCATACGGCTTTTACTACTGAACGAGAAAAATACGTTAACTTTGTAGTCCGTAGCTCGTACGGTACGTACGCTACGGTACGGTATTCCCCGGTGATGTACACGAGGTTCTCCGTCTTACCTCTGGCACCATGGCAGCTCGTTCTGACAATAATATTCAGCTTTTAATTGAAACCAATCGGATGGAACTGAAACTCAATCATCATGATTGCAACAAGAACAAGAAGGGATTGGAGTCTTTTAATCAAATCTAATACTAGTAGTACTACTACAACTAGCTGTCCATGATTCCCCATTAGTTCAAGCATTTGTAGTAAGAAGAACTCACCATACTAAGTTAGTAAATGTGATGGGAACAAACTACTATTGAAAGAATTTAGAAGCAAAGAACTAGTACTAGTACTACTAAAAATTAATGAAACAATCACCATCACTCTGGTGGCTGCTGTTTCTTCTTGGTGTTGTTCCTCTTTTTTTCTTTGTCTTGTTGTTGTTGTTTGTTAAACTATAGAGGAGTTCCTCATTGATTTGTTGCCTGCTGGTGCTATTTTCTTGGGTACTATTCCTCTCTGACATGTTGTTGTTTTTTGGAAGAGAAGAGGTGTTCTCCTTACTACAATAAGAAACAGCATATTGCATGTTGGTTTTTGTGTTGTAGAATCCTCCACCACCACCATTTACTACTAGTACCTCCTTGTTGGTACCCCAACAATATTCCAAATAAATGCGAAGTACCTTGACAACAAAAGCAGGAGATCATGTTTCCGGAGCTACTTGAGAAAGCAGCAGTTCTTTGTCATAGTCATTGTGGGGGCCATCGTGAAGTCGGACTTGTAATGAAATGAGTGTGTAGTAGTATTAGTTTTTGATGAAGTTCTTCCAGTTTGAAACTAAGAAAAGCAGAATTAAAACGAGAAAAAATCCTTGGGTGCTATTTTTCGTGTTTCATCCACCCATGGAATATGAATTTTGATGCAATGCGCACCCCTCTAAAATTAGGACCCATGCCGAAGAACAGGCAGAGTGTTGCAGTGGTATTTTCTGTTTGTTCTTTCTTTGTACGCTATTGATGTAGCAGTTGGTTAATAACAATTGTACTATGGTTTGGTTTCGTTCCCGTGGTTTCTTGTTTAGAAGTAGCGCAGTGCATTCCCGGACTTCTGATTCGTCCTTCTTTTTTTGAGTACAGTATTTGATTGTTGGTTCGTTCCTTCGTTCCTTTCTTTGGCTACTCGTCGTCATCTAAGACCGCCGAGCTCTTCTTTTTCTGGTGAATCTTTACCACATCGTCGTCGTCGTCGTCGTCAAAGACCATTTCCTCGTCGTCGTCGTCGCTGTCTTCCTCGACCGGCTTTCGCTGCCGCTTGCGACCCCGGTTGGCGAACGACTGGTCGTAGTCGTCGTCCGACTCGTCTCCGTAGTCGTCCATCTCGTCCATGTCGTAGTTGCTCGCGGAGGCCTTCTTCATAGCGCGCAAGTTTACCGTGTCGTAGCCCTCGTCGTCGTCCGCCTCCAGGTATCCCTTGTTCATGCCGGGGCGGCGGCCGCCGCCTCGGCTTCCTCCACCGGTCGCGCGCTTGCGCTGCTTGAGCTTCTCGGCGTCCTCGTTGTACTTGATTCGCTCCTGCTTGAGCTTCTCGGGGTCCTCTTCGGTCATGTACTGGGCGATCTTCGCCCGCTTTACGGTCCTCTGGCGGACGGCCACCGTGAGGCTCTTGTGCGACTCGGACTGGAGGGAGGATGGCTTGGCCACAAAGCGGCTCCCGACGGGACCGATGCATTCGAGGACGGTGCCGCCGTTCTGAAGGTCGTCTTCGTCGTCGTTGTCCGAGTCGTTCTCGTCGGTTTGGAAGGTAGCCTTCTGGGACTGGTAAACGTACCCGTTCAGGCCGGAGAACCCGCTACCGGTCGACGAATCGACGTTTTGGATGTCAAAGGCTTCCTTTCCAATGTGCAGTGTGAAGGACCCGTCACTCCACTTGACCAGCTTGGTGTTGCTCTCCCGGATCAGGCCCCTTTCGTCTCGCATTGGATTGCCGTTGTCGTCCTTCTTGTACCGCCAGCGGATCATGTTGTGCACGTATCCCTTGTAGGTCTCCTCCTCTTCCTTCTCGTCGTAGTCGACCTCGTCAAAGGCAGACGGTTGGATGGCCACCACGTTCGGCAGCTTGGTCATGTGCAGAGAGCATCCCTCTTGCGGTTTGCCGGCACTCGGGACCGTTGCGTTCTGGGTCCGTCCCTTTTTGGAGGCGGCCCGCCTTCGTTTGAGTTCGGGGTCTTCTTCCTTCTTCTTCGGGGGGGCCGACGAACCGACCACCGCGCCCGCGTCGTCAAAGACAGCGTCGTCGTCATCGTCGTCGGAGCTGTCGTCGAAGAGCCCGGCTGTGGAAGCGTCTTTTTTCGTTGTTTCTTTCTTGCCTCCCTGTCCCTTGCCTACGCTCTCGTCGTCGCTGTCGCCATCGTCGTCGTTTTTTCCCTCTTCCGCGGTCTTTGTCTCGCCGTCGCCCTTGCCATCTTCCTCGATTTTCGACTCTTCCGCAGCCTTTTTGTCGCCATCGTCATTGTCATTGTCATTGTCATCGGTGGTCTTCGTTTCCACGGGATTTTTCTCCTCTTCGTCCGAGGAGGAATCTTCGTCAAACATGATTGGTTTGTTTGCAGCAAATAACGTATGCGATGCGTCGATGTGTCGTGTCTATCTGTTCTACTGTAATGTGATGGGAGTAACTGTCAGAAGGAAGTCTATGTTCTATTCTGCTTCGGCACTATCGTATMGTATCGTATCGTATCGTATCGTACTACTTTGCTGACGACGACTTCAAAAGGTGGACATGACAGTACCAGTGCTTTGAAAATTTGCAGCATTTGTTGTGTCCGCTTGTTGACCTTCTACCGGTCCATATCATTTACCGTTCAAGAAAAGGTACGATGTCTTGTCACGTTCGCTGTAGAGGAAGAAATGTACAAGTTTGAGTGTAAAAATGCGGTACGACTATCAAATTTCAACAGGTTATGTGTTCAAGAAAAAGCACCAGTTTTAGTAATCAGCAAAAAGCTTTGCCAGCTTCTTGCTCCTCAGCACCACCCAAGCAAAATTGCAGACTCTGTTGATCTGAAAGGGTTTCCTTTTATCTTGTTCCTGTACAGGTACACATTACTGGGTTTTATTTGTAGAGAACCTTACTAGTAGTAGTAGTAGATAGTAGTAGTAGTACTACTACTAGTAGTAGTAGTAGTAGTAGATAGTAGTAGTAGATAGTAGTAGTAGTAGATTCTTGTACTTCTTGTTCTTGATTACTAGTAGTACCACCACCACTGGTGGTGCTGTGGGCACCACCACCACTACCTGCACTTTGGGTTTCAATGCACCATTAATAGTAGTTTAATTCAATGAGTTTATATCACTGGTAACACAGCAGAAAAGTTCTCTGATTCAGGCAATATCTTCAATCATTCCCGCCCTCATGATGGCACTGAAACCATTTGGCCCATGCTGCTGGTTGAAAATTAAGGAAGAATCTGTATGAAAATCAGGATGTGGTCAAAATCAGGAGGACAGACGGAATCAAAACAATCAGGACAACAAGTAATGCTGGCGTGTTCTTTTTTAGTCATCAATGGAGTCATTTGCAGCTTCTGCTGCATTGACCATCATGACAGCCATCCCCTAGTAGTACTAGTACTAGTAGTGGTAAACACAACCTCCTCTCCTCCTCCTCCTCCCTCCTGCTGCTCCCTGTCATCCTCGTGTGCACCACCACCACTTTTTCACATTCGTCTTTTTTAGCTACTAGTACTAGTAGTAATTGGTGTCATTACCAACAATGGGGTCCTCTGCTAGTAGCTACTATGTATGAGTGAATCAGGAGTAACCACCCAGCATGAATTGGTTCTTGAATTGGTTCTTGAAGAACCAAATTACTTCAGGACTATTTCAGTGCAAGAACCCATCAAATAGAGACGTACACCACAGTAGACTTGTTGCTATTAATGCATGGTACGAGTTAGTTTATCTACGTACAGATTTTGCAAAGCGATAGTACTAGTAGCCTTCCTTTCAGCTGTCAATCAATCAAGACTGTCATTTTCTTCAGGTTTGGGTCGACGCTAACTAGCAGAATAATCAATAATCGGTCCCCTCGCAAAGAAGGCAGATTCCATGGCGATTGTGATTACTTGAGGACTCGGTTTGGTTCTGATAAATAGGGCACCGCACGACAAAAAACGTCGCGTTGCGTCGCGTCGACGGCACAGCCCGGGAACAGGAAACCCAATGTTCTTCGCAAAGCGCTGGCTCCCAGCGGTTCTGGCCGTCGATCTCGTGTCCCGTTCGTTGTCCCTGGTGGGCAGGACGGCGGCTCCGGGTTGCATTCGCGCTTTTCCACAGCCAACACAAACCACACCGCTGGGAGCCTCGGTGCTAGATCTGTTTCGGGTCCTGGAAGAGGAGGAAGAGGAGGCGTCCAAGAACAAAAAGAACTCTCGATCGAAAGCCGGTGCCGCTCTGGAAATGCGAGAGCCCAAGCCATTTCGAATGGAGTTTGAGGAGGAATATGGCGAGGACGAGGAAGTGTTTGAGATGACCGACGAGGACAACGAAGATGAAGACAGCAATGAGGGCTACCAGGAAAACGAAAACGAAAACGAAAACGACAATGACAACGATGGAAATGACGAGTACGTGGTTTCGGACGCAGAGGCGCTCCTCGCATGCTGGTCTTTCCTGAAGCGACGGAAGAAGATCGGACAATGGAACGAACACGAAGAGCGCAAGGCACAGAAGGCCCTCTCGCGGAATTACTTTCTAACGGACGAGGAAGTCGGCGAGGAGCTGCTCAGCGAGATTATGTTTGACGAGGACGACGACGACGAGGAGGACGACGACCAAACGTCCCGAAGCGACAAAGAAACTGACAACGATGAGGATGCGACGGATTCCGATGTCTATGGAGGCGATGCCTTTGCTTCTATGGCTACGGTCCAGGATCTTCTTTCGGCGAGCAACCCGCTAGATGAGGATCACGGAGTCGTCGGAGATATCGACGACTACGGTGTTTCCACCGACCTAAAGTTCCTTTCCGATCTCGTTGCGAACAAGGCTAGCACCGAGGGGAGCGGCACCAAAACTAGAGGCGGTCGTGCCAACGACGACATCGATTTGTCGCACACGGAATTCACTTCCTTTCCCACCGAACCCTCGGAGACCCGGCTGCGGAGAGTGGACGCCATGAAGAAGCGGTGGGAAGACCCGTCCTACCGCGAAAAGTGGTACCAGACGCGCTGGGGCGGAGATCGCAAGAGAAAGAGGGAATCCCAGTCCCTCCGGGAGCGAACGGCCATCCAGAGGGCGAGGGAACTCCCGTCCGGATTCTTGGGATCGGACGAGCTGGCGTCCATGACGGAGGAAGACATTGCCGACGCCATTCGAGATCGGGTCGAGTCGACCCGCAAACGGGTGGCCAACAGAAAGGAAACCATCGAGGGGCGCAGGGACACGCTGGAGGCACAGATGAAGGCCCTCCTACGGGCCGCAGCGGAGGAAGCCGAAGCCGGCGTAGGCAACGACGAGTCGGAGCTCCGCGGTCTCTCGCGCGACGCTCTCTTCGACACCGATCCGAAAGAGCTGGAGGAGGCGAAGCGGAAACGATCCGAGCGGGCCAAAAAGCTGTACGCGACCCGTCGGAAAAACCAAGAGGCCAGGAAGAACACGGAACGAGCCGAAAAGGAAGAAGCTTCCTCGTTGTCCTCGTTGCCACGGTCCCCCTCTTCGCTGCAGAAAAAAACGAGTCCCCGTGGCAAGGGCCCGTACTACCCACCCAAGCAGCGAACACCCCGGGACGCCTTTCTGAGGATCGAAAACGACCTGGACCGCGGGGCAGCTCCTTCGGAAGACGACGTTCGTCTCGTTCTGGTGCCCGGGAAAATGAAGAACCGAAAACCCCTTCTGGGCAGGATACTAAGGGACGAGTTCGGCCTGAGGGGAAAGTGTGTGCCGCCGATCGCGAGCGAAGATTCAGAAGAAGACGACAATTTCGGCGACCTAGAGTTTGTGCAGCGCTGCACCATCGAACGACTCGGGGCCTTCATTCTCTGTTTGCTGAAAAAAGACAAGAAATCGGGAAAGGACAACGCAATCGTAACATAGTAGTATAGTACGGTAATATTTTAGTTAATAATTCACTGTAGCTCGTTGAAAGTGGCACTAGTGTGTTTTGCCTTGTGTTGCTTCGTCCTGCGAATGAATGGCGTGTGTATCCTGTATTCATGGTAACAGCATATTTTCAAGTACATTCGGATGTGAAACGATGCGATCGCTGATTGTGATACTAGATACGATTTCTAGAATGTGCCGATTTTTCGGAGAAGATGTTGATTCGACGTGTACGATGACGTATGCCTATGTCATTGAGGACGCGAAACCTTAAAGAGAAAGGTATCAAATGTGTAAATTCTTCCCTATT